>VWZV01004326.1:173188-530457 GCA_013397155.1 Irena cyanogastra | reverse complement strand
GAGCGCCTCGTCGCGGGGCGCCCGGACGGGACGCCGGCGCGGAGCGGTGAGCCAAGGCCCGGGAGGGTGGGCGCGCCAGGTGGGCGGTGGGNACATTAATTCATCCAAATTATTTTTTTCCAGATTCTAGATACATGAACAGTTCAGAGAGGCTTGCAGCAGTGAGTTCCCCAGGTTACTATGTTGTGTGGAAAAACTACTTCCTTCTGCTTCTTTTAATTTTTGTGCCTGACAATGTATGGACCTTTTAAAGTGAGTTATGCTTGACTTTTACTCACTATCTCTGTGCTGTTTCAGGGCTGTGTTCTTTCATTATCTGTCTACCTCAACTATTCTTTATTTTGGGTTAAAGAATTCTTGGCTTTTTAGTCACCTTTCTTCTGTATCTCTTGCCAATGTAATTTCTCTTTTTTGTACTTTTTTCATATTTTTTTTTTAAATCAAGGGATCTGCAAAACTGAGCTATATGCAAGATTTCAATACAACAGGGTTATATAAGGGCATGATGATGTCTGCTGGCAAAGATGACAGATAATTTGGTGCATCCATATTGTGAATAGCCATCAAAAGTAATGGAAGTATTTGTAACTCGATGTGTCACCTGTTGATAAATCAGTGTGATTTATTTTTTAAATCAGAAACCATTGTCTAAGGCACTGGTGGTTAATAGCTCAATACAGGGGTATAAGGTTATGGATAAGTAGTTGCCTGATGAGCTCTTAATAGTCTGTCAGTCTGCTGTGCATGTTTTCCCTGCCTTCTGTGGCAAGAGCAGGAACAGAAAATAGCCCAGTCTATCTGTTTATTGCTGTTTGTAGAACTGCCAATGCACTCCTAGAAAGCTGATCTACCAAGTGTAGCTTGCCAACTTGGACTTCTTTCTGGTGTAAACTTAGTAGTAATCTACTGGTTGATGTAATTTTCACCTATTCCGTATCATCAGGGGTTTAAAATGAAACTGCATACTACTGATATTCATTAGACACCTGTAATTCTTGATGCTTTCTTTTCCAACACCAGGGTACTCCATTTCCAGAGAATCTAGTGGGAGAATGGATTTAAGCAGACTAGGAGGAGAGACTACCTTTAACAAGAAGAGTGCTGCAAAGTGAGCGTTTTTAACCAAGTTAGGAATATGAGGCCAGCTGGTGTGGATTGTCATAGAGAGTCCTTCAAAGTGAGTATAGGTAGGAAATATGGATTATTTATCATTATTTGCCCTGAACATAACTTATCAGGTTTTATCTTGGAGCAGGGCTAATCCCAGCTCTTGCTGCTGATGATTTTAATCTGAAAAAGCTCCATTGTAATTGAAGGAGCAATTCAATTCCTGACTAACTCTCAGAAACACTTGGAGGTGTTGTATGGTGCAAGATTTCAGTCTTTCTGCATTTCATACAGCAGGTTCCTTCAGAGCCCCATCAGATTTAATTGTAGAAAATTAATTAGGTTGCTCCCAGTCAGTGATAGGTTTTATGAACTCAGTACAAAATCTCTAGTTATACTGTAGAACAGACTGAGTAACTGTGTTAGAAATGTGCATTAAATGAAGACTGAAAACAAAACAAGAATGCAGGATCATCTTAAAGACTTGTGTTGGCCTCAGTGTGCGGTTCTGTGCAGACAGTGACAACAGAAAAGCTGAGTTTCTACACTGCAGTCTCAGTTCTCTGTGATGTGACATCAGATATGTGATAGTCAGACTACTCACAGCGGCAGTTGTAGTAAAAACAGAGGCGAAGTGCTGGTCAGACACTTGGTGGTACTTGGGATTTTCTTTTTTACTTTGAAAATCAGGTTTATCATCTACAGTGAAGTGCAGTCATTGCAGACACTTCTGTGGGCATTAAATTCTGTACAAGAGAAGTAAGGTTTGGTGGTTAAGCACTTAAAAAACCCAAGGAGCTCCAAAGTCAACCATGCGTAAATAATTTTAGCTGTGTCCCCTGTAGTGTTGTGTTATCATAACAAGCTTCAGGTTTGGAAGGTTGTTATTTTTCACAAGTAGGAAAAAAAGTAAAAGAACACTTACTGTGTCAAACCAACTTCTTAAAGAGTTTGGACCTTGGTAGTAGCCCTTTCAGCACAAAGTTGATAGGGAAAGCATTTTGTAGCTTTTAACTGTGAAATGCTTCCAGTGGTAACAGTGCTGGCTGAACAGATTCTGTGACAAGCCTTGTTCCCTTGAGTAGGCACATACACAGTTCAGTTATTGGTTCTTTTGTTTTCAGACAGCAGCTCTACCTGACCTAAATGCAGTTTGGACCATGACTTGGGTAACTGTAAAGCTTATTAAGTTATTAATATATGTGGTTCAATATGTGACCAATGAACATGGTTGCATTTTTAGCAGGATAAGTAACAGTGTTTTGCATTGCAATAGCTTTGTTTTTGTCCAGGATAGTTAGTACTTTACACTAGATAATTCTGTTCATGTATATTAGATTTTTAGGAAAAATGCATGGTTTAGTACTTCATTTAGAAGATTAATTAGAAGGATGTTAAGCAGATATAAAAAAATTGATTAACAGAATGATATGATGGACTTGATTTTGCCTCGTATCGTACTCTGTATAAAGATAGCAGAGCTGAGACCATGTGCTTTAGTGTTGCCTGATTATTTTTTATTAATTTTTGTTCTTTGTGTTAGTGACAATAACAGATTCAAATTCTGTAATTTAAACCAACTCAGTTTTCTCCTCCTGGAATGTTCTGTCCCACCCATTTTTCTCTTGGGGACTTGAGTGTCATGTCACACATCAAATTTGTGTAACCCCTGCAGGGTTATGGCATTCCCAGAGATGGGTCAGTGTTCATAATTTTGGTTGCTGTTAAACAGTCAGCACTTGTCAACACCATGTACAGACATCTGTTACATATTTTTTAAATGGTGGTACCAAGCGTTAAATGTGAGGCTTCTCCACAGGAGCTGTTCTGGCACCAGAAATGCAGATAGGATCTCAGTGCAGTCCTTGTGAGGGCAAGTAGCCCTGTGGGCAGCTGAGGTGATGGACTGTGAGCTCCTGGAATGTGGGCTTCTGGTTTCAGCACTGCATTGGCTGCTCTGTGCTGCTCATCGAGGCCATTGGCTCTTGCTTTATCTCTGAACTTGTTCCTTTATCTCTGAACTAGGTATGATAATTACAGGATGTTGGTCAACTTAAATTTCCTGAAGATAGTTTGCATGCAAAGATGCTAAAAAAAAAGTCATTTGAATAAAAATATTTATTGTACATTAATGAACTTAAATTATATAGTATGTGCATCATAGGTTTATTACTGTGTTTCTCTAAATCACAGCTTAAAATCTTGCTTGTTGGCTATTTCACATCTGTCCTGTGCTGCTGCTACTACTTGGCATCCCACTTCAGTATTTATTTTGGTCCGGGTCTTGGAATTTCCCTTCACAGGAAGATTCCAGGCTCCTTATATGGAAAAATTTATTTTGAAAAATTTACTTTTTCCATCAGTTCTGTAGATTTTTTTCCTCAGTAAGTGCAAGAGCCACTATCTCTTTTATTTAGAGCTCTGGTCTAAGAGCCAGTGAAGTCAAGGAAAAGGTTATCAGCAACTTCAGTGTCTTTCAGATCAGGCCACTCCCACGTGATGTGCTCTTGTCATTGGAAAGCAGGACCACTGGTTTCAGCCATGACTTTCCAGTGTTTTCTTTGACAGTACAGGAGTTAATAACTTGTTCTTTAACTTGACAAGTTATACTTGTTGTATAGTTGGTTCCAGGAACTGGAGCCTTTGGAAGACTCTCTGGGTACCAGAAAAATATTTAACTTACAGGACTTGGTAGATAAAATTCATCCCTTTGCAGAGGAGCCACTTGTTCGTAACTGTGATCCTTTATTTCCCTTCCTATAAGACTGCTATAAACTCATGAGTTATATATAGTCATATGTGATTAAGGGTAGAGAGAAATACAGAAAACTACCCTTTTTTGAATGTTATTTTTGTTGATTTAACTTCGCTTACTTGTGCTTTTTTCCTAAACCCAAGCTTCTTAAAACACAAACATTAATAAAAGAATAGTCCCTTCTAGTAAATCCAAGAGATAACTGCCGTGACAACAGAAGTTCCAACTTCTGAACTTTCAACTTCTGAACTTTCTTTATCTTTGGCTGGGTTGTATTGACCTGTTCTGGTATCAAAATGAAGTTTAGTAGAGAGACCTGGTAGTGAGCAGACTCTCCCAGTTTGTCTCTGTTGATGAGCTAGCAGGGCTGATGTGACACCTTGGACCTGGCTTGCCTGAGAGGTGGGGCAAGGTCTGTCCTTTGGGTCTGCATGGCCTGGTGAGATGAGAGAACAGGAGGAGAAGGCTTCCCAAAGTGAAGTGTTCATTGGGAGCCTGAGGATACTGTCTGTAGTGCTGATAACAGTACTGTGGTTTCCTGCTTGTTCCTTTCTATGTGAGTCATGGTATCCGAGTTGAAATGTGTTTTCTTTGCTCTTGTTTTGGGAAAAGGATGGATAAAGAAGCCCTTTTCAAAAGCCCTTCTTCATGAAACCTGCTTCTTGGTGAAAAACATCTGTTGTGCTTGGCCTTGCTGGATCAGCACTTGGAGATATGTGAGCATGGATACTACTCTCCCAGGAGAAAAACGTCACTTGGATACTTGAATAGTGTATGACTAAAATCTGTAATCCTGAATCAGGCGGGTTCCCCTGATACTCCCTTTGGATTAGCTGCAGAGAAGTGCATGGAAGGACAAACCTATCTGTAAATGGCAAATTCAGCAAAACTATTGACACTAATCTGAGAGTAAATGTTGACTTGGAAAGTATTCAGATATCCTGGATTTTTTTCCACAGTAAGGGTGATTGCTGTAGTCCTGACTGGGTAACATCAAACCACTTGTTGGTTGTGCATTATACTTGTATTTTTGTTTGGTTATTTTTATCTAAAACATGTAGTTTCTACGAAAGTAAAAAAAAGAAATATTTTTGCTTATCAGATTGGCAAAGAGAAGCAAGAGCCTGTCCAATCCCACCCTGCATAATTACAATAAAATGTCATCCCATGACACAAGCTGCCCAAAAGAGTGATAAATTGTATGAAATGGATGCAATTACTTAATCTGGCAGAAATGAAAGCTCTGTCTCATTTTCTTGTAGCTCTGTGGAGCTGCATTCAGCAGCTGGGGAAGTGAGTGGGGAATAGTGGGCAAACCTCCTTGCTGATTTTCAGGGGCTCTATGTGAAATTGAGGCACTTTACTAAACCAGCATATGAATAAGGATTTAAAAGAATAGAGTGAGTTAACCATTAACTGTTAGTATTGTTCAGTTTTGTTGGCCCAGGAAATACTGTTTGTGTGTTGAAACACAGGGGTTAAGGCAGGATGTCAGTTTTGATTTTTTTTGTAGTGATAAGCAGCCATTAAAAATGTAATTTCTTATACTCCTTTTCTTCTTCATGCATTGCTTGTACTCATTAATACATATTGCACACCAAAAAGATTGCCTCTTTTTTCTTTCTTTCTTACTGCACCCTTTCAGTTCAGAGATTTGCTCAGATTAAGGCAATTGGAGTACTTTTGTTTCTTCCCATAGGAATGTTTACAGTGTTGCAGGATCAGGTTCAGATTTATTACTTAGGCACTCACAATGCTGCTGTAATGAACCAGTTGTGATAAAGCTGTGCCTTCTGCCTGTGTTTGTTGCTGGCCAAATTCATCACAGCATGGCTGAATGCAGTGATAGTTCTGAGCATGTTCAAAATTTAAATAATAATAACTAAGAATTATTTTAAACAAGAAAAAAATCCTTATGCAATTTTGAATCATGAGAGCATGAAAGGGCTAAAATATCTTTGCTACTTTCATACTGTTAAAATTGGACATAAATACAATTTTCTGATTTCCTTTGAACCATAGTGCTTGTGATTTAGTTAAGATTGTTTCTACTGCTTTGAAATGGAAAGGGGGAGAAACTGTTTCAAAATGTATCTTTCTAGAATTTGAAGATTGAGAAAGGTGGGGTTTGTTTCTGCTTTTTGTTTTGCTGTTTTCTTAAAGTTATGTTAGAAGGGCTTTTCAAAACTCTGGGCTTTGTGAAATGCCTATTTCTTCAGACCATATGGATGTTATGTTAAAACAGAGAGCACAGTATGAAGCAGTGCTCAGAGTGATTCCATTTGAGTTGCATTCCTTTCAGCAAGTCTTCACCTATCTCCAACAGTGAGTACTCAAGTAGAAGATTAGAAGTCACTATATAAGATTGTCTGACTCTAAGCAGTGTGTGCAACAGCAGTAGACTTTGATTAAAAAAAACCTCAAAAACCCAAAAGACAGCATATGAAATTTGGCCACACTTTTTTAAAAGATCACTCTATCATCTTTGGCATACAGATGATATAAAGCAGCTTCATTAATAAATGAAGTCCACAGTATTGGAGGAGTTACTTGGTTGCCTTTGCCAGTGTTTTGTAACAGGCTGTTCTTGTTGTCATGCAGATTCAAGAAGTCTCACATTCACATTTTAAGTCCCTGTTTTCAGTTTGCAGACACATGGGAAGCACTGAGTGATGTCAGGTGAGGGTCAGTGTGCTGTAATAACCTGCCCTCAAGCACAAATAAGTTCAGGCTCTACTGCCAAGAGATGACCTTTGATTTCTTTTTACCTGATGCAATAAGGGCCCTATTCTGTTTGCTCAGGCCAAGTCCCAGCCACTTTGAATGGATTTTCTTGAGCAGGAATGGTTATGAAAGTCCTGAAACTTGGTATAATGGTGGCAGAGATTTCTGGATTGTAGATGACTTTGAGACACTGAATTAGATTTGGCTATTATTGTGGTCAGAAGAGAGAAGTGACTTCATTGTGACTGGCACAGCTGCCAGCTCTGAAGCTACCACTATGATGTACAATTTCTAAGCTGCATCTGATTAACAGAGATAGTGAGCAAAGATTCTTATGTGTTTAAACTTTTGTTATCTACAGATGGAAAAGAATACCTTAATCTGAAATGTCAGTGGCTGTAGATACAGCCAAAAGGCTGGATATGCTGTCAGTGATCATGGTAGTCACACTTCCCCCTTTTGGTATCCTCCTAATCTGGGTGTGTTGTTAAACTGTGGGGTACAGGGTCTCACTAAACTAAGTATAATAATTTTGCTCAATCTGCTGTGTTGCAAGTATGTTGGGGCTACCTTATTCAGAATAAAGTGGCTAAATGGGGGAGGCAGGATAGAGTCACCTCTTTGCTATGTGGTGACTAACTGTACTGATGGTTTCCACTGCCTTGTTAAAAAGAGGTTTTCTTTAGCCTACCTTTCTCTGCAAGCCCATACAGGAATTATAGGGAAGTATGGTATTTCTTACTGGTTTTTTCTCTCCAACCCTTCTAGCTTTTGCAGATATAAGAGTGGGTACTTGTGTGCTTTAGCTCTGGTGAATGACTTTCAAGTAGCAAAGTTGATTCAGTTCTTTCAAAGTCAGACTACAAGCATGTCTTACTCCTGCTCTCTAAGCAAACCTGGAAGCAATATTGAGTTTACTTATAGGCTGAGAAAAACTCAGGACTTGGACCTGACCTGGAAAGGATGACTGGAAGTCAAAAAGGCATCTTTCTCACTTGTTTAGGTTTTTTGAATAATGCTGCTAGCAAGGGTGACAAGGGCTGTTGGTGATTCTGCAAGGTTGGATCTTTTATTTGTCAGCCATAAACTCATTCTTCACAGGCCACTGGATGGCATCTTCCAAACTATAAATTTCCTAATAGGGAGATTTTAATCTGCAGCTGGTGAAAGGTTTCAACCATGCTGCTCAGTGAATGATAGCCCAAGATTCCTTGAATGTGTGATTATCTTTGTGTTTTTGTGTCAAGGACTGGTATCTCCTGTAGGAGTGTAACAGTCCATGCAGTTTACACTAAATGGACTGAAATACTAACTGTCATCTAGACCACCAGAGCACATGAGGCATAGCAGCAAGACAAGATTTGCAGGATGTCTAAAATCCCTTTCAAGCTGACAGGATAAGAATAAACAGCTCCCTCTCCCAACACTTAAAGGATCTTGCAGTTCAGCTTTAAAATGCAGGAGACTGAAGGGTTCACCACATGGAGGTTATGATTGATACAAGCATTAGGATATTTCTGGAACCTGAACCAAATAAGGACTTCAGGAAAATTATGTTCAGTAGCATCAGTCTTAGAGGTAGAATTGAAAATGTTAATTGTTTCTGGATTTCTGAACATACGGATTTTACATTTCTTCTGCTGTCACTAATCATGCTGAATCTTAATTTCTGTTTCTTGCAAAGACACAATGATAGTGTTGCTTGTTATCTTTACTAATTAAAGCTTAGTAACTTAGTTTTTTCCCCTTTTTTCTCCATTAACATCATCTTTCCATAGAAAATAGATGCACCTCTGTAGATGTACCCCTTTAAGTGGTAAAGGCTTGGCAGCACAATTGGCATCTGATGCTACTATCTTGGTTGCCAGTCCAGTTTTGGAACTGAACTATTTGTAAGATTCTATATATATCAAGAACAGGAGATAAACATATTGAATGTCTGTGTTGTTGTGCTGGAGACCTCATCTAAATTTTGTTGTGGATGAAAGCTAAATAGACCTCTGTGAAATATTTCTTCAGTGTGTTCTCTGAGTCATCCCCGTATTTACTTGCACTCAGAATTAAATATTTGCAAAAGATGTACAAGATTACTTACTGCCATTCTTCCAGCTGGCTGCCAGAGATCCATTGATAGTTTATTGTTTCATGTCGGGTTGAAGTTCCCTGGTATTCTATTTAAAAATATGAAAAAAATACTTAATTTCACAGTGCTCTTGCAAGATCTCTCATTAGACCTATTATTCATCATTATGTAGAAGCATAAAAGAAAACAATAAATCTTCAAATTCCATTGTTGCATTTCTGTACCAGTATGTGAGAAGCTTCACATCAGAGAGAATTTTAATCAGAAATAAATTAGAATCTCATCATTCTTATAGTATTATTTAATAACAAGCTACATGGTGAACTGTTTTTCTGTCCATGATCTAGCAGTTTTCTATACTTCCTCTTAAAAGATAAAACATCTAACTCTTACTATTAGGTATATGACATTTCCTTGATGTGAACGGTTGATGTTCTTTATGCACCATTGAGCAAAGGCATGTTCAGCAGTTACCAGGATGACATAATAATCTCAGCACTGTTCATTTTGGACATGTGTCACTTATTTTTCATTGGTCCCTAAAATATATTTCCACACGGGTACCTGAGAAGTTCTACATCCTTGTGTCTGGCCTCTGGTCAGTTGAAGCCTTGTGCTGCTCTCATGTACTGAAACTATTTAGCAAGTGTTTAATGCCCAAATTATCCCAAATGCTAGAGGACAAGGTGTTGTTTGAATGTTTAGGATGGTGCATCTCTGCCCCTCCATGCCCCAGCACAGTACAGCACCTTCAAGCTGTTGCTCAGCTTTTTCGTGACAACTGAATTGCAACACAGCTGTCACCTGAGCAGTACTGGTCACTGATTGAGGTCCAAGTCATGTAGGAATTGCATGACAGAAAAGAGAAATCTCTTCTTTTTGCCAAAATAAAGCAGTTTGCTGATTGCAGAAGAGGACTGAAGGGAAGAGAACTTTCATCATGTTTAGTCTGTTACGAAAGCCTTGGTCACTTTTTCTTGGACATTTGTTAGTACAGAATGTTTGTCACTGGGTACCCGTGGTGTTTTTCTTTCCAGTCTTGGCGGTATTGAAATGTATGTTAAAACACTTGTCCTTGAAAACTTGTGTAGAAAAGGATTTGATGAGTTATTTTGGGATGTGTGCCCACATTAATCTCTATTAAAGTACAGGAGCCACTGGTCTGCAGTGCAGCCCTGCACTGAAACACTGGGGACAGTCCTTGGACTACCAAGACATTGTTCCTTTGCTGCCAAACTGCAGGGGAGAGAGACTTGTTGGGTTATGGCCTGGCATATCCATTTATAAATGTATTTTATCTCTAAGTATATGGGCTAATAAACTGACACAGAATTGCCTCGCTTTTACCTGTACTAACAAAGAGGTTTGGGTTGAGTTTGTTTGGGGCTTTTCCCCCGAATTGTTCTTCTGTGTCAAAGACCCATTCAGTCTTGAGGGAATGCCAGCCTTCCTTTAGAATGCCTAACCCAAGGCAGAGAGCTACACAACAGACAGAGAAATCTCTGAAGTTCCCCAGAAATGTTTTCTATTCCACTTATAGTTTAGTACACCAAGAATAATGCTACAGAAGCCCTTGGAGTCACTGTAGCTGAAGTTTGAAATTGAATCCCAAGGCTATTACTGCTAATTTCAATAGGATGCCTGTGTTGTATTTATAGGTACATGTTCCAGTTAGTAACTGTTCCTCTGCACAGACTTTAACTTTAGAAAATTAAACATCTCTGATGATAGTGGTTATGAATAGCTACCCAGAAGAGAAATACCGAGTCATTCTTGACAAGTCTGTGTTTTCTCTGGGAACTGGAAGATGCAAAGTGATCTCTTCCAAGGACTAAGAAAGCTTAGCTTAGCCATTAGAGGTTGGTAACAAGTTTAAAAGTGGTTTGGTTTGACTTTGCAGTGTCCCTCTACTGAAACACTTCTATCCTTGTCTGCTGTGGATAATGTAGGAATATTCCCTCTTACTTATGCAGAGGGATGGTTCCCACTGATACACCAAAGAAAATATTTCATTTCTGAAGCAAACATTACAGGTCCACATCTCATACTGTCCTCCATGTTGTGTTCTGACATTGGTCAACACCTCAGAAATCATGCCAACAGAACAGAAGGAACTTTGTAAAAGTTAATATTTTGAGATTGTATGTATTCAGGTAATAGCTTGATCAGGAGAATTTTTTTAAATTAAAAAAAAATAAATTATGAGGACTGTGATATATTTAAGCCTTCCTCTACTGCTCAATTCCTTCCTTAGGACATCACAGCTATGAAGTTCAGGATTTTTGTCTTGTTAGAAATGTTTCTGTGAGTTCACAGAGGAATTGCTGACTCCTTTTACTCTCCTGTTACTGTGAATCAGCTCTAATTTAGGGAAAGGTTAGTTTGCATCAGTTTTTCTATTTGTGTTGGAGCAATGCAGAGAGTTAACTGTGGTAAGCTAATGACACACACATTTATTTACCAGTAAATGAAATATTTCTTTCAGAGGGTACATTAGCAACAGGAACACTTGTTCTTCACCTATAAATGACATTGAATGTTGTCTAATACTTCAAAAATTATTCTCTGAGGCACAGCTTCCTGTAGTTTGTCCTTTCTTTTACTACATGGAGGATATTGAGGCATGTATTTACCACATTTCTTGAACACCATTCTCATGGAAAGCAGTTTGAAAAAATGAAAAGAAAGACTTGTGTCTTCCAGACAGACATTCTTATTAACAGATGGGTGAAAATCATGTTTCATTTTTGCAAAAGGAAGGTAACTTCTAACTTCACAATAATTATGTAATATATATGATTTTTTTACATAATGAGAGGGGTGTCTCCCAGCTGCATTACTAAGAAATAGCTGATTATACCCCTGAAATATGTTGTGTTTTACTTTCCTTGTACATGTGCCTTCAATTAGCTTTGCTGAAATATTTGTTTTCTTTGACCTTTTTAAACAGGGTGTGTTACAACTCTGAGTGAAGCTGGTGGGTCCTTGGTTTTCATACAAATGACAGTAGGTCCTCAGAACCACCAGTTAAATGCTGTTGGGAGCCTGTGTTTTGAAGACAGACTAGGAAAAGCTTCTAACTTTCGACCTTTCTTCAATTCTGAAAATGGCCTTCATTAAAGAAGGTGAAAGATTAAATTTTCTTATGCTCTTCTGAAAAGAGTATAAGAAAAGTTAATTTTCTTTGACATGTTTACAGGTAAAGAAATTAGTATGGCTAACAGAGGCTCTAAGAAATTTCTGTTATTCCTGGTTGTTCTGAAATGCAGTTATATGCCTGGCAGTATCAATATCACTAAGATTTCTACTAAATAGGTAGATTTACAGACTGACATTTCATTTATAATCCTTCTCTCAGTTATTTCCATCCAGGGAATTCTAACTACCTGTCACAGCAGACAGTTTTACCTGAGTTTCCACAAAATGAAGTGGGTCTCAAAGCAGTACATGAACCAAATCTAAAGCACCACTCCACCTGCTTACACTTGGTAGAAAAGTATTTAAAACAGGAACTTGTTGAGAACAAATTTGTGCTGTTACTGCTCACTTGGTAGGCAAGACTCTCAATGATCAATCACAGCAGTGTTCACACAGATTTGTTTCTCTTGCTTGTCACAACAATGAAGGATTCACCTATTTTGAATCAATGCTTGTAGAGATGTCAGGTATTTCTACCTGACTTTTTAGGCTGTTCAATGTTATTTTTTTACATATCTTTCTACATCAGTAATCAGATAAGTGTTGATCAGGATTATGGAATGGTTAAGAAAGATTGTTTAATGAAAGGTATTTTTAACATGTAATCTCCCTCTTCCTCTTACATGTTCAGCCCCTTCTACGTTCTTGGTTTAGAAGATTAGGATTGTAGCAAAAAAGTGCTTTACAAGGAAAGGAAAATTTATTAAAATACATGTGATGTGTTTTGTTAGAAGAGGTAATGATTTCTAATATGTAGAGGTGTGTGATAGCTTTCATGGTTTTCAGATGCTGAAACTGCTAGAACCTTTCAGTTCTCTGAGGTGGTTAAGTTTGGAACAAGCAGTTCTTAATGGCTGTGTGTGCAATGAGTGGTTGTGGATCTGTGGGCAAAGGGAACATTCAGCCACATTTGCACAGCACAAGTGGAATATACCAGTTGAACACTGAGTAAGGTCTTTCATATGGGAACAGATCTGCTCAGTTTCTGCACAGTTGTCTCACACAAGGTCTTTGCAGTTTGTTCTGCACTAGTTATCCACTAGCAGTAGCTAGTGGACAACAGAACAGCTATGACAAGAGTTGAAATTCCTTAAACCAGTGAATGGTGCCAAGCTGGTATCAAGATTCCTACAGCACCTCTTTAGACAGAGAAGGGAAGGTAAAAAAGCAGCCACAATGTGGCTAAGCACAGTTTTAAGACTACTTCCAGAGATTTGGCCAAGATTGCACAGCCTACCACTTTGAAATCTTGAAATGAACTTAAGATGGGTTTGCAATTGTTTCCACACGGTTGCATCCCAAAAATCTCTTTGTCAATTTGGAGAGTGATATGATCTCAATTTTGTGATTACTTTTATGTTTTACATAATTGTCCTTTGCCTGGCAACTGCATGTGAGAACTTTCCATGCAGTAAGCTTTTGTGAGAATTATCTAATACTTTCAAAAGATACAAAAAGGGATAAAATCAGACTAACAATGGCATTTTTGGTGCAGCCTGAAATCTTGAGAAAGTATCATTCCTCTGGGTTATTATTTCAAAGACATAAAAAAGAACAACTAATTCAGTTTTTCTGATACTTGATTTTGTGTTTTCTGGGCTCTTTTTAAAGTTTGGTAAGTCCGAACTCCACATAAACTACCTTTTCAGAGTTTGGTGGTTGTAAATAATGTCAGAGTTACTAATCAATTTAACACTGCTATTCCAGTGGGCTGTCTTTGCAATTGAACAAGGTGTCAATTAACTAACTATATGTCATATTTTCTACCACAACAATATACTTTAAATATTCCCTCGACCTATGGTCTTAAATTATTAAGTTTAAGAAGCCTTTAGTAAATGTTAGACCAGGCTTATTGTTGCAATCCTTCCAGTTTTATGATATTTTTATTACTAGTGCACATTCAGCAAATATATAATCAGTGTTGTGAACAAAGATTAAGAAAAATTAAAACAAATCCTACTACTCAAATATGACTGCAGCTCATGACCTATAAGCATGTACTTTTCTGCTTCTCCCCTTTACTTACAAGATTAATGTCACAACCCTTGCTTGGTCTTAAATTATGTTTTCTTCAAGAAAGATGGAAGCAAATTGTTTGAATTGAAATTATTAAGAATATTTTTAAACAATATTTTTAAAAGCCAAAATTTGCATTTTGTAAATGGGTATTTTGGGAAATCACGTGTACGGTTACTGTTGGATTCTGTCACCTCCGCCTCCTAGATTTTCAGAGAACAATTAAATATTCTAGGGTTCTTCCACTGAAATCCAAACCAATGAGCTGAATTTGTTCGCTGAGCAGCGAAACATTTGCTGAATTAAAGCTCTAGAATCGGGCCCAAAATTCCTTTGTAGCGCAGGGTGGCTTTCGGTTCCGGCTCTGTTCCGGTTTGCTGTGCCCCGGTTCTGTTCGGGTTTGCTGTGCCCCGGTTCTATGCCGGGTTTGCTGTGCCCCGGTTCTGTTCGGGTTTGCTGTGCCCCGGTTCTATGCCGGGTTTGCTGTGCCCCGGTTCTGTTCGGGTTTGCTGTGCCCCGGCTCCCGGCAGCGCGGGCCCCGCTCCCGAGCGCTCCTGCCGCCCGCGGTGCGCAGCGAGCCCCGAGCCCCGAGCCCCAGGCACGGCCGCGGTGCGGACGCTGCGGCTCACGCCCAGCTGCCAGCGAGAGGCTTGGGCACGGCCCAGGGTGTGCTGCTGTTTGTGAAGCACGCTTTCTGGACTCACTGCGCGTGAGATTTTAGGCAGAGAAACGAAAACGGGATCTTGATCCAGCTTACATTGGAGACAGGCACCGAGGTTGCTTGGACTGCGGTAGTTCTGGGCACACCCAGGAGGAGAACCTGCAAGTTCTCAAAGCATTTAAAATAAAAAAGAAAGGAACCTGCAGGGTTAGGTGGAGTAACTTGCCGTTTTTGTTTAAATAAAATGTTTTCTCCATATAAGTATCAGAACTTTTCATCAGATCTAATGCTAGATTTCTCTTTTATGCAGCTTTCAGAGACAAGTGTCTGTTTTAATGTAGTTAATGAATATTTGAAGAGATTAAAACTCTGGTGGTAGGTGTCAACAGCTGCAGTTCAAGCTGTTGGATGTATGCACAAATTGTGTAGCTAGATAAACCCGGCAAACTGTGAGTGCTTTATCAAAGTCTTGTGAATGTAGTGAGTTTTGGATGCAGTCCAAAGGACTTGCACTGAACATGATTTAATAGATTTGAACAACTAAACCAACAGATACACTATACTTCACGAATGTGCAAGGCAACAGGTTCAAAGGCGGTCTTAAAGGGTGTGATATTCTCTTTAAAGTGTGTCTAGATATTCTTTATTTATGATTACCCCCCACTACCCCCCCAAAACAAACAAACAAAACAAAAACCCCCAAACAAACAAAAAGTTCGAAAAACAAAATGAGAACTTTTCCTATCAGTGAAAACACGACTTTGGAACAATGCTCAACTTTCATACTTGCTTCAACTTGCCATTGTCAGTAGCTGGCAAGATACATAAACTGACCAAAAAGATAAATACTGAAGGAAATGGAAGTTGGCTTCATATATATGTAAGTCACTAAGGTAGAAGAGGCTAAAAGCTCAGAGCACTTCTGAACTTGGTTTAGTGTATGTTTCTATACGATGAATCACACATTCTTGTGAGTTAAAATAGAGGGTGTTGGATTATTCAAGTAGGTACTGTACACATGCACATGTTCAGGAATTTCTGTTACAGTTAGTACATAGATTCAGATGTATGTGTGTTGACAGGACTTACAAGAAGTATAGATTGATGCTAAAATGACATGGGAATTCATGGAAGTGAAATACCACCTACTCACAATACACAAAGGGTACAGTCACATGAAAACCCACGTGTGAGCAATCCCATGATAATTAAGAGGTTAGGATAACATTGGCTTTCTGCAAAATTTCAAACCTCTTAGTAGGAAGACATTTCTTGAAGTTAATTAGCTGAAGGGTAACTTCTGTCTTTGATGTCTCAGAAGAACTTTCTTCCTCTTTTCTTAACTTTCTGTCTCTGTGGTGTCTGTCCACATAATTCTGTGTATTGTGTCATTTAAATCTCTGAGAAATCTTTTTTTATCCTTGTCAGCAGATTTCTGTGATTGCCTATGTACCTATTAGATTAGGTTTTTACTGCCATTATCCATCCCCACCCCTTTTTGAAATCTCCATTTGCAAATTTAGTATTTCTGTTTTCTAATGTTGTGAGAAAGGGTCTGGGTAAATGTCAGTAAACATCAAGATAAGGGGTGGTTGTGATTGGCTCATTGCCTGGTAGGGTAACTGCAGAGACAGCAGCAGCAGGTGGAAGGTGTTACAACCACTCACCTGCAGTGTGAAAGGGGAGGAGATTTTAGCAGGGTCTTTTAATCATATCTGTGACCCAATGCAGATTTTATTATCTGCAATGGAACACTTCTCCCTTTGATTGTCACCCCGTGGTTCTGGAGAGGTTTGGATTCTATTCCATCCTGGGAGGTGGGTTGGTTGGTTTAGTTGATTGGTTTTCTGGGAGGGGTGTGTTTTTCTTGTTGTTTTTTTTTGGTTTTTTTTTTTTGGTTTTTTTTTTTGGTTTTTTTTTTTGGTTTTTTTTTTTGGTTTTTTTTTTTGGTTTTTTTTTTTGGTTTTTTTTTTTGGTTTTTTTTTTTGGTTTTTTTTTTTGTTTTTTTTTCCTCCACCCAGTTTCACAGATCAGTCTTGTTTTCATCCAGCTTGGAAGTGAAATAGGGAGCACTGCTGAAAAGTCAAATGTTTTAATGCAGTGGAGAAAGTCTTGCTGACTCTGTGTAGTAGAAGAGTGTGGGTTGTTCCAGTTAAGAAATTAATATCTATTCTGCTGTATGCAGGGTTACTTGAGAGTTTTTTTGCTAGAAAGGTCTATAGTGCTTTTCAGGCCCTTCTGGGAAGGCAATTTGACTTTTACAGTGCAAGACTTATTGAACACAAGTACACTTCATCAGGCTTTTGAAAAGTTTCCCTGCCAAATTCATGTTATTCAATCCCAGTGTTAACTGTGTAGCCATTTCAGATATTCATTTTGCCCTGGATCTTCTGGAGGGAAAATGATTGTCACGTTTGCACATTTTCATATCAAAGACACCACTGCCAAAATGACATGCCTTTCAGTAGGCTGCAAGCACCTAAGCTCTTTAACAATCTGAAAAACAAGCTCTTGAAGTCACTTAAATATTTAGCAGTTTTTACACTATGTGCTACAAATGATACTTCAAAAGGAATGCATCTGTGAGTTGTGGTAAGAGGTGTTTTGCAAAAGGCATTGAAATGCAGCTGAAAGTAGAGTTAGTAATGCAGCCTGCCATTGACAATGAAGATACAAATGAACTGGAAAAAATTGAAAACATATGCATGGACTTTAGGCACTGTTTTTGAGAACAGTCTCCAGAAACACTCTGTCCTTCTCTTGTTTCTTTGCAAAACTAGATCTATCGTATTATCTTTCCTGTTTTTCAAACGAGGTGCAGTTTATAGAAGGGATTAGTGGAGTGTACATTGCTTTTTTGGTGTTTTTGTATCCTGTAGCAGTGTTCTTTTGAGACTGTGTCACTCCATACAAGGTCGTTGGATTTTTTTGTTATTGTGGAGTGAAGAATCTGAAAGAGAGTACAACTGGAAAAAAACCAGGATGATAAGAACTTGAAACCATATTGGTTACAATCCATGTTACAGATTCTCCATCTCCATAAGTGATATAAACAACTTTTGTACCTCAGTATGCCTGGTAATTAAGAGTCAGGTGTAGGCAGAGAGACATTCGTTTCCTTCTCAGTTCAGAGTTAGTAAGTCCTCTGTTAGGAGATCTGTCTAAATGCCTGCTAGTGGTGCTGGATGTGTGGACTTGCCTAATGTTTAAAGGAATGCAGCTTTTTCTTAACGTGCTAAAATCTCAAACAGTGTGAACTATTGCAGGAGATCTAGACTAAAAATCTGTTTTCAGAAGTGCTTCCCATCTTATAACAAGCCAATTTTACAGTGTTAAGTAGTGAAAACGGTGAAAAAGTTTGAGAAAACCTCTTAGATCTACTGATAACTGTGAAACTGCAGGAGAGGGTGAAGCTTGGCTCAGCCTTATTGCTTTCTTCCTCAGGACTAACTCAAACCTGTTACATACAGAACTTTTGTGATACTTTCCCAAGCACTCAACTTTTAATGCCTTCCATTTAAAAAACGAAACAATCAAATCATTAATCAATCGTGGAATTCTCTTTTGAAGATGTTACAAGTATTTTGGGATTTCCTAAACTAAATTTGTTGTGGTTTGATTTTTAGGAGAGGGTGGGGAATATTTAACCAGTCCAGTTACCTGCAAACAATCTGCATTTTCCTAGCAGCAGGATCTGTTCTTTATCTAACTGCACATTTCTTACGTTCTTGTCAGTCCTGTCCCATTCTAGGCAGTTTTCAATTATCTGGCTGTCTGACAGAAATTGAGAGCTCTTTATCTGTGAACAGCAATGTTCTCTTGTTTCTCTTCACTCCACTGCATTTCAACACGTAACCACTTGTAAAGGGAAAGATACAGACAGTGGTTGACCAAGTTTTGAAATGTGTGATTTATGTTCTAATAGTGTTGTATTTCCTCCCTTCCTCTCTCCTTGCCACTCTCCCAGTAGCCCTTCTGATTTATGCTGTGTTTCCTTACTGCAAGGATCTCTTTCCTGCCTGGAAATTCTGGTGCATTTTAGATGCCCAATATATGAATTACAAATTTACTAAAATAAGAACTTCCCAGATGTCTGAACATTTGAGATTATTTACAAATGAAAGTGTGCTTGGGTAATCCTCCCAAGGGCTGGTAGGGTTTCTGTGTGTTCACAGTAGTTGTGATGCACTGATAGTACTTGGAAGTAAGGATCAGTTAAATATATTCAGGATGCTATTTAACTCCACATTTCCTCTCTGACTGTGGGCAAGACATTTAACTTGATTGTGGGTAGGTTTTCCAGCCATAGTAGAGGAAACAAGGCTGCTCTTCAGGTTTTTTCTGCAGACTGTATAAGCACTCACAGAGTCATCCTTGCATTGCTCACAAAATGCAGAGTGTATTAACAATATTATTGTACATTAGAAGTTGGTAACCCAGTTTCATTTCTATGGATTTTATTAACACAAGACTTTAAATGAGGTTGTTTGCTTTATTGTTATACAAGTGACATACTAGGAATGCAAATTAAAAAGGCAAGTAAGTCTAACATCAGGTTTGCCTTCTTGGGAATCAAACCAAGATTTTGCATCCCACAGTATTTCTGCAGAGCACTCTGGTAATATTGAAATCCTGTTGCAAAAAGTGGTATGTGTATAGTTTATTTCTATAACACACACTGGATATTCAGTTTGAATTGCTGCAGAGTCCCAAGAATTGAAGTAGAGATGACTAATGTAGGTCTATATGCAGTTTTATGCATACCCTGGGAAATACTGAATAAGCAGTGTTAATTGTTTTTCTCCTTTCTTTTTGTAGGATTTGTGTGTGATTGTCATTGTGCTGTACCACAGTGAAGAGGTATTTTTCACTTCAAGATACCTTGCATTAAAAGATCATGGTAGACAGTTTAATAGTTTCTTTGAGGTAAGTGAATCAATAAAACATTTAAAATCTTATTTAATATGCTCTTAACACACTGCAGTAAATTTCAGTTTGGTGGTCTCTTGCTCTGCTGTTAAAAGTGTCTGTATCGTAGGAGGGTAAATAGAAATCTTGTCCTAAGACCAAATACTCAAGTATATGCATACCAGACATAGCATTCTTTGGTGATAATGAAAAAAGAAAGTTCTCAGTGTTTGTTCATGCTTAGAGCATCTGTTACTGTGTGCCAGTGTGATCATCTACATTACTGGGAAGTCCCTGTGTTTTTTGATGGGGCTGTGCAATTACAGTCACTGGGCTTAAATTGCTGATTTACATGTTTTAGTACCTGTGCTGCAATTCATTCACAGATTTGTTTTATACATTCCTGAAAGAGTTTGCCAGTGGGCAAACATAGGAAAGACCTTTCAAACAGCTTTCCTAACAAAGGAAACATTCAGCTGTTTCTAAGCTGGTCTGTCCGGTTCTGTCCTGACCTTGGGCGAGCAGATTGAGAGCAGGCAGGCAGCCCTGATGCCACACAAACACAGGCTAACCTTCTGCAAAGAATGACAGCTGAGTCATTCAGACAGCTCTGTCTTTGGGATGGAGTTCTGTAACACCTCTGCTCCAACCTTGCTTCTCCTGAGTTTGAGACATCAACACTTGAACTGCAATTTTGGCACCCTCCTGATGTGCCAGGACAGATTTTCCATCAAAATGGATCTGTCACACATTACTGACACTACCAGTATTGTCTTTCCAGTTGAAAGATGACCTGCATAGCTTCTCCCAATTGTCTCAGACTTGGGCTGTTCAGCAGATTTGGGAGAAAGTTGGGAATTTGAGACAAGAGCCATACTGCCCTAGTCAGTACTGATCACCTGTATCTGGACAATCCACACTTTGCCATAATATTCCCCCATAAAATGCAGCTACTAAGGGACAGCAACATGTGAGAGATCTGCTTTGGTACCCTCTAGCTTCATTCATGCAGAGCACTGACCAGGAAGAGCTCTGAGAGGTGTTCTTAAATGAGGTGTTAAATTGCAAACTTTTTCATGCTATTCCTACAATAGACCTAATATTGCTTTTCTTTGTGCTTGTGCCTCCCTGTCTTTCCCAGTTGTTTATATGTATGCTTATATTTAAGTTTCGATTTTATGTTTTCGTATTACTGGCAATTGGTGTTGCCAGTAAAAGAAAGTGAGAGAGTTTAAAGTCTGACTTTGCTTCAAGCTGAGTGCTTGGCTCCAAACAGTGCCTTGACTGTGAGAGCAGGGGCTGTAGCAGCAGGGTGCTTAGAGGCCTGAGTTACACAGCCATCAGCTGCAATTGGTTCCTCACCTGTTCAGGTATGCTTGAAAAGTTTTGCCTTATTTTGAGAAGCACTTGTTCTTTTTGGCTTTTCTGCACTGTGAGGATACCTGAACAAACCCACTGAAATTGGAGAAGCCTATTTTTGTAGCTCGAGAGGCTTAAAGTTAGTCACGCATGACAAATAAAAAAGCCTAGTCCAGAGAACTTAGCCAAAGCAAGCTGCTGAGGGAAATAACATTAAAAAAATTAAATTGCCACACACTAATTTGGAACTAGGGGCTTACCTCAGGATAGCTTAAGTATTCCTGGCAAATTTCCTGTGTGTTTGAAATAGTAGCTTGATACCATTGTTTCTGACAGATCCAATTGCAGATATAGAAGCAAATTTAAAATGTCTTTATTGTCCTTGTGCCACATACATGCAGATGGTGATTGCAGTGCAACCTCCTTAAAGAATGGTCAGGAAAAGCCTGGCACAGAGTAATCACATATATACTAAGGGTTTGCATTTAGAACTGAAAACTTTAATCTGGTAAGTAATTTGCTTTGAAGATTACAGGTCTCATTCAGCTCAGAACTCACAACCTTGTGCATGATTTCAGAAGAATTTACACATGGAAATCTGTAGACTGTCAGACTGATCAGAAAGATCCTGTCCTGTTGAGGATGAAAGCATTTATTTCCTTATGGAAAGCGTGAACTTTCTTTCACATGCTCTGAGGGATTATAGGGAGCAGAAGCCATAAGGGAGCAGGGCTGGGTAGGAAGATTCTGAGATGGAAAATAAATATAATTTGCAGAGGATGTAGGCTGGGCCTATCAGACACTGCACTCCACCTACTTAGATGCTTGTAATTTTTCATTGAGAAGGTTGAGAGATCACTTAAACACTTAGAAAAGAGATAGGCAGGTGAGCTGAAGACAGACTTGATGCTGTAATTTTGCAGTTTGGAGGTCTGAGTTCTATTTCTGCCTTTGATTTCAGGTGTGATTTGCAAATCAGCTTATTCATTTGTGCCTTTGGCTTCCATATACCACTGTGTGATTGGGCCCTGCTCTGAACTGCATGTTTTGACTCCTGCTGTGATTTCTTTTTTGTCTTACACTGCCTCTAATTTCAGCCACCTCCTCTGCATTTTGTTTTATCACAAATGATATCTTTGTGAAATACCAGACTTCCTTCTAATACACTTTTTAAAGGGCTTCTTTTTATTTCCCTAAATTGACGTGGCAATAAAGAAGTAATGACTTTTTCTAGCTTTTCACTGGTTTATTGCTTTGCTAGAGAGGGACATAGATGGTGAGGTGATGATAGGCCATGTGCAATCAGTACTTACCTAGTGGTTCCTTTTGCAGTATATTAGCAAGAACAAACATAGAAAACACAAGATAAACATTCTCCCTAGCAGAAGAATATTTGTATTGGTGATAATTAAATGCTTAGTATTAAAAAAACCCCACCCTTTCTCTTTAGGAGGTCTGTCTCAGAAAATATCTGAAACAATAAGAAATGTTTAAAGGGTTACTGGGTAGGGAGCAAAGGAAGGAGCTGTGAATAGGAAATGCAAGCTGGATTTTGTCTGGTCCATTAGTTTCCAGATGTATTTTGTATCCAAATCCATCAGTTTTACTTCTGCATTGAAATTCAGCAAATCATTAGCAGCTTTCCCCTTTATAGTGGGTCTGAAACATTCTCTTTGTAGACTGAAAGGTCAAACTTCTGGTACAAATAAAGGTACCTTGATCCTATTTGCCATACCTGTCCATGTTTTCTGGTGAAGGAGCTTGTTAGAAGGAGACAAACCAGTTTGTTACAAATTATAGCAAACAAAAGACTGAGCTAACTGTGCCTGAGTTGTAACAGGCTCCTAGGAGTCACTGAAGTGGTGAGGCTTGACAGAACAGTTTGTTTGGGCTTGGTTCCCATTATGACTCCTTTCACACTGAAGATGTGAGGACTGGGGTGATGCTTGGCTGCTTGTCCTGAGTCTCTGGTGGGCTGTGTTCACTACTTTCCATATTCTGTGCCCATTAGGTTATTCAATTTTCACAAGTGTTAGGCAGCTGGGGAAGAACCTATTTTCTGGTTTTTGTGTGCTGAAGGTGGAGTGTTCATCTGTAAAATGAGGAGCCAGAGCTAGAAGCAGATGTGGCCCACAGATGGGTGAATTCTTACTTAGCACTTTAGAAAACTTGCAAAGCATATGTCAGTTTCACACCAAATGCTGAGGTGTTAAAATATGCACTGCCAGGAATTTTTAAATTTAAACATGAAGTTATATGTAATACTATCAATGGATTCTATTTGGTTCACTTTTGCTTTGTAGCTGGACAAATCTATGTATGGACCTGGTTCATACATTCAGGTATGAGCCTGCTGTGAGCACAATCTTATAATAACATTTCATACAGTTTAGTGAGTCTGCTTTGGTTAGCAATGGTATTCAAGTGTTTAAATATTTTCTTGCTGTGTGAAGCCCTGTAAGATGTTGTAGATGTGTGGTTTGTATTAGTGGTAATTATCTGTTCTGTTTCCCTGTTTGCCTTTTCAGACTTCTCAGTTCCCTAGCAGTGCTGGGATTTCAGTTTGTCATCCCACAGCCTTCAATTGAACACAGAAAGGTAAGCATTAGAAACAGTCAGACTTTGTGTACTGATAAGTAAATGTGAAAACATTAGAATAAGATGTGTAAAGCAATGCAATCTGAATAAAGTTCTGGGAATAAATGGCTTCTGTTTGTGTGTATAGGGGTTTTTTATTATTTTTTTTTAATAAATATATAGATGGCTGAAAAAGGCTCATCATGGCTAATTAGCTGTGTAATTTTATGGAGCATTATAGGTCACATATAGTTACTAAAGCTTTGGAGCATTTCCATCATGCAAGACATGGAAAAAAGAGTTTCTGTGAGTGAGAGCAGACCTGGACTGAGTAGAGAACCACCCAGTTGCTCATAGGCAGCTCTTTCTCTTGCAGAGATAGAAATGTCTGAAACAGAAGCTGGACCAAAACCACTTTGTTGCTATTCAAATTACTAGAGATTGGAGCTGGAAACTGCTGAAATTTCCTGTTGTGCTCTTGTGGATGGTTCACTCATCCTAGACATTGGCTTCTCTAAGAAGGCCTGCACACTTTCCATCCTGCTCACCATTAGTGAGATCTTGGCTGAAATCCTTGGGTTTTTGCACTGCTTTTCAGGAAAGTAGTGGACAATTTGGAGAGAAACAGAAAACAGCAGGGATTATCCTTAAGGGATTTTAAAATCTTACCTCTGAGGGAAATTTGAACCAATTAATATTGTTTATTCTAAAGATTGGAAGACTGGTGCAGGAGGAAGATATAATCTTCAAATACTTTTGAGTACTAAAAAGAAGGCTGTTTTTTTTCTGTTTGGTGGAGCAGATAAGAAGAAATAGATTTAAACTGAGACAAAGGAAACTTAGGTTTGACATTAGAAAAAACTTGTCATGGTAAGGCTATAAAGAAGATTATATGGATTGAATAATATTTAGAATTTCCGTGATGTAGGCCTCTGTGAATGTGTTGGACAAATGTTTATCAGAAACAATGTGCAGGTGTTGCTGATTCTGCCACAGACCTGAGGCAAGACCCACTGAATGCTGTTCTGTCTCTTCACACTCACATCACATTCACTTAATATCAATGTTGTTCTCATGTCTTAATATCAATTGGTATTTCATTTCTATTGGTATTCAAACACTACAAATTATTTATTGAAGTATCAAATAACCTGTTTAAAGAGTTTGCTTTTTATTGTAGATTTTAAAATAATAATCCAAGATGTGTATTTTTTTTTGAGAATTATACTGTTAAAAGGAGATAAAAGGCAAGTTTGCAGGGTTTGCTTTTTTTTATGTGCATGTGCCACTATCTTTAGGGTAAAAAGTTATTTGGACAATAGCCTCATAGGTATGGACTAGAAACCTGAAGCTGTCTGATTGTCAGAGTTCCAGAAGAACACAGAAGTCCTGTTAACTCCTTGTGCAGCCTATTTGTAAGACAAGTTAAATGAGGTCAGTAAAGATGTGGTCTGAAACTGGCACAGTCCAGTCTGCAGCAAGCTGTCCAAGGGCTCTATTCTCAACTGCTGGACAATTTAGTATTTTTGCCTATCTTACATCTCTTCTCTTTTGTTATGCAGTTGAGATGGTCATGCTGCTG
Source organism: Irena cyanogastra (assembly GCA_013397155.1). Classification (NCBI taxonomy): domain Eukaryota; kingdom Metazoa; phylum Chordata; class Aves; order Passeriformes; family Irenidae; genus Irena; species Irena cyanogastra. The sequence goes on along the minus strand of VWZV01004326.1, from coordinate 505,484 downwards.
CTCTGGTTTCAGTACTCTGTCTGATTAGACATTCTTTTGTAACATTGACAGTGGAGAGATGCTTCAGTCCAGCTTCCACATGGCCTTAGGGGGAATAAATCTACTAACTAAAATAGAGTAACTCAGAGAAACAATTGCTTCATTCTGGGAAGCCCCGGAATTAATTTAGATAAAATCAAATTCTTTGTTTTCAATTGAATGAGAAATGCCACGGGTCTGGAGTGTGTTCTATACTAGTTAAAGGGACTTAAGGGCATGGTAACCACCTTAGAGACTCCCTTTTACTGAGAACAAGGCACAAGTTTCCTAGGGACAATCTCACACGGCCCCAAGGCTGGCTGTCATTCTCAGCTCTTACCCTACAGGAGAGGATTCTATTCATGCCAAACTCTGTTTGGAACTCTGTCTTTATTCCACTTTTCACAAACCTTCTGCTCTACCTATAAGCTCCATATAAGAGGGGCTGTTAGTAACTCTGAAGGCAAAGTCAGATATGTTTCTGAGTGTGAGTTCTCAGCTTTGTAGCTCTGGAAGTTCTTTCTATTCTTTTCCTGCAGCAACCCCAACATGTATTTGCTGACATCTCCCATGTATTTCTGGATAGATGTCTCTGCTGTTTGGCAGGGTTCTTTCTATATGGGAGGAGGTCATTTGTGCAGAAAGAAAGATAGGGAGAGGACGAGGATGAGGGATTTGATGAAAAATTTTAACAAAATAGTGAATAATGAAAGTGGTGTTTGCTAACTTTCATATACACACTCAGAGGGTCCAGTACAGGGAATTAAATAACTAGAGCTGAAATCTAATGAAACATTAGACCATACCCTAATTCTTACTGTGTGTTTATTTTGCATTAAGCTAAGGATGATTTAGCAGGTTGCTTCCTCAGATGCACACACAAAAATCTGTTTCTGGCGTAACAGCATGAGACTGAGAGCTAGAAGAATGAGCCAAATTACTTCAATAGCACGGATGTGTATGTATTTTAATTGAGACTTGGGGAAATGACAAAACCAAATGGGAAAATTGTAAGAGAAGGTTTGATGAGACAATGTTTTCTGCTTTTAGACTTCATTATTTCTGAGTGAAAGTCTTGAAAGCTTGTCAGACATATAAAGTCAGAATTGACCAATACAGAATATCTAGTTCCAGGAATACATGGCTACCTGAGTTTTACATAGAAGTAGCTTTTGAGCTTCTTTACTTTAATTAACACTGTCTCTGCTGTCAGAAGTGCACAAAAGCTGAAAACAAAACCTGTTGTTATATGTTCCTACATCTGAGTTTAAGTCACTACTCTGTTAATCCTATCTCTGTAAATGGCACAGGTTTGTACAGTAATGTGAACACATTAAATGTGGTATGTTCATTAGATAGAAATACAAATTCTTATGCAAAAGACTCTTATGGGTTTTTCCTGAAGACAGGAGTTGCTGTGTTGGCTGGAAGTCTCTTGGAGCTTTTTTAAAAATAATCTAAATTATTTATTCCTCATGCATAGTATATAATTTCTAATATCAAGTGTACTCTAAGGCCAAAATACTCATCAATAATAGGATAAAAGGGGGAAACATTATGTGAAACAAAGTAATTACCACTTGCCTTTTAAAATCACCCAAGGTCTCTATAGCTGGATAAACTGAAATCTTTCTTATTATTTGAACAATTAACTTGCCTTGTCCTCACTATTGGACATATGAACAGCCCTGCTGCTGCTCATGGTGCGGTCAAGCTCTCTGTTCTCCCTTCTTGTGCTTATTTTATTGAAATTTAACCTTATCTGCTAAGTGTCATACTGTGGTGAACTGAAGGTTAAACTATAAAGTCCTTCTCCTAGACAACCACTGAAGTCTGTATTCCCAATTTTCCAGAAGTCACTCCTGGGTGGATTTTTGTCTAATCATATGTTTCTGTGTTAAAAAAAGTAAGCTGCTGTTATATTTATGCCTTACTCATTTTAGCAAAACTGGTAATGTAAATAGTAGCAAAGTCTGTCTAAAAAAAATTTCTGACATGAATATTGCTTTGTTTTAACATCTTGCTTCTGTTTTGGCACTAAATAGGAGCCTTGAAGCAAGGCTTCAAAGATACTAATAAATTCAAAATTGCTTTGAATTTATTAATATCTTTTTGTCACTCAGTTGTAGATGAGTATTGAGTTCAGTGGAGGTGCAGTGTCTTAACAAAATGATTTTTATTGTACGGAAGCAGTGTCAGGATTTATTTTTACAAGTTGTTCATTGGGGCAGTACAATACTGTTAAAGAATTTTGAGCTTCTTTGGGCTCAGTGTAATTTCTTTCTGCTGGCTCAAAATTAAAGAAGAAATAAACTTGATGTTATCTCTGTCAGACACACAATGTTTCTATGAAAAGCAACTATTTATCAAGTGAATGTGACTATACTCCTCACAGAATTTGGAGATTAATGTCTTTGGGATATGTGCTGGGGTTTGTTGGCTTTGTTTTTTTTGTCCCTTTTTTCCCCTCTCTCTTGTGCTGGATTCAAATACCCTTGTGAAAGGGTCATCACTGCTAAGTCAAGAGACATAAGGAACAGCATCCAGGATCAGAAGCAAGGGCTGAGGGGAAACAGTGGAACAGGGGGAAGGAAAAGGTGGCCAAGATCTCTCATTTGGTCATGGTGAGCAGTTTGAGGAGTTCAGCTACTTGAACACATATAAGAGAGTACAGCGTGAAGCATGAAGCAAGTCTGCTCTGTCCTTCCTTGGAGGAAACTGGAGTAAGACAAAGTAGTTAATACCTAAGCTTGGCTTTTGGCCAGGCACCAGGACTAAAGCCTGACAGTTGAAAGCAGCACCCTGGGGCCTCCACCACAGCTGGTCACCACCTTGCTTTTCAATAATAAGCTCCAAAGCAGAGGCTTGGAAGAGAGGGCTGTGTTCTTCCTTGCAGCCCAGGCAGGGTGAAGCTCTGCCCCGCGGTCAGCAGTGACTCAAGTGTGTAACTTGTCAGGATTTGCTGAGCTGGAACTCAGCTCTTGCTAACAGAGCCGCTGCAGAGTCACTGGGCTCTGGCTGGCTGGGCTGTGTAACTGAACGGGGTGGCACTGCAGAGGCTGTCACCGTGGGTCGGCGCAGCTGCTGCTCCTTTGCAACAAATGGTTACAGGTGTGACCCCTTCTTTTCTGGTAATGTTTTTGTTCTAGGATAACTGCTGTCCATTATGATTGTATTTTCATACACATCACTCGTATGAAACACTCTCAAGGGATTCCATATTTCTCTTGCAGTTTTTCACTGCAGCACAGATGCCTAACTTTAACTGTACAGATATACATCTGCTCCTTTCATAACCTTTGGTAAAATAGAGTCTTTCTAGCTAATGATGTTGCTATTCTAATTGCAGTAATCTTTAGGAAACAGGAGACGTTATTTAGACCATGACAAGACTTTTCCTTTAAAAATAAGACTTTTAGTACAACAGAATATTTAGAACAGCAGCTGAAAGAATTTTCTTGCTATCTCTGTGTTGTTACTAATTCCCTGTCCTTGATATTGTGGATTAAAGTGGTTAGGAAATAAAATTCATCTTTGTTTGGGGAAAGAAGAAAGGATAAGGATACATTATTTTATGTGAATATACTCTTTGAAAAATCAAGGCTAATGTTTTTGTTGTTTTTAACCTCATTTGTCATGGACCCCTGAACTTTATTTTAATCTTTAAATTAAAAAATACTCACTTTTTTAAGCTCAGAGCAGGAGTTCTGTGTTTTTCTGGAAGAAAATATGAAAATATCACAGTTTCAGTTGGATTCCAGTGCAGGCGAGCTTACCATAGATAAGTTTCTCATCTTCTTTCAGAGCAGTTTTCCATGCTAGTTCTGTCCAAGCTTTGGATAAGAATGGTGATAAAGATGAGAAGCTTTTTGGATTCACAGATGAGTTCTGTTAGGGAATGTTGCTTTCTATTTTATGACAGCTTGTCCTCTCTGCTTCCAGAGTGATGGGTGGATGACTCACTGAGAGATCTGGAGAGGTCTTATGGCAATTACTGAAGAAATAAAATGTGTATTTCTACCACACGTGGATCCCAAAGAATTTTTCTACGTGTAGAAATAAATAGAATGGCAACAACTTTGTCACAGCTGTAGATGACTGATCTGGAGGAGGCCAAGTAGTATAAGCTTAGTGACCTAAGCCACAAATGATAGTGAATGGTGAGGGAATACTTTTTAAAATAAAGAAGCCTAATTTATGATATAGTGAGGGCCTGAATGTTATCATCTTTACCTTGGTATAAATGAGAAGCAATCCTACCACGGATAAGGAATGGTTTTATAGAAGTGAGGTCAGGAGTGAGATGTCTGTTACTTGAAAGCACTTAATGGTCTCACAGAAGAGTGGAAAGAAACCTCTTCCTTAAAACACTGATCTCCCAGAGTGCAATGGAGGTGGTCTTGGTGTGAAAAAATTACCCAGACTTGGGGGAAGCTTCAAGCTTTTTTGGCACAAAAACTGTTCTGAACCTTTTTCAGAGCTGTTTACTTTCTTGGCTATTCAAATAATGTTAAGGTTTCTTCAGATGTGGTTAGAGTTGGTTGAAGGGGCAGTTAAGCTGTCCAGGCATTGTAACTCCCTTCAGTGATTTGTGAATACAAAGGTCTTCTATTTCCAGGGTTTTCAGCCCTTTAATCTTCGCAGGCACAGATGTTCAGACAGAGATTTTATACAAAGAACGGAAACCCAAATCGTTTAAGCTGGTAATATTTACACTTACCACGTACTGTAAAATTCAAATGGTTTACTACTTCTCTGATTAAAGGCTTCCAAAATGCACTGAAGGATTAAAATAGCTGAGCACACGAACCAGGCAGACATGTACACATTGTGTCATGATGTTTTGTTTGGCCTCCGCTCCATTTTTCTGCTAGCCTTGAGAGAAGTTATCTGCAAGTTTTGGGTGGAGGGTGGGGCCTTGGTAAATTGTTTTTTATCAAACCACCAATGTCCCACATGTTTCTTATAAGAGGGATAAAATATACAGTTGTTTCAAATGAACATATATAAAATGGACTGTAAAGCCTTGCTGCTGGGAAATTGTCATAGCTAGATAGGTATGGACTTTATTGGAAATCAGCTGAGCTAAAGCTGGAAGAATATTCCTTTAAGATGCTTAGATTGGTGAAAGAATTAAAGGAGTTCCATAGATGTGTTTGCAACACTGGCAGGGAAACACAATAATGTTACATGTGAACAGGTTCTAAAACTAAACTAACATTTCCTCAGCCCATTCAAAAGTTGGCATGCTCTTCCCTGAGCAGCAGTTCTGGTCTCATTTCTGGGACTCTGACTTGTTTTGTTTTTACACTCTTGAAATTTTAAGAAGGTGAAGTCCAGCTCTTACTCTGTGGCTTGATCATTGATCAGTTATATTCACAAAGGTGAGTGCTCATGAAGAATGCTGTGTTCATCTCATCCCAAGTAAGACGTATGCATTTGAAAGAGTGTCAATATACTATTTTACTGGTGTTTTGAATCCTCAGTCAGTCTGAGCTTGGCTGTGGTAAAAGCTGCATGCATATCCTTTGTGACAGGCTGTGCCCTAGTGAAATCTTTAATTACTCAGAACTGTAAGATAAAGAAAGTGCAACCCTGGAGTAATGGAATAAACGAGGAGCCATGTTTTCCAAGTGCCTTGATACTCCTTTACTAACAATAGGGACAGTTTGGTGCCATAGCATGGGTTGTCATGTGTGGGGTAAGGAGAAGGACCATGGAAGAGACAGTGAACAAACACCTCAAGCCTGAAAGGTTTTGGGGAATATTAACAGAATTTACAGGGGCTCTTTGCTCTGGAAGCACAGGACAAAGAGGGTAGTAGCAGCTGAAAGTAAGACATGCTGGCTTCTATTAATTCCACTTTGCATCCAGTGTACGAATATGGGTTAACTCAGTGAATACCACAGGTAGCATTTTTCTGAGCAGGTGATAAAATATTCTTCTGGATACAATTTCTTTGCCTTTGGGTGAAAGTGATACCATAAAGCTTTGAGAAACATATATTTATGCCTGTTCTATCCCTTTCAGATGTATATTTAGGAATATGATGTAGTTGATTTGTTCATGAGACCATTTCCATTCTGGGCATTTACCCAGAAAAAAGAATTACTGGATAATATGTTAAAAATTAAATCTATGAAATCTAATAACATTATTGTATCTAAACTGAAATGGTAAGAAATACCAGAAATGTCTGACTTGGTTTAGGTATTTCCAGGTTTAAAGCTTGCCATTGTCTTTTATACCTTTTCAATTTTGAATTTGGATTGCTATAGCATGCTTAGTATCTACAGAATACTTAGTAACATTGGCTAAGGCTATAACAGCTTAATTACGTAGCTGGCTAAAAGGTATATACTGTCACCAAGCATTATAATCATTATTACTGTGAAATTCCATCATTAATTCATATTTGGAGTATGGTATGCAGCACTGCACACTCATGTGTGGATGTAAGAGTGGAAAAGGTGCTGAGAATGAGGAATTCCTTACAAAAAGAAACTGAACAGATTAGGACTTCTGAATTTCAGAAAGAGATCCTGGAACTGGATTGTGTTAACAATTGCAAATCAGACATCATAGCATAGTGAAGGAGAATAGAGAATGATCATTCTTCATTTATCACTAAGAAAAATCTGGGAGACATAGTGAAATGATCAGGCTGCATGTATGACCAGAGCAAAGAGAAGCATTTTTTCCATCTAAAATGTACAATCTTTTGAAGGCAAGATTCAAAATATGCTAAAAAATGTATTAATTGTATTCATGGAGAATAAGTCCAGTAGTGGGAATGAAAACCCAATTGCAAATATGGTGTTTAGCTGAAGGAGGCCTTTAGATTACTGATTAGCTTTAAGCAGAAAGTCCCTGGATATCTCTGAATATGTCCTGGTTCTTACACTGTTTCCTAAAGTTTTGCTTCTTCCACTCAGTCAGAAACACAGTACTGAGTTAAATGAGCCTCTGATCTAAGCATTCCCCTCCCTACTTTTCTGAACAGTTAATTTTATTTAAGCTATAGTTTAACAGGATAGAGTGTCCCTCAGTATTTAAAATTGGTGTTTGTCAGATCAGTACTGCGTTGTCTGCCATTGTCTTCCTGCACAACAAGTTACATTTTAAATAGTTGTGGCTTTCAGTTCAAGTGACGTTTCCTCTTCAGGGACATTCTTGCATAGTATAGTTTCAACAACTGCTGCTGAAATCCTGAGATGTGGATCTTATTTCTAAATTCTGACAGAGGCAGTACTAGAAGTTGGCATTGAATTTCTATACCTTGCATACTCCTACTTTTTGCTGAATTTTTGATTCAGGATCAGTGATTGGTGAATTACATGAATTAAAGATAAACTATTTTTCTATTTAAAATGTCATTTATGTCAGCCTGCTGGTAGTATGTTTAATTCCATATAATTTTAGGAAAAAGACCCCAACAAACTGTTTAAGAATAAAACCTGTATGTAGTGCAGCTCCTGTGTACAAAAGTGGCAAAATACAATAAAACTGGGGAAAATGAACAGAAAGGCATGCAGGGTACTGGTGAGTAAAGAAAGGGGTGACCTGAAACTACCCTTCTGAAAATCCAGCCTCAATTCCATTTGCCACTCACTTGGTTATTGGACTCACTTGGATATTTGGTACGTAACAGTTATTATGAAGAAAATTTCTCACTTAAGGAATCTTTGATAGCAGATTAATAGGAGTTGGTGCAGTTGGATTGTAGAAATTGCAATCACTTGCACACCTGAAAACTTGTCTTATTTTTCTTTGCATCCTTTACATACAGCTGCATGTAGTGAACAGTATTGTGGCCACTTCCAAGCCTTGGCTTGCAAAATAACTGCAAAAATGTGTAGGGAAGAAAGAAAGGGGGAAATTAAAGGGGAAAAGAAATTGAGTTTGTAGAGCAAAATATTTGGTTATGATTAACTTGCAGTAGATAAAAATCTTCCTGGTGGTGCATTTATAGTTAGAAGGAGCCTAGGTCACCTAGAGAAGGAATCACTCATGAACTATGGGAAAGTAGATTAAATGGGTTGGTTGATCTCTCTGTGTTTACAGGCTATGTGATCCTCTTGAAGAAATTACTCTCATGAGTTAATTTGGCAAGAAAAGTTCAGTTCGCATTTCACTTATTCCCCAGTGAAGCTCAGACTCTTCCTTCCAGAAAGTGTGCTCTTAATGGGTAGTTCTTAAAGCAAGAGAAAGAAGGACCTAATGTCAGGGATCTCGGAGTATGTGGTGTGTCTGAGATGTTCTGAAATGCTTTGGCTGAATCCTGTAGCTAGCTGTAATTTCTTGGCTATATCACAGAGCTGTGGCCGAATTTCTTCTTGGCTGCTAAATTACCTGGAAATCACAGGATCAAAGGAGGGGAACCGGCCTGTGAGTGCTGTAATTCAGCTCCTCTGCCCTGGGGAAGGGTCAGTGACGCCTCGTTTTGTCTGGATTTGCTAGGATTGGTCTCAGTGCTGCCGGGATCTCCTCAGGCAATTTGTTCCCAGGCTTTGTTTGCCTCCTCTCTAAGTGGTTTTCCTCGTTTATTTGGGATCACCTCTGATTAAATTTAAATCCGAATGGTTATTCATGTGTTGGGTATAAACAAGAACAGTTTGCTGCAAAGAGAAAAGCAACAGATCTTTGTATTTATTTATGTAAACTGTTTGGAAGTGTCACTATTGTCCGCTCTGTTTGTTATTCCTTTAACTAAGCAACTTCATAGTAGAATTCACTGATTATGCCATCAATCACAACATCTCCTCTGACGATTCATCTGTAGCCCATATCTTACTCAAAGTAAGAAATCAGTAAGAAAATAAGAGTTCATAACCTGATTTGCTACTGAAAATTCCCTTCTCAAACTATTGTTATCTTACAACTAAGTAGTATTGATGAATTTGTCTATCAGTATAAGACATTATAATGTTACCTTTTTTTAAGTTTTATGTTCTGCCTTAACTAGCTAGATTAAACCTTCTTGTGCAGTGTCTGCCACTCTTTCACTTGAAGATTAGGGGGTGTGAAATTACTTTACATTGCCTTCGGTCATATGAAGCATAATTTTATCTGAACCAATTCTTGCTGCAATGAAGTTTGGCAGCTGGAAGGTTCTCTCTGTAGCAGGTTGACAATTTTCACTATTCAGTTTCTATTTCTGCAAAATGGTTCATTTCTGATGTTAGTGAGAACTTGAATTGTTTGTAGGTTATAGATTTTAGCTGTTGCCTGCGTAAGTGCCTTTGGCATTTAAAAAAAACAGGTGTACTAAACCATTGTAGAAATGATTAAGTAGTTCAAACAAGTGAAACCTTGTCTGATAACAAAGGACTATTAGTTTTACAGTAAGTAAATTTTACTGCATACTGAGTTCAGACCAGAAGAGTGTCTCTGTGTGTAGTCATTATCATTTCATATCTGAGGTAGAGCACATTAATGCACAGTGTAAGTATGGGCAGTGAATATTCACTGGAAAAATCACAAACTGAAGAATAGCTTGTTTAGTTGGTCGAAGTGTGAGCCAGTGGTGTTCTGTTATTGGATGTGGAAGCACATGTAGCAGCCAGAAGGACCTTGCTCCATGTTCTAAGTTTGACATTTTGCACTATTAGGTTGTATAGGCTATTGGATTTTAAAGGCTGATGCCAAATGGGGTATGCACAGGAAAAAAGACATGAAATTCAAAGACATCTTCTCCTGTTTTCAAATAACATGGGAGAAATGGGTAACATACCACACTAATGCAGATGCTTTTTATTAATCAGAAGTTATAATTAAATGCAGTTTTTTCTGTGGTTGGTGATGAAACTGTGAGAGCAACCTCAGAGGGAGGAAATGTTTCAGATGATGTAGACCACAACTGACTATTACACAGCAGCAGCACAATTCCTGTGCTGGCTTGCTTGTTGTACTGTAATGCTGTATTCAACCCATGTCTGCAAACCACGTTCCAGCCCAGCCTGCCATGTCTGCAGCCAGCTGATGAGGAGTGTGTGCTCCCTGGCAGCCTGGGGCACAGCTCAGTTACCACAGGCTGGCTGTGATGAGAGACCAAGCATGCAGATGGCAATCTTGCACTATTATAAAATAATGCTTGAGGCAAAATTATTAACGGAAGTTACGTGTTTAAGTTCTCATGCTGTCAAGGGGGGAGAAGTGACAGAGGGACAAAATGGGCTTTCCAAAGCCCATTTTGAGGTAGCTGCACTAAAATAAAACTTAAAAAAAGTAACATTATAATGTCTTACAGGGCTGGAGAGGTATGGCAAACATGTTTGTGGACAGTGCCTTTTCTTGTCTCCCAGCTGAACTGATGCACGTGTTTGCTTGTTAGCACAAAGCTTGTTCAGAGTATTAATAAACTAATTAAAGGATGCTCATTTAAAAGAATGTTCTGCATATTAATGATTCTGAGAATCAGGTATTGGGAACCTGCTTTAGAAACTTGTGATTCAACTGGTTGATCAAGAGAAGCAAGAGAAAAACTGCAAGTTTGAGTACTTTGCTCAGTGCAAAACACTTGAGAAATCTTGACTGTATCTAGCTCTAAGAATGGGTAAACCTTGGGGAGACCACAGGGAGATGGGGATGGGTGATTGTAACTTCCTGGCTGTGCTGATACCTTGTCAATCACAAGGCCAGGATGTTTAAAATATTTGGCTTGAGGGGTTAACTCTCCTTGTGGAGAGACCCTGCCCCTCCTAATCCTTCCTAGCTTCCTTCGTGAGAAGGATCCTCTTCCTTTGGGGTTCTTTATTTCACCTTCCTTGTCCTGCTGAATGATGAGTATGGACTAAGTGGCACTGAACACCAGAGACCAACAACTTGTCCCATCTTTTATTGAGATTTCTGTGAATGTAAGATTGAGTGGGTCATCCTGAAGTGGTAATGTGGGGACTGGGGTAAGAGTGGTAATATGAGAGTTAACTATAGCAGCATTTTTGGTAGGTTGAAAATCAACCTGTCCTCTTACATTATGGCCTTAGTAAGAAGTTCCACATTAGAAGGCAGTTCCTGAAATATTATTGCAACCACCAGCACTCTCCATTGTTGAAGCGTCAGAGTGCAGCAGAGCAGTGAGTGTCTGTTAACCCAATTTCATTACAAAAAATGACCTTATTTCCTGCTTTTGGCAATATTATAACACATTTCCAAGCTTTGCATCATGCAATTTTTCCATTGCTGAGAACAAAGAAAATCTATTTCTATCCAGATAGTCCAAAAGAAAAAACAAAAAATTACCCCACCCAAAAAAACCAACCAAACAAAAAAAAACCACCACACAACCCCCGAAACCAGAACAACCAACCCTAAACTTTTTGTCTCAATGGCTGGTGGCTGTAGGAGACCTGCTCCTATACTGGCAGTCCTTTGGCAGGCAGAGAATAAGACAAATTAGTTTCTACGTCGTTCCATTTCTCTTGTGACCGCGGCGTGAATGGCTGAACACGAAGGTATTCGTGCTCGCCTCTTACTCCACTGTGAATTCTGGTTCCTAAGTCTGTGCGTTGTGTCCGCAGGTTCCGCAGAGGATAGAGGAGCAAGGCGATGCCCCCGAGGACAGCGGCGGCGGAGTGCCCGGCCTGTGGGGCAGCTGGGGCCCCTGGTCCGCCTGCTCGCGGAGCTGCAGCGGGGGGGTCATGGAGCAGACGCGGCCCTGCCTGCCCGCCTATTACCGGGAGCGCGGCTACCGCCGGCCGGGCCGGCACTTCCCGGCCTCGGAGCGGGCTCTGGCCCACCACAGCGCCCACCACGAGGACTCGCTGTCTGCCTACCCCGGCCACGTCATCTCCGCCATCCGCACCTCCGTGCCGCTGCACAGGAACGAGGAGCAGCCGTGGGCCGGGCTGCGGAACAGCAGCCAGGGCGGGCGGGCGGCCCTGAGGGGCAGCCGGCACTCGCAGGGCCCGCGGCACAGCGCCGGGCCGGACAAGAGGTACGGGCGTGGCCACTGCTCCCTCCCTGGAGCCAGGGCACCCTACAGCTGGGCTTTGCACACAACCAGCAAAGTTATTAGAGACTAAGAATGATTTTTACAGTGTTTACTGCCTTCTGCCTTCCTGCCTTCAAGGCCCTCCCTTGACTACTTACATGATGTCCAAGGGCAGATTATCTCACTTCCCTTTAAGATTAGTGTCGTGATTTATTGAGAGATTTTTCCTTTTGGACTGCACTCTCATGTGACATTTCCATTAAATATCGGAACAAATAACTGTTCTATAGTTGTATTCTTAACTTCAGCAGCCAGTCTGATATTAATTGGTTGAAAAAAAAATTAACTTTTTTCATACAGGATGGTCAACCATCTGTTGACTTTAGTTCTGCTCAAGACTCTAGCTTTGTTTTGTATTTCTATTTATTGCCTTTTCATTTTCTCTTTTTTCTGTTTTTCTTCCTACCACCTCTTTTAGCAAAATTTCCTGTTTGAAAAAAAAAAAGTGGTTGTTTAATACATAGAATATTTTAAACACTGTATATGTTTTTATTAATTTCACGGTAACAGTCTTTAAGCTGGGTGGAGCTGTGCTGTTACAAGTAATTCCAATTAATTTTCCCTCTGTTGGAGAAACACTTCTTTGTCCACTTAGATATCAATCTATCAGATTTTTTTGTGTGTGTGAAAGGAAAATAGATGTGTTTCCAGTCTGGAGACTGAGCAGAACAGGCATGGAGATCCCCTGGGATGGAGCACTCCTTAAATGTCTATTCTCTCTGTCTTTCCTGTGTATATGTATTCCAGCAGCTCTCTGGTTCTTTCCCTCTCAGCTCTCTTCTGGAGAGGCATGAAGAGAAGTTTTTTGGGGTAGCTGACAAAAATACCCAAACCAAACAAAACAGAAAACACCCCAGTCCCCCCCAAACATAACCAAAGAAACCTTCCTTCATATCATCTGCATCTTTAAGGTTCCTAATGAAGCAGTCAATTGTAATTCCCTTTTTAAAGGTATTTTGCTGTCTTTAACAACATAAAAAATATTACCTTGAGGCAGTGTTCCAGCCTGACTGGAATAAGACAGTAGACCTCTGTTGCTGCTGATAAAGGCATTCTCAATCCCTGCAAGAAACTCTGTCCATATAAAAGAATACTTGAAAATAGGGTTAACCTGCTAAGCTCCTGCCTGTCTCAGTGAAGCAAGAGTTTAAAGAATTGGGACCAGCTGTTCAGATGTTGGTCTTCTCTGGTGTTGCCAATTTCCTTTGTCACTGCTTTGTCTTTCTGTCAAACCCGTGCAAATGGTAGCTTTAGACCTGTTGAATATAAATTCTGTGTGGCACTGATGGTCTTAAAAACGCTCAGGGAGTGCCAGAGACAGGATTAATGGTGTTAACATGAGTGCATTGAGAAAAAGGAATTTTTTTTCTGTTTTCCTACTTAATAATTGGCTGTAATGCACTTGTGTTCTGGGCTGTGAGGTGTGACAGCCCCGCGTTGTGGTGCGTGGCTGGGTTATTGCTGGCACTGGGAGCCTGGCCTTGACCTGTCAGCACAAAGTCACCTAAGGCTCTTTGCTCTAGCCCTTGGCACCTCTGTCTCCAGGGGAATCCCAGCTGGCCCTGCTGCCTCTGCTGGGCTTCCTCCCCAGGGCCTGTCCCCTGCTGCTCTGGGGGCCCCTGCAGGCCAGCACAGACTGGAATGGTTTGGAGCAATCACTGCAGGATTGGCTGGAGCAGGAGAGGATGGTGAGCAGAAAATGATACTGACTGTGTGCAGAACTGGAGCTGTGTTATTTTCCAAGAAATGCCTTGCCATACGAAATATTAAAATGCTTACTTTCCTGTATGATGGAGGCGATTGCTTTTGAAAATTCTTGTGCTTTCCTAAGCACAGTACAAGCTTCTGTACCACAGCTGATTTTCCACCCCCACACACTCTGCCCCTTGGCAAAAGACTGGATTCAAGGTCAGTGTTTTAATCTTACTTGCATAATAAGTTATTTCCATCTTGTGGTAGGAGGTCCCTGGTGGCTTTAAAGCCTGTTGTATTGCATAACTTTCAAATTCCTTGGTGGTGACTGTAAAAACAGAATGAGAACAAAAAATGTTATTTGAAAATGGAATTATTTGAATGACAAACCTAATAGTTTCCCTTGATTTACAAAATTTAGAGTAAAAACTTTCTTTACAAAGGAGATTACTGTTCCTATCAGGTATATGGAAAATGGATTTCAAAATGTGAGTTACTCTACACATGATTTTTATGCCGTAGAACTGTTTAGTTTTTACTAAAAGGATGATATTGGAAATTCATGTCAGGCTTAATAACACTTGTGTTTTCACAATTTGTACAGTCAGTGGAAACTTTTTGGAGTATTTCTATTTACTGTCCTGGACTTTATATAAAAGCTGTAATTTTAGCAGACTTCCATAAAACAATAAGAGAGAAATGGACATCTGTGACTGAGATAAGCTCATATTGATAACGTGGTAGAATGAAATTGGAGGGCTTCCAAGGCAAAGATTTTTGACAGCAGTAGCAGCCCTACACAGCAGCCCAGTGTGTTTGTATCATTTACCAGCGAGTGGAAATGTTCTCTGCCTGTTTCCAAGCAGCTGACAAAGAACTGATTAGGGTTTTTTTTAGCAAAATCCAGAATAGAATTTGTATGTCATGAAATTGGCTATACCTTGTCTTGAAGAGGGTATTCACATTTTCAGCTTTTGAAACTTATTTTAGTTAGGCATTAGAAACCAGGACTGCATGAGAAGTTCAGGGAGAGTGAAGTTTGAGGTACCTACAATTAGAAGCTTGATTTAAAAAAATTCAGTGCTCCCCTGTTTCACACAGTGCAGTAAGAAGAGTACTTGTGTGGTTGAAATGTGTTAATTACAATCACTGTTTGTCCAGCGGCAGAGGTAGGGAGCTCTCCCCAGCCTTGAAGAGCCAAGTTTCCTGTAGCACAGACTTGGTTTGTTACTTTTCACCTAGCTGAAGGGAATGAAGCACACCACACACTAAGAACTAACAGGAAAGAGGAGATAGCGAAAAAATATTACAGCATTTAGACATCTTTATTGAGAAGCACATGCAGAAAAGTAATAAGGGCATGCAGAAAGATAAGAAACTTTAAGAGAGAAAACACATCTTGAAAGGAAATATTATTCATGAACTAGGTTTTAGTACTTCTTAAATGTTGCATTTCCAATTCTCTATTATGGTGATGGAGAAGACAGAACCACAATTTCTCACTGATGTGTTGAGTGTAGGATGTTTACAGCTGCCACCTTCACTTTCTCTTCACGTAGGCTTTGGTGGCGGAGCAGCAAACCTCAGTGTCTTCTTGTGTGAGCATGATATGTACTTTGTATCTGGGGTCATAGGAGCAGAAAGAAAAAAACTAGAATCATCTCTAGAATAATGAAATAACTAAAGCATTCTTGCATAAATAGTGCATGTTAAAGAAGTATGTTAATAAGGAAAGGGCTTCCCTATAGCATTTCTTGTGTATTTGGAAGAAGAGTGAGAGGAAAAATTTGCTGTGAGGAAATAATCCAAAAATCATTGACTTCTCACATGGCTGTAGCTCTGGGTCTTTATTCTGCTGCCAGCAGCTGACGTGCAAGTCTGCTGTGCTGCTCTGTACCCTGTATAGGGTCAGTTTGCATTTCTAGGCCTTTGAGCAATGGAAAGGAAGAGTGCATCATTTAATGTCAAACCAGAATTTCCTTTCTGAAAGTATGTCTTTTGCCCCCTGTCACAGATGCTCTGACCAGGCAAATATAGGTCACTCTCTTGGCAGGTCTACAGTTAACTTTTAAAAGGACAATTCTTTTGTTATTTCCTTAACCAGTACCACAGTGTTGTGATGCAAGTTCTGTGACCTGTTCTAGTCAGTAACGGTTCCTAGAAGTGGAAAAATGTGTGATTGCTGGACCTTCAGGTTCAAGAAAGTGTTATTTTCTCAAGTTGGGGGACTTTATATTAATTGGCATTGAATGTTTGCTTTTCTTAGTATCTGGTACAAAACCCAGCTCAAGTACTTAGCCACCCCTCCTTTCATTATTTCTCTCGTAGAATGGAAGTGTGATGGATTTTACCCCAAGCCCACTATGGTTATAAAAGCTTATTGTGGGTTTTGGTGTGTGAACAGAAGGAAGATAGAAAATTATTGAATCCCTTTCTAAGGATAAACTTTCCAGAAAGATCTAAGAGCAGCAGTGGTAATCAAAGAATTCATTTTGGCAGCACTTGGGGGATTTAAAGCCATGTGAGAAAGGTGTTTATTTTCCTTCTGAATAAAACTGCAGAGGATCTAATGGCAATAATGGTCAAATGAGGCATTTCTTCACAAAATGAGTAGCTAGTTGGGATGGCTGAGGCCTCAGGTTGACATTTTGCTGTCACACCCCTCATCTGGGTATTAATGCTAATAACATGCTCTATGTCTCACTATTATAAAATTAAAATCAATTTTTATTATGCTACTGTAAGCATGCTTTGGGAGGGATTACCAGAAATAACCCCCTAACACAATACAAAAATTATAAACCACCTGAGCTTTCTTATTCTTGATACTCAACGTTTCAACCCATCCTGAGCTGGGCTCACTGAAGGAGGGGAAGTGAGAACACTGCTGCTGTTTAGTCAGGTGCCATTGAATTATTGTCCCATCAGTGAGGGCTAGAAACAAGCAAACCTCCTATAAGGAGGGTAAGGCATCTCAGCAGAGTTATGAGGTTACTTGCATTGAATTTCTGCTGGTTTACCTGCCAATGGCATGGTTGTTCTATTCAATCGAATCTTAAGGAAGAAGGTAAGAATTGCCTGGGATCAGAGATATTACTGAAAAAGAGGATTGAAGTATTTGGTTTGAATTTTGAAATCCTATCTCAGTGTTGAGTCACATAAATGAGGTTATATAGCACTTGCTGAGAGATCAGTAAAAGGAGATATACTAAGTTATTGTACTGGGCATATTGCAGCTGTGCTGAACTGAGGTATCAGTGGTGATCTCTGAGGATGGAAACATCCCATTAATTCAACCTGTTCCCAAGAGACAGTTTATTTAGTGACCTTATTGATTAATTTTACTGTCCCATAAAAATGTAAATATCTTTCCCCCCAATATGATATAGAAATGAGATTGTTTGTGGCATAATATGGTATAATCCATTTTTCTCCAAAAGAAACACTTTTTAGGCATTGTTGGCTACTCTGTGAAGTCTAGCAGTTGAATTTTTTAGGACAAATATGCTAAAAATGATTTTAATATTCTTATGTATGTGTGATACATGGGAAGCAGTGCATATCCACAATTCGTGTTGTGATAACCAAAGTTGCCATGAATGTAAAAAAGGCAGTTAGTTCCCTTTACTTAATGAAAATGCCAATAGTGAGATGCAGTGACAGCCTGCCCTGTTGAGCAGCCCTGCAGTGTGCTGGTGAAGGGAACAACATGCTTGAGAGTGGCACAGGCTGGTGAAGGGAACAATGTGCTGGAGAGTAGCACAGGCTGGTGAAGGGAACAGCGTGCTGGAGTGTGGCACAGGTTGGTGAAGGGAACAACGTGCTGGAGAGTGGCACAGGTTGGTGCTGGTGAAGGGAACAATGTGCTGGAGAGTAGCACAGGCTGGTGAAGGGAACAGTGTGCTGGAGAGTGGCACAGGTTAGTGCTGGTGAAGGGAACAACGTGCTGGAGAGTGGCTGTACAGGTCAGTGCTGTTGGCCCTGCTTTGCAGCGTGTGGTTGCCTGAGCTCTTGTGAGCAAACGTTTCACAGAGGTATCTGCTCACTGCTGTAAGGCCAGTTTCTAGATCAGTGAGCAGACAGGCATGCATTTTGTAATATGAAACAGTCAGAGGGCTCCCTTCTTTCATTCATGTTTAAGTGATTTTCTCCGGATTGACTTAGAGCCGGTGAAAAGTGAGTATGTGGAATGCAGAGCAGCACAGGCTGTGGTGCAGTGGGAGTGGCAATGCATGGTGGCTTTTGGTGGGAATCAACCTCACTGGTGTGAGCTCTCCTTTTTGAGTAGATGGAAACTTGTTCCCAGATCCAGTATATCAGTCATTTTTGTTAAAAGTTACTCCTGTCAAAGAATCTGCTAAAATACTGTGAGGTATGAACTCACTAACAGTTATGAACAGTATAAGAGAGTTTATTTTGTGACTTAAGGGGGAGAAAATTTATGGTGGAATCTTTTTAAAGTACACCTTGTTAACTGTGTGCCTAATAATATATAAAGCATGAAAGAAAATTAGAAGCAATAGGAGGGCTGGAAAGTAAATGATTGACTTGGGCAATTGTAGGCCAGTCACAGTTTTGAATTATGGAGGAAATGCCACGGATTAAAAATGCGTGTCTGAAATTCTTTTAAGAATATTATCTAGGAGTAATAAAAAAAAGTACATTAAAAATATATATGCACGTAGTGATCCTGTTAACAGAAATTTACTGAATTAGGACCAGGTTTTTTCCGATTTGACATTCTGTGTCTCCAAGGACTTTTCAATCCCCCTTTTTTTTTAAATTACATTTTAAATATTTGAGTAATATTTCAATAGCTTAATTGCTGACAGGAGTAGCTAATAAGTCACTTCCAGTTCTTCAGAAGAAGAATCAAGGCAAGTCTGTACTATGTACTCGAACTGTGAGTAGATAGGTAGTGTCCCTTAAAACTTGTCAATTAATTACAGTAGTGTAGTGCTGCAAAACAGGTAATTTGCTATGACCTCAATTATTTAACCTTATTAGGTTAAATATTGGTATACTTCTCCACAGAAATAGATTTAATTAAGTTAGAATGTATGTAATTGATTCAGGTATAGAGGATTTTGCCTACTAAAAAGCAGTTCTGTTAAAACCATGATGAGTAGAAGGGCTTAAATTTAAGCCAAAGAGCTTTGATAGGGATCTAAGGGGACTCAGCTCCTTTAGAACTAATTTTCTAGCCAAAATCAAATAACTGCAGTTTTGGAGCATTTTTTGAATGGAAGTGAATAACAGCAACACCAAAGCACAAATCAGTATAACTTAAAAGACTTCTGCAGTGGTAAATAATGCGGAATATTTTTTGGGAAATACAGCTATAAATCAAATTTGTAACCTGTCTTCTGTCTTCTACTTTCATCTTGCACATAAAGCCTCTGTTTCTGCTGATAGACCAGTGTTAAGTTCAGCTTGAGTAGGTGCTAGCTCTGGCTTGGCTGCTGTGCTGATAGAGCACAACCACAGGCAGCAACACTTCAGAGAATAGATTATAGGCAGCTGCTGAGTTCCCAGGTGAGGAGAACCAGAAAGAACCTGGAAAATGCTGGGCCCTGGGTGCCCAGAAGTGCAGCTGGACCACCCTCACTTGGGACAAGAGTTTCCTTAGCATGTTAGAGGACTTTAATGTTCATTCCAGGACAGGACTTCTGGTAAAGGAAGCCTTTGAAGATTTTGGAAAAAAGCTTCAAACTTGACCAAACTCTACTCAAAATTAAAGAAAGGTCTAGGTGTTGTAGGTGTTGTTTTTACTCTATCTGAGGATCTGTGGTGAGATTCTGTTGTCTTTCATTAGTATGGTTGTTGTGACTGGGAATACAGGGAAGAAATCCATCTCCTTCTGCTTGTATTATTATTTCTGCCAGTAGATAAGAGAAAATCTTGGGAAAAAAAAAATCTGTAATTTCTATGCAGTTTTTTTTTCTCCTTATCCCTGGTGAAACTGGTGGCTGAAGGCTGTTGCCTTTCCAAAACATTACATTATTTCTTCAGAAACAGTGAAAGGTTGTGAATTGAAAATGTGAAAAAGCAGAAGCTTCTTTGGGTTCATTCTAAGGAAACTTTCCAGTAGTTGTACAGCAAGTCTTCGTTGTTGTCATAAATGAGTGGTTTTGCTAATGTTCACCCTTGCAGTTTTTCATTTACAAGAGCAGTACTTTGATACTAGGAGATAAGATAAATGAAATGCTGAAAAGTTCATGGAAATACATTCTTTATTCTGCCTGACATCAGAAGAGAAAGAAAACGAGTTATGCTTCAGCTGGAAGTAAGCCAGGGAACCTCCATTTAGAGGCAATGGGAGAAAGGTAAGGAGAGAGGAAGTGATGGAAAAAGGGAAAAAATGAAAAAGGTATGTTGGAGAAAGGCTGTGTAAAGAGCACTTAAGAGAAGAGGTGGAGGCCCAGGAAATTTGTAATCTTACCTGTGTATTTTAAAGACACTGTATATCCTTAGTTCAAAGAGACTTTCTATTCAATATAAATAACCAGACCACCAGCTCTGAAAGTGCTTCATCTTGAAGACCACTTGAGGTTCAAAGCCCTGTTCTTAGCATGAAGTCTGTGAGGCAGCAATAATGCATTGATTTGCCAAGGCACACGTTTGCTTATGGCTAAAATTAGAAAAAGCCACGACAACCAAATTCCTTTTTGACACTGCAGATGTGCTGAGAGGGGACAGTTCCTACTGTTCTCAGCTGGCATATTCTCAGCATGAGAGAAATTGTTAAAAGTTAGAACAGTAAGAATGCTACATCATCTTCATCATGTTTGCTACAATCCTTACATTAGTAGCACAGAACTTGATTTTCTTACTTGTCTGGGCAAATGTGTTTTTTGAAATAAAGAATATATTTAGGTTGGCTTAAGTTTAAAGGGGCCCATCATTTTTTTGTCAAAGTGCTAAAGAGATTTGTCTGAGCAATCAAAGAGGTGTATGTGTTTATGAGAATTATGCCCAAAGAAAGGAGATTGTCAGGTCTGCATTAAACAGCTGCTATGCCTCTGCTTGAGATGAGCACAGTAGATCAGAGATGTGTGCTGGCTGTGGTCTAACATGAATTACATAATGATGATTTTCTATGTATATTTTTCTGTTAGGCAGTAATTTACCTTTAGATGGTAACTCTATTCTTGGTGGCATTTTCCCCCTTTTTGTCCTAGTTGATTGCAAATACTGTTGAATACTTGATTTCCTCTTATTCTGTCTTGCTCTTCTTCAGCTTAGGGAGCAACAGAAAAACTAATGCCGTGTGATCTCACTCTCATTTAGGTCTGGCTAAGTAGGCACAAGGCTTATGGGTTCTCTTTCTTTCCTCTCCTGTATAGTTATGGGAAGCTTTTCTTTCCCTCCCTTCATACCAAAAACCATTATACTACTCTCCCTGCTGTAACTACCAAAAGCTTCCCTCAGCAATGCCTGTCATGGTCACAGAGCAGATTAACAGGGATAAACAGTTCAAGAGTGCTGGTTGCTTATCTGCCAGGGCAAATCAGCACTCTTGTTCACACATCTTGAGCCAGGAAGATTGATTAAAAGCCCCACATGGCCATAAGGCTGGAATGACTTTCTGGGTTCCCAGCTAGCAAGAGTCCTGGGAGAATATAAGACTTGGGAAGAAAACAAATGCAAAGAAAGGTCGCTTTGATCTGGTGGCTGTCTGACATCTGTAGCACTTCTGTTTCTAGAAAATAAGTATGTCAGTTTGTAATCTCTGGTTTTCACTGGAGTTCAAGTCTGTTTTGCATATATATTAAAAATATAAGTGTATTTTATGTACAGAAAGAATATTATTTTTCTTTAATGGTGTCTCCCTTCCTGAGCTGCAAATATCACCCAGGATAGCTATATTCACTCATTGCTCTGAACTGGGAGAAATGTTTTTTGCCAGCTTACTTGTCAGACTGCAGTGTTAGGATCAAGGCCTTCTGAGATTCCTAATACATCAAGCTAGACTACATCTTGTTCATATTTATTTTAAGTCCTGTAAATACCTAACTGCTCCTTTGCTTATGGATTCAGTAACTGTTTTCTCTCTCTTTCTGTGTTTCTAGAAGCAGAAACAGAAATCCTATTGGTCCAGGAAAGTATGGATATGGAAAAGTGCCATACATTTTACCTTTACAAACTGATACTGGCCAGCAGCCTCAGAAGCTGCGGAGGCAGCGACAGTCATCAAGGAGCCACCTGTTCCCCCAGAGTGCGAGCCTCATGAACTCCTACAGCCAGGCAGCTGCTCCTTCCCTGCAGCACGGGAGCCTTTACCAAGAGCCAGGCGGGCCTCAGGTGGGACACCAGGTCCTGGGGCCCTCGGTCTATCAGTCCCCTTCATTCCCTGTGTCTCAGAGCCTGTTCCACGGAAGTGACTCCAACCCTCAGGCCCTGCAGGGGCAGCCCCAGAGGGCTGCAGCCATCGTGTGCGTTGGTGCCTACAAGCAATATAAACTCTGCAACACAAATGTAAGTCTGCTTTTCCTGTGTTTCATGTGTTGGACAGCTATTGGTTTTCTCTAGTATGCAAAATGTTCACCTAATCATCAAGTTAAGTGGAACTTTTTTTTTTTAATTTAATGATTATTTTTGTGAACTTATTCTAGAGTGTCTTGGGGAATACTGAAAGTAGATCCATACTATTAGTTACCTAATACTGTACATTCAAGGGCTTTAATCAGTCAATATGTACAGTTCTAATTTGATGAAACCTGGGAACATGAAGGAATTTGAGATAAGTAGAGTGATTCAGAGGGGGACAGACATGGGCTGAACTATGTCAGAGAATGCCTGAAATTGTCAGAGAATGGTGGAAAATTTTAGTTGTAATTTTGATGAAGGGACAAAGGAATGAATTTAGTGTAAATTTTTCACTTGAATTCAGTGTTGTGATGTTATTTTGATTTTTGTGTGATGAATGTGGATTTTAATGGTACTTCTTAGGTATGTGATTCACAGTGGCGAGGAGTGGAGTGTGTTGGGTGTGCGAGGCCACGTTTTGGTAGAGGGGAGGGGTGGGGGGACTGCAGGAGTGGCTTCCACGAGAAGCTGCCAGAAGCTTCCCCCGTGTCAAACAGGGAAGCCAGTGGCAGCCAGCTGCAGGATGGAGCCACTGCTGGCCATAGCCAAGCCCATCCGAGATGGCAGTACCATCCCTGTGATATCATACTTCAGAAGGAAAAAAAAATATTATGCAGGTGTGATGTAGTCAGAGGAGAGCAGAGTGAGAATGTGTGAGAGGAACAGCCCTGCAGAGGCCAAGGTGAGTGGAGAAGGAGGGGCAGGAGGTGCTCCAAGCGCTGGAGCTGAGATTCCCCTGCAGCCCGTGGGGCAGCCCACGGTGCAGCAGCTGTGGCCCTGCAGCCCATGGAGGGCACTGGAGCAGGTGGTGCCTGAGGAGGCTGTCATCCCATGGAAGGCCCATGCTGGAGCAGGCTCCTGCCAGGGACCTGCGGACCCATGGGGAGAGAGGGGCCCACACTGGAGCAGGTTTGATGGCAGGACTTGTGACCCTGTGGGGATCCGAACTGGAGCAGTTAAGGAAGAATGTAGCCCATGGGAAGTGCTCACATTGGAGGAGTTTGTGGAGAACTGTGTCTCATGGGAGGGACCCCATGCTGCAGCAGGGGAAGGACTCATCCCTGAGCAGCAGCAGAAACAATCTGAGATGAACTGGCCATAAACCCCCACTTTGTCTCCCTACAGCACTGAGGGAAAGAGGGCGAGGTAGGAAGAAGGGAGGGGTGGGAGAAGGTGTTCTTAAGATTTGTTTTACTTCACATTGTCATGGTCTGATTTTGATTGGTAATAAATTCAGTCAATTTCCCCAAGTCAGGTTTGTTCTGCCTATGACAGTAATGGGTGAGTGATCTCTCCTGATCCTTATCTCAATCCATTAACCCTTTGTTATATTTTCTATTCCCTGTTCAGTTGTGGTGGGTAGTGATAGTGTGGCTTCAATGGGTACCTGTCACCCAGCCAGGGTGAAACCACCACAGTAACTAATAAGCTTAATGTTTTGCCATGAAAGAAATTGAAAAATGGAGTTTGAATAGGCCCTGTTATGAAGGCTGTCTACTTCTCAGTCCTATAAGATGAGGTTATCCTTTTGTGAGTGCTAGTCATGTTCTAAACAGCATTTAGAGACAGCTGCTAGTAGCTTGGACTACTCCAGAGTCTTTCTCTGGTGCTCTGTGCATTCTGTTTCAGATGCTACTTTTACCAGAGTCCAGTTCTACGTGCTTTGATTTTAACTTCCTGATTTATTGGAGTGCAAATCTGTTCTGTGTTAATTCTTAAATAAAACTTAATCTTTTATTATTTGGTTCAAAAATGTTTGTCTGGGTGTAGCTCCATGCTCTGGGCAGTCTCCCATTGTATGTGGGAGGCAAGTGAGGATTTTGTTCTTTGTCTCCTGTAGTGGTTTTCAGCCTGCTAAAATTTCCAGTTTCTGCCTCTGCCCTTTTAGTATTTCCCAAAGTATGTTTGCCTAATATGTTTTTCTTATTTGTCCTGCTAATCTAAGTTAATGTTGCATACATGAAGAAGCCTGTATTTGGATATTAGAAGCAGAATGTTCAGGAGAGATCTGGATAAGTTGACATGACAGGCCATATTTTTTTTTTTTTGGTTGGGTGAACATCTCGTTCTTCTGCCTTCTAGAAATCCTGATTTGTTTAGTGGAACCTGCATAGTGGAATATGTAACGATAGAACACAGGATAACAAAACCAGAGCCTAAACAAATCAGATGAGTTCGTTTTTGCTTCTTAGTTATGACTCTTGCTTTATTTATGAATAAAGTCCATTGATTGAGACTAGAGCAGTTGATTGAAAAGACCTAATGTCAAGAAAGCTTTAGTGTATTTGTCTGGAATGGAAAACATGAATGGCTAATTTGAGCCTCTGAGAACAGTCTCTGGGACAAATTCCTCTTTCGAAAAACACTTTCTGTTTTTTGAAGGAAATGGGAAATGACCTTAGTGCATGGGCATTAATTTGGAAAGTTTTCTGAGCTAAATTTGCTCACTGTGTCCAAGCGATACACAAATGTCCCAGTCTTTATTTCATCCCTCACACATCAGTGCACAAAGTTGGACAGTATTCTGCCTGACTTAATGTGACAAAATTGTTTCCAGGAAAAGAGGTCTTTTCAGAGGGCAAGGGATAAGAGATGAGGAAGGTAGAAATGAGGTGGAAGAAAGAAGCAATCTGAGATTGCCAGGGTATGGAGAAGGAAGGTTTGTAGAAAGCATTTGTTGAGGATGGCAAGTGGGCTGGAGATTAGAGAGCAGTGAGCTTGGGAATTGGACAGTGGTTGGTCATGCAAGTCAGCATGGTGAGTGGTTTGGCCATTGGCAGATTTCTTTTGATAGAAGAGAACGGGAGTGAAAGTATTTTCATGTTAGTTGTAGAATCTGTTGTTTAAACAGAAGAATTCAACAGATGAAGAGAAAACATAGATGACCACACTGCTGCTGCCTCTTTGCCATTGCTGCTTGTATAAAAAAGTTATAAAGGAATCTGTATATATAAAGGAGACTTAATAGCAAAGAGACATTGTAGCTGAAGTAGTTTCTCCTAGGCACAGAACTCTACATAATGATATTCTTTATTTAGTAATGTTTCTGTTGCCCTTGGAGAGGCTGTAATTGCTATTCAGGGTTATTTTGCTCTCCAGAATGTGGTAATTAATGTAATTATAAAAAAGAAGTTGCTAAGAACACTTTTAGTATAAGGCCAGGATGAGAACAAAACAAGGCTGATAGTGTTTCACTTTGTTTGCTTGTTCTTCCTGATTAAATGCTTCTGCACGCGGGCTTTAATTTAATTTATCAGCAGCGACATGTACCAATGGCCTTGCCAGCAAGCAGAGAACAGTGTATTTTTATTTCTTTATTTTCTTCAGTTCTTCCTGGAGCATACCAAAACTGAAAATCTCACTTATTGGAAGTATTCTTTTAACCCTTATCCTGGTGTTTGGCCACTCCCTCTACAGTTTCTCCTGAGGGCAACTAATTAATAACAAATTAAGTTAATCTGCCTTGGTCCATTAGGTCATTTCCTCATTATTGTACATTTACTGTTTTTTTTATTGATAGCAGAACTTTTTTCACATGACTGACAGATTAATTCATTAAAGGTAAACTTGTGAGGTTTGGTTAGGGAGAACTTCGGAAGTGCTTGTATTTGTTCAAGTGTTCCTGCAGGTCATTGAACCTATTTTCTTATTATATAAGTGGCTTCCCTGTTCAGCACCTTGCATACAAGCTCACCTCAGAACACACAGCTGCCTGTCACCCTCTTTGGCAGGAAATAGGCAGTAAACATCTCTCCTTACCTCACAAAGAGCTCTGGCTGATCTAACTGAAACCATAAGCTACCTGCAATACAATAGGTAGTCTCTATTCCTTCAGAAATAGGGAAATGGTGAGTAAATCTCCCTTATTTCCCCCTGCATAGAAGGAGAAGGAATTATATGCATGTGTGGTTGAAGGAGAATTTGAACTCAACCTTCTTTGTGGGGTTTGTCGCCAGAACAAAGGAAGCAACTCACATGGAACATTTGTTTACTGAGCACTTTCTGTAATTAATTGTCTCAAGCATTGCCAAGTCACTAGCTCTTCATGAGTGCCTGAATGTGTGAGAATATATTTGTAAACCAACTCCAGGCTGCAGGTCGCTTGGACAGTGCACACAAGGAAACTTTCAGGCTTCTGGGTACTCCAGACTACTGAAAGTAGTTCCATGATGGTGGACACACAACTGATGCTGAAAGTGGTGGCAAGCATCGGCCCTAGTACAGCTTTTTACACCTTTTTTCTCACATGCATGACACCTGCGTGCCCTTTTACTCTTTTGTGGTTGGTCAGTACACATCAGCATTCCAGGCTTCTCCTTCAGTGCTGTTCACCTCTCTTTTACAGCTGCACCCCATTAGGGATGAGGCTCGGCAGCAGCCCCATTCCTATTCTCCCACAGTCTATTCTCCCACAGTTTCTGCATGAGGAGTGATACTAAAGAGATGTAAAATCTGAATTTTTATTAGCTGTGGCTTGAGGTGTGAAGTTTTGGCCAAATTCATATAGGACTTTGGAAAAGTCAAGCAAAATGCATGAAATAGTAACTCCTGAGGGCATAGTGAAATATTTATGGATAAAATTTTGCTGAGCTTGTCCAGTTCCATTCCCAGTTGCTAGTTTGCCCACTGGTTCGTGTGGATTACTGTCATGTCTCCAGTTACACTGTATTGTTTTTCTCAGTATTTTATGTGACTGGTGTTTAGCAAGAAGTCAGTTGTGTTGTGGAGAAGTATTTAGATAGGATCAGAAGACAATGACTGCTTTTACTTTCCTGGGCTGCCTCTTCAGCTATGCTGGCTATTAATGTGGTAGCACAGTTATGGAAAATCTGACTTTCGGTCCTCTGCTTGGATCTGTGCTCCTGTGTGCAGAGCTTTTGAGAATGGCACCTGAGCAGGGAATGGGAAATACCTGAAAAGACAGTTTTGGAAATGGAAAGAGGTTTTACAGTTGAAGAGATGAGGTCAAAGACTTAAGATCAATCCTCAGCTCTATCAAGATGGGACAAATTAAAATATTTGATTTTCCAAAGAGTCCTATTGATGATACTGATGTTGAGTTACAACTGTGCAATTGAAAGGCTTTTTTTGGATGCAGAACCCTAATTAAATAGAATTACAATGTTCTGCAGGAATGTGTTGAGTCCGTTAAACAGTGATATGCTTTTCTGTCACCTAAGCATATAGGTAGGCATTGGCAGGGTCCCCTGGCACGTGGGATCTTGGGCCATCCACCAGCTCACTGGTGCTCTGCCCAAGCAGTTTTGAAAATTTTCCACTCTGTAGAAACTGAAACATTTCCAGTGTTTCAAGTTTTAGCTAAGGTAGAAATGGAAATGTTTAATTTTGTATGGAACAGAAAATATGATTCCCAGACAAGTCTTTTCAGAATTGATGTGGGGTGCTACAAGTGTGCACTCTTTAATATAGTTGGGATGCTCACACATTGAGGTGAAGACTAGCAAAAGCCTATGTATTTTTTAGGTAAACTTTTTTTTTTTAGGCTGAAAAGCCCCTTCTTATTCCCAAGGAGTTACTGTAGGGTTTATTTATTCTCCTTTTGAGATTTGTATAGAGTAGGTGTTTGACATAAGTGGCAAAGTGGGGTTAAGATGACATATCTTTTCCTGAGGAAATTTAAACTTGACTTTATGTGAGGAATTTTCCATGCAAACACTGTGGGATTGTGTGTAGGTTTGGTAGTCTGACATTCTGTGGGTGTATAGGACACTTATTGAAAGCTTGCATTACTTTGGGCTGTACTGTCCTTCTTTTTGAATGTTTTGCTATTTGCAGCAGAGGTGTGTAAATATTAATTCAGAATGATTTGTCACCAGTGGAGGCTGAACTTAAGAGAGGCTGGCACAGAGATATTAGTCCTAAAGGGGCTCATGTAGTTTGATCAGTTGTCAATTGTGATGTGTACAAAAGTCACAGAGAGGCATCTTTGATGAACTCTTGGACCACAATTGTTTCCTCTGTATCTCTCCACTGTGGTTATATGTACCTCCTTCAACATCTGAGAACCCTGTATTAGAAAGCATTTTGCATTATGACATTCTTATTAGAACTTAAATTATGATGGGAAACTGTCTGCTGTAAATAATCAGGAAAAGTATGTTGGGGTAACTTTAAAAGCTCTCTCCAAGAGTTTTATAATGCAAGTATGCTCTGTACTTGTGGCACTAACACAGAGTTAGCTGTTTTACATAAAGTCATTATTACTAAGTTAATTACCTACTAACGTAGTAAAATGTTCATAATAAGTCCAAAAGCACACAATTCAGAAAACCTTGATGTCTAGAGGCTTGTTGGTTTTAATTGAAAGTTGAGTTACTTAGTTTGATCAATAAATCTAAGCCACTTTAAACTAATTAAACATCTAGGAGTTCAGGAGTCATGCCCTGTTGTGACAAGAACCATAAAAGCACAGACCAAAAGGAAAGGTGCAGGTGAAAATTTGGTGAGGTATACATGGCTATAGCCAGGTCCTGTATTCTCCAGGTCAGGGAGAAGTGACCAGTGGGAGCTGTAACATCCTTATGGATGAGATCTTTGACTCTATTCAGGGCAGTAAGATATAAATAAAATACAGTAGAGCCAGGAATAGAATAAACATCTTAAAGCCATAAAACAGAAATAGTCCACTGGAAAACAAAGGTTGAGAGTATGTATCAGTGATAAAAATTCTACTGAATGTGTTAGAGTTAGCCAGTTTCATACATTCAGTGTCATTGATATGTTTTGGGTTTAGCCTGAACACTCTGAGAGCTGAATTTTTCAGAGACTCTGTCAACGTCCCAGTATGTATTTTCTTTTTTTTTATTACAGGAATACTTGAAAAGGTATGGTTAACAGTAGTTCTTCAGTATTTTATGGTACTGCAGGAAGCATTGAGCTGCCTTTTTCTTCTGTGAGGTTTATTTTGAAGTTCTGAGCCTGTTGCATGGGTTGCATGATGTAGCTGGAGAAGTCTGCCTCAAGTGGAGTGAATTTGTGTCTGTGAATAGCTGAAGATTCAGACCCATTTTTGTGTAATGGCAGTGTGACATAAATATGTTAATAATTCGTCTAAGTGCCTCAAAATCAAAATACAAATCAGTTGCCTAATGCTCTTCTTTCCTAACTTCTTGGTGAACTTTGAATGGGAGGTTTCATGTAGCAGTTGGAATTGTGTGAGAAGTTACCTTGCTAATTCTTGGAATAAATGGAATACATGTGTATTGGAGAAGAGGAAAGAGGAAAAAGATCCACAGTTATTCCATCACTTCATCAGTTATAAACAGCAGCATTAGCACTTAAAATCCTGTGGAATGATTTGGAAGCTTCATTGGGATGCTTGTTGAAATGGAATAGAGGTTTTTGTTCTACAGTAGAACAGGGCTCAGGGTTGCCTGGTTATCATTCAGATGTAACTTCTGTGCCAGGTTTTAAAGAGGAAGCTCATCAATGAAAATTGGGACTTCTGAGTTGTAACCAGATGGTTGCATTCCTGGTACATTTGTAGTTTTGTTTAATAGTGTATTGTAAATTTGAGTAGTGTAATTTATCAATATAGGCAAGTGTTGTGGGAGTGATTTGAAGGCATTCCAGCTTGTCTTTGTTTCTTCTTGTCAATTCATATTGACAAAAGTGTTTCTCTGAAATTCTGGTGTGGAATTTTTCAACACTCACTTAATTTGAACAAAAAATGTGCTTTTTATTCATATGTCAGTTTAATTGTATCCAGGTTTTCAAAGCAGAGGAGGCTGCAGATGTCATGGTTAATTTACAAAAAAACCTTTTCAATGGTATTTTTATGAATATTTGTTAAATATTGCCATTAATTACAGGTATAAAAACCACCATCTGTCAGATGGCAGTGTCTGCTTTGGCACTTGAAAGGAGTAGCTTTTCTCTGGTATTTTTAGGATATTAGTTCAGTTATTGCTGATATCAGTGCATAAGTTTAAGACATTTTCAAGGCAGATAGCAGGAAAAGAACATACATTACATGAATACAGGAACTTGCAGTGAAACTAACACCACTACCATCCCAGTCCTCTCTTGTACTGACCAAGGTGAGTAGAGGAGGAAGGAAGTGCAGGAGAAGCTGCCAAAGTTAAGCTATGGATACTGAGAAAATTGTCTGTTAGCAGTGCTGTCAAGTTTTTAGTTTCAGTTTTGGGGAAAGGGGATGTGTTGGTTGTTTTTTGTTTTAGTTTTTTTGGAGGAGTAGTTTGGTTTTTTGTTTTGTTTTTGTTGTTTGTTTGGTGGTTTTGTTTGTCTGTTTGTTTGTTTGTTTTAAATTTTGGAATTTTAAAGCAGGGCTTGGAAACAGCAAATTGCCAAAACTTGTGTAGAAAGTTAGGAAACGTAAATGTCAAATTATGTCTAGCAAGCATGTATTCCTTTGTCTAACCACAGACTAGGGATGAAAGGCCAAACCCTCTCCCCCGGAAGTGGTCTAAAAGAAACCTGGCCCTGCAAGCCCTGCAGTGCCTGGAGCAGGTAAACAGACCTTTTGCATATGATACATTAAAAGCTAACTGCCTACAGTTAGCCCAGAAATAATTGGAATTGTGGTGAGACTAAAAAATAACAACAAAACCCAAACCAATCTGGTGTGCTCTGTCTCATCTTTTCTTGCACTTCATCTTCTTCATCAGTTGTGCTGTCTGTCCAGATGTCACACCTCTGTGGGCAGCATATTGCACATGTAGAGACATACAAGTGTAATTAGTGGAACAGAGATTCTTTCTAGTGATAAGTGGGTAAGGCTGTTTATCTTCGAACCCTTGACTTACATTGGTGCAAAAACCAATCCTGTGTTTATATCTGTCAAGCAGTGTTAGAGGCACTGGATGATCTGTAGGGGGAAGAGGCCAGGGAAACATCTCCCGCCACGTTCTGCAAACCAGCTTTGGCTGCAGCATTCAGTAAGTTGCCAGCCAACCCACATACTGATTTTCCTGAATTTCTGTTTGCATCTTCATTTGTTAAAGACAGCAAGGAATGCTGATGGTCTTGATGGCTTTTCTTGAGACTCAGTTTGGGTCACCTTCTGAGGACAGTTTTTTTGGATGATGTAAGGTTTTAGTTTGAGCAGCAAAATGCCATTAGAAGGAGAAAGTCAAACCTGCAGAGGTTTAGAGCTTTCAAAACTGGAGTTTTGTGAGCAATCCTCTGGTAACTCTCATATTAAGAAAACTATTTAATTATCTGATAATAGAATTTATTACCCCAGAGTCCCTGCATAGATCAAGTGCTTAGTTATGAGTGATACACTACTCAATGTTATTCTATTTTTATTCAGCCTTTGGCTCCCTGCCTTAAAAATGCTCCTTGCAGAAGGTGAGAAAAAAAGGCTTCTCTAAGGACTAGTTGTTGATGCTATTACTGCAGTGTTTGCTTTAAAATTCAACAAGCTGCTATGTGATAGCAAGACCTAATATGTTGTAAGAAATGGGGCTGGCCTACAGAAGAATGAGGTTTAAGAGAAGTGTTCCATAATTAGTGCTGCTTGTCAAGTAGTTTGAATTGAATTTTCCCCATGTTCAGTATCATATTTATCACTTGGCAATAGTCAAAGCAAAATTTGCATTGCCAAAACTGTAATTATGATTAGGCAGCTCATCTGCAAAATAGGTCCAGAGGTTTTCAGTCAGACCACCAAAACAGAAAGTCCATAGTTCACAAATTGAGAAAGGATTTGATTAAGTAATTGCACCATAGGTGACTTTTTTCCCCTCAAAACTGGTAGAGTAGCTATTCCAGAAGCTGCAGACTATCCTTCATGTTCCTTATTCTGTATGTCCATTTATACCTACCAGGTTTTACAGTGAATGAGAAAGAGATTATGTAAATAACCCTTCTAGCTAAACATTCCCCAGAGTAAGTCCATTCTGCACACTGAATGAGTCAGAGATCATATGGGGAAAATGGTATGCAATCATGGGATGGAGAGTGGACCTCAAAGGCAGGAGGAGCCAAGTGATACACTAATTGGATGGACATTCTCTTCCAATTTGAGATTAAACATTCTTTTAAGGCTCTGTGTTACTTTATAGTGTTTAAACAAACCAAAAAAGCCCTGAAAAGCAGAATGCCGTCATGTGATACATCAGTATTCACAGAACTGATCAGATCATTGCAGCTGAGGCACTGGCAGAGGGAGTTTGCCCTCTGTGAGTACCACAGGGCAGTGAAAATGCTTTGCTGTGGTGTGCTTAGGTCTTTCTCATCACAGGTGTTTCTGCCCCTTCTGCACAGACAGCCTATCTCTGCTCCTTCCCTCTGGCTGGAACTGTCTCACTGTATTTTCTCCTCAGTCACACTTCTCACTTCTTTACTACTTTGTTTCATATTTTTCATCTTTTCTCCCCATCTCTTCTGCCTCCAGTCTCTCCTTTTTCTACTTAGTTTCCTACTTCTTTCCAGTTTCATCCAGTTGCACTTTCTTCTTCTCACAACTTTCTTCAGCTGACTTGCTCATCCAGCCTCATCTTCTGAATGTCAGTCCTAAGATTTATCTATTTTTCCAAAGTATTCCTTGCATTTTAGGTACAATCACAAGTGGTTATTAAAAGCAGAAGAGAGATGTTTTCATTTTCAGTACTTGCCCTATTGCAGGCCTCAGAAGCACTTTCCAATAACTGCTGGGAAGCTCCTCAGCCTCTTTGAACCTCAGGTGTGGAGCACACTTGTGAGCAGATTGTTCCTCCACGTTAGATGCAGAACTTTAAGAAGTTTTGATTGAAAGTGTACAAAGTACGTTATCAGCATTATTTTTAAAATCCTTATGGCCTGATTATACTTGAGTGGATTTCCATAGAAAAAGTAGAGGGTGCATTCTTGACAAAAACCCCCCTTTCCTGGCTGACAGAATTTCGCTCATTAAAATAGAATAGGCAGTTACATTTGGAAAAAAAAAGTCAGAGTATTGGCAGCATGGGACAAAATAAAACACTTTTTCATTTTGTTTTCCTTTGGGCTCATTCTGGGATGAAATGCTTCAGTCAAAAAAAGAAAAAGAGACTAAAACAGATAACAGGAGTGGAAAGTTTTAGGCTGAGAGGTTAAAGTTGGACAAACTCATCAGTAAATGGACAGTGCTACCAGCTGCAGCTATATTAAACCATTCTAAAATAAGACAAATATATCTGCCAGTTGGTTTGAGGTTCCTTTTTTCTTTTTCTTTGAAGTATATGACCTAGGAAGAAAGAATATACCACAGAAACAGTTTGAGTGTGTGTTGTATCAGAAACTCATTTTTGATGGAAACAAGAACTCTAAAATCTGAATAATGCTGCAATTTCTGTAACACTGGGTTCCTGCAAGCTCAAAGTTGTTTTTAAGTTTCATTTACATTGCTCTAAAGGTGTTCACTTTTTGTGGAAAACAAATTGCTCTACATCCTAGATTTAATTTTTTTTAAAACAAAAATGAACAAAATAAATTGCCCCAACAGACTTATTTCTGCTTCCCCCTGGTTGTGGTAACAGCTGTATGTTTGCCTGTGTGTTTCTGTCTCATGTAACACCACATTGACATTTCTGTTGCCTGGTTGTTATTTAGACTAGAATAGAGCTCGTTCTCTAAAAATACCGTGATTACTGCTGCAATATGAATTTTTATTTAAAAAGTAGATTATCGTGGTAATACCAATCAGAAACTTCCTTAAACTTTTAGCCCTCCTGTCCAAACCATTCAGGTAGTGCCTCCTCCCACACAAAGACTAGTCATTTAAATGGAATGCATGCAATTGAGTTTCCATTGAAGTTGATTGGGCTTTCATAGAGTAAACTGCTGGAGGATTACTCCTGCCCACTGCTGAAGCTGGTAGAATGAAAGTCACATAAAAACTGCTCCCCAGAAAGAACAGGCAGCTCCAAGAACAATACTTTTAAAAAATGTAATAAAATTCTGCTGGAAACCCTAGGGTAGATGTTTTATCACAGTGGCATAATTTTCTACAAACTATGAGGACGAGATACATCAACTTTGCTTAACATTTGTAAACTTTACTGAAGATGAATCAAGCAAGAGTTGTCAGAGTCTTTCACAGCTGATATTGATGGTGCCTTTCAGAGAGTTTTGGAGTGGCTGATCTTTCTAGTATAAAGAAGGCTATTGCTAGTATATTAAAGCAACTATTCTTAGTACATAAACCTCGCATTTTCTGAGAAGGACTAATAAAACATATTCCATTTTGCAGGTGTATTTGAATAATGTAGACAGTGATGAGACACAGGTGAGAGTGCAAGATGATGAAGCTGAAGGCTTCCATGTTAAGGCATTCTTCATTTGAACCAGGTTGTGTGAAATGGAAGTAGCTTTTCATTGATTTCCTGTTAAATGAGGCAGTAGCTTGCAGTTTAGGCACCTTGAGCACTCTGTAGTGTTTCTATAAACAGGTATTTGATTGGAGGGATTCTTGTATCTGTGGGATTTTTTTATGCAGCATATTTATATAGAAAAGTGATAGCGCTCCTGAGACTGGGAGCAGCAGCTGTACAAAGCAGTAATGATTTCTGCTGCAAATAGCAAGCTTTTGGTGTTTGCTTGGGAGCATGGAAGGGATAGTCTGTGTAAACGCCAATCTCGATACTGAAGGAGCTCTTTGCTCAGGGGCCTGGGTACTAAAAGAAATTTACAGTAAAATAGTAACTACATTTAAAAAACCCCAGCTTTATAAAGACCAGTCATCTGGTCTTTTGCTGGATCAGAAAAGACTAGCAACAGTCTTCAGTTTGCAGGTGTGAGTTGACATAGGCCTGGCTTTCAGGACGTACTTGTGTATTGCTTTACACCAGATAATACTCTGTTCCAGCATGGTCTGTTCCCAGTATCTGCCTTCCATTTTCTAACTGCTCAGCTTCCATCTTATAGAAACCAATTATTGTTTCTCAGAATTTTTTGGTTGGTTGGTTGCTTGGTTTTTTTTGGAACAGTATTTGTAAAATTTTAGCATTAAGCATAACTGGAGTATTTTCTTGACACATTTTTGGTATTGCTGGGGAAATGTACAGTTAATTTTCCTATTATAGCTCCTTGATTAGCCCCTCCTAAGGTAGTAGTTCCAAACGTTTCCAGTCATGCACATTAGATCATTGGAGATGCTTTGTGTGGGATGTATGAGTGACTAACATTTTATTTAAAACCAAAGCTGGACTTGAATCTTTTACAAGTTGCTGTAAATCTGAAATAAAATAAGTTATTTCAGTTTAATCAGATGGATCTGTCAGTGAGAATTTAAAAAGAAAAAAGCCACAAACCTGTGAAGTTAAGCAGAAGTACTTCTTTTTCCATCTGTTTGGTTGAGCTTTCTTCCCCATTATTAGACAGACTGCATTTTCAGATGTAAAGTGCTACAGAATGGAAAAAACGTAAAGCAGTAATGGATGCACTTGCCACATAATGCATTAATGCCTTATGTGCCTGATACATTGCAGGTAATAAAGATCAGGTTTGGGTAGCACTTCAAAGACTTTTCTAGTCAAATTCAGAGGACCTTCTTGTTGCAAAGCTGAAATCATTAATGGGGAAAAGGGTTCTCAAGTTGCAGGCTGAGAGGGCAGCAGTTCCTCGCCCATGCCAGTGGCAGCTCGGGGCAGGCAGGCACCCTGTAGCTCTCCAGGGCCCACCTTCCTCATCCAAACACAAGCTCATTGCTACCAGGATGGGGTTTGAGTAGAAGTACCATGATTTGGTATTGTGCACACATCTGAGGTCTTTACCATCTGTGACAGGCAGCTCTTGAAAGGAGTGAGGGGGAAGAGAAAGGCTGCCCCGCTGTTGCTGCCACAGACTGTGCATGGCCTGGAGTCTGTGTGAGTAAAGCACAGTAGGTTTACAGTGGCTGTCATTACTCTGCTTGTCTCCCCTGCAGCAGACACGGAGGTGTAAATTCATGGCTTGGGGCAGTGCAGAGTCTGCCAGTACAGGTGCTCCTTCCTCATAAACTTGTGCAGATACCACTGCATTCCCAGATGGAAATTCTCATTGCATGTCAGGCCAGACATTTACAGTGCACTGTCTGTGGCTGTGCACTGAAACCAGAGCTGGCTAGCACTATTTTTACTGCAGAGCTGTTCTTCACATGCATTTTAAAGTTTCTTGCACATTTTGATTTTTCAGGAGCATCAGTTCCATTTGAATTGTGTCTGGTATTTTGTGTCACAGATATGGAGACATATTTAATATCCCTTATATATAATTTTTTTTTAGTTGGCAGACAATTGACTTTATGTTTTCTTACCATTTTATAAAATTAGAACTATTGGGGAAGTAAGAGTCTCCAGGATTTTAAATGGATCATTTCTCTCTTTCAGTGTGTGTTCAGCTGGACAAAACTAGGTTGCCTTGATTTGAGGTAGTACCTGTGGGGCAGGCATGGTCCTTGGCTATGCAAAGAGAAACAGCTTAACTGGAAAATTAACATTTGAAGGACCCTGCATTACCACTTTCTTACTTGGACTTGGAACTTCTGTAGGTTTCAGGAGAAACAAGACACCAGCAGTTCAGAGCAGAAGTTCAAAGTTCACTGCAGATGTGGTGGCTTGTTGTGTAAACAACTGGAATTTGTGGACTATGCATATTGAAGGACACAATACATTTAAAAGTAAGCTCTGCAAAGGAAAGAACAATTTTCGGATTACTGTTTCAGAAACAAGTATTTAAATTCTTTTTCTTTGGAGATGTGTTTTCCTTTGGGATGCCAACGGCTTAATATGATTATATAGAACCAGTACAAAAATGAAAACAAGAGTATAACTAGATTATTTGGACTTAATTGAACATGTAGTATTGCACACAGAGAAAATATGAGTTATGAATTATGTCTGAATGTGGAGAATCAAGAAAGGATATGGGGCCTTGGAAAAAGCGTTTGCCAGTTACTGTAGGTCATAAGAATGAAACATTGCCAGAAATCTTAGTCAATGTTTTAATTGCCTGTAGAGGTAGTTTCAGGACCAAATCAGCCCCTTTCCACATTTCCAGAAGTGTGTTATCTCAGCACAGCTTTGACACAGCTTTGCTAATGGCAGCTGTGAGCCCACATCTGCTGGCAGATTGATAATTTTCTGGTGTTTTGCCAGCACTTCTTTAATTAAACCAAGTGTCAAGGATTTGTTAAAAAGTGTGCTTTTCAAATATTAACCAAAAGCTAAAAAGCTAGCAGGGTGGTTTCTTTGTTTTATAGTCTTAACTGTACTAGCAGCTAATTTTAAGAAAACTCTAATGGTACATGACAAAGAAAATACTGTGCGTTGCTGTCCCTCAGAGTCTTTCACACCTGCATATTTCAGAAGAAACTGAGGCATAAATAAAGCTACTGTTTCCGAAGTACAAAGTTTCTACCAACAGCAGGCACAATGCATTTCAAGAAGTTTGGCCCGAGGTCCCTCAAGACGAAGCGATATTTCTGAAAGGTGGTCCTGAGTGCTGCATTCCCTCATCACCACAGTGCTGCGTGCTGCTGGCAATTTCTCTGTCCTGAGAGCACAGGAAGAAAAGCTGGCCAAGGTGTCCTCCTTGAAACACCCACCTGCAAACGCACCAGGGGCAGCTCTGAAACGCCTTACCCTGTGTGAAAATATCAACATCCAGCGCTTCGAGGGCACTTTGCTGAATGCAGCCCCATGTGCTAAATTTACGTCATTGTGTTGTCCAAGCAGCATATTTTAACTAGGAGAAACATCATCTAAAAACATAAAAAATTATGGAAATTAGATGCTGTATCTAATTTTACAGTGCACAGCTGAAAGAACAATAATTTAAAAATCCTCTCCCAGCAGAGAGTTTATATTCCTAGATAATTTATATCTGCTGCTACACAAAGAATCTGAGATTTATCTTAGTAGATGGAAAGTATATTTTTTGCTGTTTTGGCCTCTCTAGATCTCATTTAAAAAGGACTCCCTTAATAACTCCCTTTGTAATCACAGGACAAAGTTTTTGAGAAAAAAAATTTAAATTCCAGACCTGTCACTAACAAAACCCTGAATCGAAGTCAACATTTTGTTTACCAGAAAACTGTTTTCAAGTCTCTAGCAGGCAGCATGATTTTAATGCCTTGATGTCACTGAGGGGAAACCGAGGGAGAATCACACAGTAAGTTAAATATTATAGCCAGGTTCATTCCAAAAGTCTCTGAGAAATTTTGGAAAGAGATCTGGGCTGTTTAAATCCTAGTAGTCTGGCTTAGCCAGAGGAACATTCTTCACCTGCAGACATGCCAGAGTGCCTGCTGGTTCCAGCGCGTTGCCCTTGCCTTGGCGGGGCGGGCAGGGGCTCTGTGCTGGGCAGCACAGAGAGCCTCCGCCGCTCCTGCCCGCGAGCTGGGGAGCGCATGGTGAGCTCTGGAAGGGACAACTGTTAGAAACTGTCTTTGGGCTTGCCATCTTCTCATCACGGGTGCTTGCTGTTGTATTTTAGGAGTTTTAGTCAAGCTATAGATGACAGAAATAGTAATTAAATTGAAGTGTAAAAATAGCTTGTACTGTCAGGGAGTAAATAAAAAAATGAGGATCTTCAGGAACTCCTATACTGAAGCTTCACTTCTGGTTGTACAGGGTCATACTTTTTCATTTTAGTGGTTTTCTGGCTACAAAAGTGCTAAAAAGCCAGAGAGGCCAAGAGAAAGTGTCTGGCTCTCTTAGGTCTTCTGAGAAAGGCTCAAGGATTTCATTTTCAGGGAGGCTGAGCTGTAGGCAGCATAAAACTGTCATTGCATTCAGCTGTGCATTAACAATTTAGGTGGGGTTAGTAAATGGTGCATAGATGTTAACTAGTATGTATGTAGAGTATAATACAACTCTTAAGCCTTAGTGATTCATGGACTGTAGTAATTTTGCCTACTTGTACTTCATAGCTAAAGAATATTTTAGAAGACATTAAAAATAGAAATGAATATAATCTGTATAAAGAACAAAGCAAAGTGGTTTTGCAGACCAGGTTGCTCAAATTTTTCCTCAAAATTTTATATTGCAATTAACCTTGGTGAATGAAATGAAGGAAGGGCAACTGAGTCGGGGCTTCTAAAGTAGCAGAGATGTTCTGAGTTAGCTTGTTCTTCTGCTTTTTGCTTGATCCACACAGAGTTTAGTGTATTTGTCTGTCCTTGGTCCTGCTTTAAAGCACCGAGGTCTCTGTCTTGTGGGTAACTGTCAGTAAGTTTAAAAACAGAAATTGTAGCTATATGAAAAGGATCTTAAAAGGGGTGGGTGTCACTATTTGTTGGCAGCAGCAATGAATATTTTGATATTTTTACTCATACATTGCCTACAGTTGGTATGAGTGGGGTATACAGGAAATGGTTTATGAGCCAGAAATACACGAGAGCATGAGCTCAAGGGTCAGGAAAGGAAAAACAAGAAACAAATAAACTTCACAATAGGCTGGTAGAAAACGTGTGCCAGAAAAAAGGGAAAAGCATTCCAGAGAAAAACCCTTCAGGCTGACTTCTTGGCTGGTACACACTGAT
Source organism: Irena cyanogastra (assembly GCA_013397155.1). Lineage (NCBI taxonomy): Eukaryota > Metazoa > Chordata > Aves > Passeriformes > Irenidae > Irena > Irena cyanogastra. Next base: position 465,726 of record VWZV01004326.1, on the reverse strand, counting down.
GTTTGTTCTGCTGTAATTTAGTGTAGTGACTTTTATTTATGCCAGCTCAGGTTCTGTCCCTTCACCTTTAGGATATGTGCAATAATTGGTTTCCCTGAAAAACACATTTCCTTGCCTTGGTCGGTGGTTGTGGTGAATGAATGTTCTGCATTGCTGTGCCACACACAGAAGGAGCTGTGCTTCAGTTGTGGGAATATAGCTTTGCTTGCTGCATTTGGCACTAGAAGGGCTTTGGGTCCCACCCTTCCATTGTGGTGGTTCATGGTCCTGTTTTCAGGGAAGACTTTTTGTTTGTTTGTTTTTGGTTTTTTTATTAGAGGGTTTGTTGAGGAAAGCAGTATTTGCATGTACTTGGAGATCTCAGAAGGATTCGCGAAGAAGCACAGATGGCTGCTTGGCCAGAGACAGTGTTTATTCTAGAATATTTGTTACCATGATTTTAGTAGAAGATAAAGTAGTCCATGAACCTTCCCCAGAGCATGTCTTTGGTACAGTTTATGGCCCATTTGAAAACTCTTGACTTGGACGTCTCTTTGATCCAGTTACAAGCATCTTCTTAGGGAGATGGTGGATACAAAGCAAGAACTCCTCTGGGACCTCTGATGTGCCTGCCTTCCCCAGCAGACAGCCAGTCTTTCTACTAGAGAACTGACTTGCAGTTGCAACAAGAGTTGTTCTTAGCGATTCTTTTCTGTTCCCTTTGAAAACACAGTTATTTAGCCATGCTATTTTCATATAATGTTATCTCTGGCTTTCCCTTGGAACCTGTCATCTAGAAAAAATATTCTGCTATTCTAGTTAAGTACTTCATGTGATTTTTATTGGTTTTGAGTAGTATTTTTAGTAGTACTTTTTATTATCTAAAGGCTATGCAAAAAAATGCATCTGTGCCCAAGGCTTGCCTATTTTCTCCAGGCATAGAAATTGTTCTAATTAACCCCCTGCATTTGGTAGAAATCTTTTTCCCCTTTGTATGTGCCCACACGGATAGTAAGCTTCTGCTGTAACCGCAGTGAGGATTCAGGCAAAACAAAATCATTAAGTATTTAACTTGTATTTGCTTTTGAAATCTACTTCATATGCAAACAAGGCTGGTCTGCCAGAGGTGCATTGCAGATGACCTAAGGAAGGATGCTACTTCCACCTGTAAAACCTGCCTGCCTCAATACCTGTGTGTGCACATGTACTTGTGTAGAAGCAGCTCTTTAACTGCAAAACTCCTATACAAACTCCTTAGTTGCAGGAGCTCAGGATCTGAAGGCATGACTTAAAATGCAAAGTCATGCAGTGACTGTAATAGCAGGATGTAAAAATACAAAAGGAAAAGTGGAAATATGGTATGGAAGCATAGGATGAGAATAAGAAGCTGCTGTGGTCAACTTTTAATAAGTTATGGAAGCATGTATGTTGAGTGTTTCAGCTCTTTTGAATCTGAGCCCAAAAAGTTAATGATGAAAAATGTGAAGCTGTTGTGAAAAGGAAGTAATTCTAATCTAATATTGGATTTGTCTTGAAATGTTGTGCTGTTGCTGAGGAAAATGACAGCTCAATAAAAGCTTTATTTCTTTTTTTTTTTAAATAGAACTGTTGCTCCATTAACTTCACAAATTAATTTTCTTCAACAGGCATTTTTGATACTGTTACTTAACAGCACAGCTTGTTACCTTAAAGAGGTCTCCTGATGTTTATATCATTCATCTGGATTAGAATTTTGCAATGCCTTCACTAACCTTCTGAAGTTCATTAATAGGAAGGCAAAAATAACTTTGCTGTTGATTATAATGTTTTTTTGTTTTTTTTTTTTAATCTAAACAGATGTGTCCTGAAAGCAGCAGGAATATTAGAGAGGTACAGTGTGCATCATACAATAACAAGCCATTTATGGGTCGATTTTATGAATGGGAACCTTTTGCAGAAGGTAAGGGAAAACAACTTGGTTTTGCATTATTATACAGATTGTGTTTTGGAAAGGCAGATGTGATTTTTACTTAGTGGGAGCCATCAGGCAGCTTTGATCCACAGCTGATGTTACCTATTTTTACAGCTGAACATGAGTCAGTGCAGATGTAGGTAGGTTTATATCTGACACCCAGTTAGATCTGATAATGTTTGTTTCTAATGTAGCCATGTCTCAGTCCTCATCTTGTCTATTGTGGGCCAAGTAGGACTGGCAGAGCTGCACCTCCCTATCTCCACTTATGAACATTCAGTGTATGCTGTTTCTCGTTAAAGCCACGTTTGACTTTGTGAAGTTGCCCAAAAGGAAGTTTCAGAGCTGTACAACTCTGGCACTTCGTACCATGCATTTAGGCAGAGCAAGGAGCCAGGTACCCCAGCAAGCACATGGCTGAAGGCACATTCTGCAGACAGCATTACTTCTACAAGGTGGCCCTGAAGAGTTTTGATGTATTAGCTTTGATGCATCCCTTGTCAAACCCCAGTTGAGAAGACCCAGCCAATGCTGAGCCAGCTCAGCCCACCTCCCTCTCCTTGCTTCCTACACAGCAGCTTTGACTCACTCCATCTTTTGCCAGGAGAGATGAATCAGGGGATCTAGAACATGCCATGATCATTTCTTTTTCCTTCCCCTGCATAGCACAGCTTGCTCCTAATGTTTATACTGGATCAAGAAGAGCAGTTAAATTGTAATTCACAGCACTGTCTTGTTGGTGAGTTGTGTGATGATTGTTGTTTTTAAAAAATACACATATTTTTATTTCTCCCTCATTCAGATTGATGCAGCTGCATTTCTAACCCATTTTATCCGCTGCTGCTCCAACAGAAACTTTTGGCTTTATTAAAAAAGTCGTATTAGAGGGACTATAAACCCTATGAATGTAGAGTATTTAATGAAAATACCTAATTTGTGTGGGAGAACCAATAGCACATGATGACTTTAAGGGCAGGATTTGAGAAGAGGGATCCAGTTGTAGCAGAGGGAAAACATCACAGTGACATAACCATAAAGCCTGTAAGGAAGTTTAACTCTAAAGAAATAATGAATGTTTTAATCATACTGATAATTGAAATCTTTAATTTGAAATCTTGAGTTCAGTTAACTTCTATTTTTAATTGTGATGAAAAATTCATAACCTTTTGATGGCTGAATAAAAGAATCTATTGAAAAGAGAGAACCTGTTGGTGGATTAAAAAGGGTAACTGTGAGGATCTGGCCAAAGGAGTCTCTCTTAGTGAAAAATGGCTGTGTTTGTTGAAAGGAGGAAGACAGCTGCAGACTTTTTTTCAGAAATTCTCTGTAAGGTTAGAGATGGAATAAAGTCCTCTCCAGGAGAACCTGTAGCTGATATTTTGTCTTCAGAAGGATACCTGGATAGTCTTGTGCATCAAAAATACATCATCAAATGCAGTATTTTCAAATCAACAACTGCAAAACATCCTGGTCAGCTGCAGACCCTCTTGCTTTGACTTCTGTTTGAAAATGTCAGCCAGCTATGTGTAGTAAACAGCCTTTTAAGCAGGGTCCCAGCCCTGGGTTTCTGTTCCAGCTGGTAGAGTTACACCTGTGCAGGCACAGGCAGTGTGAGCTCGGCTCTCTGCAGGGTCCTGCAGCGACATTGGGCTTTACTGGCCTGGTTGCTCTTCAGAATGCAGACCAGTCAGGGCTGCCCCCCAAGTGTGTAAAGCTTGAAAGAGCTAAAAATGTATTCTTTGAGGACTTGGCTTTTTTCTTCCTTCTAAGTGAAGGAAATTACAAAGAGAAAAATACTGCAAAGTTTGAGCAATTTCATTTTCTTAGAGAAAAAGAGTTTTTTGCAAATCAGAGCTTGGTTCACTGAAAGTCAGTCACCGATTTACCCCTAACAGATATTGAGGCTCTTCCCTCAAAGTAAGGAAAATGTTAAGTTTAAATAGAAAAGATTCTGTTAACTTTTTTGTTTTGTTATTTTACAGCGAATTTTTAATGGGAAGTTTTCTAAGGTGCATACTTGACCAAGTGCTCCCTCCAAATGATGTTTTGGTTTGCTTTTTGTTGTAAATAAATCAGCGCTAGTTTCAGAGCTCCCCTTTCAGGTGACTGCACTTGTTTGCAGGGCAGGACATTTATTTCCCAGGAATCCTGGCTGTTCCCAATGTGTGTGTGTGATTTTACATGTGCAGCTGTGGCTTGTGTTGGGGCTGACTGGATGTTGGCTCTAGAGGCAATAGCAGGAGCGGGGACGTGGCTCAGGGATCATCACAGCGGTGTCTGTACACTTGATTTACTTCCACTTGGTAGAGTCAAGATGTCTTTGGCTTAAAGTGCTGGATGAAGCCAGCCGAGTTTCTAGGAGCGGAGCCACGCTCAGATCTCGGGAGCAGTTTAAAGAGCTTGCTGCTGGCAGCCGGGGCTGGAGGCCGGAGGGCTGCGCGGAGCGCTCGGAGCGGCCCCGTTCCCGCTGGGCGCTCGGGGGCTGCGCGGAGCGGCCCCGTTCCCTCTGGCTGCTCCAGGGGCTGCAAGGATCGGCCCCGTTCCCGCTGGCTGCTCCAAGGGTCTGCAAGGATCGGCCCCGTTCCCGCTGGATACTCCAGGGAGTGCACGGAGCGGCCCCGTTCCCGCTGGGCGCTCGGGGGCTGCGCGGAGCGGCCCCGTTCCCTCTGGCTGCTCCAAGGGCTGCAAGGATCGGCCCCGTTCCCTCTGGCTGCTCCAGGGGCTGCAAGGATCGGCCCCGTTCCCGCTGGATACTCCAGGGGGTGCACGGAGCGGCCCCGTTCCCGCTGGGCGCTCGGGGGCTGCGCCACAGCAGCGCCTTCAGCTGCTCTGGGCACAGCTGGCTCTGGCAGCCAGCAGGAGTTCTGCAGGGCCTGGCAGCCTTTCTTCCACTCCTTCTGACTGCCAGGCCTGGCTTGCTCCTGTGACCTCCCTGTTCATCTGTTTGATGCTGAGAGACAGGAGTTGTTACAGAGTCTGTGACACCGCACAGCTCCTGGGAGCAGAGTTGGAGTCAGGCTGTGTTTCAGCTGGGATGAAAATTCCTGTAGCTGAAAGCAGGGTGTGTCAAATGGCACTGATGTCACTGCTGCGTTTTCTGTGGGGGGGAAAAATGTCTGTGGGGACACTGTAAAAAATACAGTGTCCCCCAGTATTCCTGTGGCCAAACCTAACTACTGATGGGCACCACAAAGAGGAATTAAAAATCCACTGGGGCAAAATAGGCTGACAGGGCCAGGGGTCAGCACCCAGCCTTGTGACAGGCCAGGAGCAGTTTCAGCTGGCTTCTCTTTACTTGAAATGTGTCAGAATCCAAGCCTTGAATGAATGGAAGGATGTTTGGTCAGCATGTGAACTTCAGTTTCATGCTGAACTTCGGTGGTACTCTTTCCTCTAAAATGTTACTCGTCAATTCCATCCTGAAGCCTATGTTGTGTTCAAAGGAGATAAATCTGTACATGCTGTAAAATCATTTATCAGTTCACTTTTGTCTTAAAATACCTTCTAGTAACCTGACTTCTAGCTAGAGATGTCTGCCTGCTACAGCTGGGATAAATATACGCTCTGAAGAAAATGAAATTTATAGCTTCCGCAAGTGTCTAGTGAATACTGCAACTTCAATACTTCGTGTCAGACAAGAGGCATTTAAGATTTGGTATGAATCAGTTTGGGTATTAAGATGGAGACTGAAGAGTAATGCAAAGCTGCTGCGTTTATTGATTTGTGTTTTTTTCTTGCTGGATTTTTAACAATAGTTTTCACTCATTTTGAATGACAAAATAGCTTCTAATGGATCAAAATGTAGTGGCCCAACTTAAGATGTTAGGTTGCTAAGAAACTTCTTGAGTCTGCTGGCAATTGATGACACTGAAGACACTGAATGAGGTCTGATTAGTACGAGTTAAGTAATTACAAAATAGAAGAAAAGCCAAAGATCTCTTAAAAATCTTGGTCAGGTGCTGCAAGGTGCAAGTAGCATCAAGCACTTGAATCAGAGAGGGCTGGTTTCACAGAGGAGGTACAGGGAATGCTGTTACCAGGACAGTGCAGAAGCTGCTTATGGATCCTGGACAGTCAGCTGTAGGCACAGAGCAGTTGTGTCGATGTTTCAGGCTTGGGAGGAGGTTGTGGCTCAGTTGCCTGGGCTTTGTGCAGACAAGGGTATAAGGGCTTGAGAGGAGACCATTTATTCACTTCTGAAGTCTCATCAATAAGGTGGTTTGTGGAGTATTTTCCATTCAGTGATGAAACAGGAGAAAGCTGTTCCAAGGCCAAGCCTGAATATGTTATGCTTGTATCTGGTGGTTTAGTGTGGGTTTTTTTCTTCTCTTAAAATTGTGAGATATATTTATAAACAAATTATTGGTATATATTGTTTATATGCACATTAGAGCAAGGATTCATTCAGTGTCCATTGCTGGAGTTCATTACATCTTGGTATGAAACCATTCTAGAAACACTGTGAAGGTTGATATATGTGGAGAAATCTAACATTTGTGTCATCAGCTTTTGTCAAATGGAAGTGGAACTTCAGTTTAGAGTACTCATAGAATTGATTGTTGTTTATAGTCAGGAAGGTGGGTCCTGCTGTGTGTTTCCTGAATGCCCGTGATCCTTGGCAGTGCAGTCCTTGAGACCCAAAGGTAACTGAGTCCCAGTATTAATTCTTGGCTTTCCCTGGTTTGTGACTGCCAGTTCCTTGGAGCTCAGGAGAGGCTGTGCTGAACTACATTCTCTCAGCTTTGTGTGCAATACTTGGACAAGCTAATGTTTTCACCCAGAGGACAAGAAGTCATCTTAGTGTTGTATTTATACTTTCTCAAGTAACTTACTTCTAGTTAGTGAACATACAGATATACATATATCCTGCAACTCTATATGTATATATACATATATACTGGGAATCTATACACAGTATCTCTAGAAATAGTCCAGCTGTGCTGCAGTTCACCCAGCTGCAAGTTATTATATTCAATGAGGCAGCTGCTTGAAGTCTTCATTTCTCATTGCAGCAGACCATACTTCTCTGCCTCTCTTTTGCCTCCACCTGTTAGAGATTTCTTGAATGCTTTTATTCTGTTCTGTGGCTAGTTGTTCTTTACAGTGCATGTCCTTTAATTGCATGCACTTTATTTCCTAAGAATTTTTTTCACTTCTCCTGTTCTATGTGAAATGCTGCAGGCAGTCAGATTCATCAATGAGGCATCTGACAGTTTTGGGAGACTTGAAATGTAATGAGTAGATGGTGTTTATTTTTATTGATTAGTTACAATTCAAATAGTGCCTGCTTTCATAATGATAGATACAAGACATCCTGAAGCACATACCTGTAATTACTGACAAGAGCTTAGGCACTATAGGCATAAAATCCCTCTTGAATTCTGATGGAATATGATCTCTGATTTCCTTCAGGCTCAGTGGAAATCCTTTGTGAGGCAGTGAAATATCCATTTTTCACACATTACTGAAAATTCTGTCTCACTTTTAACTGAAATGTTTTTGAAATATTGCTCACTTATGAGACTAGAATTTATTCAAATGCAGAACAAGAAGTTCACTTATACTATGTCCCTGTTTTCCCCTTTATTTATTGCTGGTTTGTGAATGGATCACAAGAGAAAGCACATGGAAGTTTGCAGTTTTATAAGTACAGTTGTGGTTAAGTATCTGAGGCATTTCTTTGACTTCATCTATAAATCTGCTTCCTGAACATCTGTTATGTTGAGATTGACCTGGAAATTGTAAATATCCTGTGTATTACTGAAATATGTAACTACTTCTATAGAAAGCTTTAATAAAAAAAATTGCTGAGATATTTATGTATATGGGAACCTAGTGCTTCCACATGGCAACTTACCTTTTATAGTTATTCTTTCTATATAATTTTATTAATATACATATTTTGATTTGCATTTGTAAGAAGCTTAGTGGTAGTAGAGCTTGACTTTTACCTTTGATTCAGTGGTTTGTTACAATAATTAATAATGTGTATGTATTTTTTAAATGTACTGTTTTAAGCAGGGCCCACCATACTCTGGTGACTGAAATGAGCCATTTCCCTGTAGCAGATCACATGCACCACATGTAATGTTTCTAATTCATTGTGCATACTTTAACTTCCACACTTTGCTTTTTGCTGTTTGTAGGGGAAAGTGGGTTAAGGCTGGTGAGAGCAAGAAGTGGGTGTTTATAGATGGACACCTGGATGAGCCTCAAGAATTGGAAATGGTTGTTAGTGCCTTTAGGAAGATGGGAAATTACATCCATCAAATGTTGCCATTCAACTGTAAATTCAAGATACTCTGAAGTGCAATGGAAGATAAACCATCTAAACAGGATGTATTTGTAAGACAGGAAAGTGAGAGAAAGGAGATAAGCAGACAGGCCATATCTGTCGTATTCTTACAGGCCTTAGATAAATGTAGCCTAGGTTTGCTGTAAGAGAGACTCTGCCCTCTGTGTCCAGGTGTCCAATATTTACTGGTGTATTTTAGAGTATCTCACCTGTCCAGTTGCATTAATTGCAAGGAAGAATTATGCCCTTATTTCAAAGCACACTTTTTAGTTCTTTTGGTTGGAGCAGAAAGTTAAGGACGGATGTTGTGGCTTTTGGACTCAGATGTAGGAACAAAATTGTATCCAGATTGTGTGGTACTGAAGATTATTAGGCTAGAACAGAATGTAGAAGGAAGATTTGTTATTTGCAAAGTATGTGTAGCAGTGAGTGGTACAGATACTTTGATAAAATTTGTCTGTTTTATCTATTAGTGGGAAACAAGGTGCAGACATCCAATATTCAGAAATGAATTAAAAACAAACACCTCCACCCCGTAAAATGGAATCAATGGAATGCTTTGATCCACAAAACACAAGCTATTGGTATTAAGTACTTAGTAGCTTTATCACAACTTTCTCAATGTCTGACTCGTCTGTCAGGCAAAGTCTGTAATAAGTGGGACTACGTGAGTCAACTATATATGAGCTCATGTAATCAATCTGTACCAGTCCTTGTCTGTCTGTGCTTCTTACATAGCTTCATTGTGTCCAGTGCCCTGCAGAGCAGCCTAAAACTTGCTGCAAGTGGACAGCTGAAGATTTGGATCCCTTTGATTTGAGGAGCAGTCTGAGTTGTGTAAAGGTGGGCAAGAGAATACCCTGGAAACAGAGGCCTGCTAGGGATCAAGGGTGTGGTTATGGATGTGATTATCCACGAGTGAAAATTAGCATAGAGCAAGGTTGCTTTAAATTAACATACCCTAAGAATTATCCTGCCCTGGCAGTTCCAGGGGGTTTTCACCATCTTTTCTGAGTTCTCTGTATTGGATCAAGCACAACTTTCTCAGGAGCAAAACCTCTGACATGTACGAATAAGAAATAAAGATAATACTGATTCCTCTTTTCTGTAGGTTCTCCCAAAGGTTATGTGGTAACCTATAGTCCTACCCACTAGAAGGATTAAAAAATCTTCTGGAATCTCCATTTCATTTTGTAGCACCCAATCTTTTGTATGTTGTGTTTGCCAAGATAAGAGAGAGAACGGGGACGAGTGAAGATGTTGACTGTGTTATTTCTCCCACTCTGTAGTGGATGGTTCCTGTGTCCAGGTAACTGTTACTGTATAACACTACTGTTACACAATGTTGTGCTTTGGGCTGCTTTAGTCTTGTTTGCTGGTATTGTCTATTGACTCCTATTGTCCATGGGAAACGTCCCTCATTAAGCTTCAGAGACAAAATTTCACTCAAAAAATTTGCCTTTGCTGTTGAATCAACATTTTTAATTCCTTTGAATTCTTTATAGCAAAACACCAACGAAAAGAAGGCATCCTGTCCTTATTCCTACACCTCTTTGGGGATACAAAAAATGAGCCTTAGTCTGAATTCTCCTAAATCTGTTCTGTTTGGTTTTAGATTCCTTTTGTAGCAGAGCCATGCAGGATCAGATGCTCTGAGCAGATGTATTTTACATCTTCACAGGGAAACTATTCAATATGAGTTCCATGTTTGTAGTCCTGGGAGTCCTTGTCACACAGATCTGCACAACCATTCCTTGTAGTATGATGACAAGAATGGGAGGAAGCTTGGGGTTCACAGTGTTTTGCGGGTGTGCACTGCTTGCATGAACCCTAGTGATCTCTCAAATTTATGGAATAGTCTGGAGGATAAAATGTTGCTGCAAGGTCAAGACTGTGTAATAATTTTAACATGTTGTGCATTAACTTTGGGGAATATTGAATAAACAGGGCAGCATTTAAGCAAAGGATTATCAAGACATTCCATTTTTGTTGTTAAATGCATGAAATATGTATTCAATACATTTCTTGTACAATTCAGCACATTTCTTTTACACTTTGCAGTTTTAAAAATCAAGTCAATACACTATCTGTGCCTCAGGTAATGTGTGGAAATGGTTTTTGCTGATTCAATTATGCATTTCAAAAGGTTTTAAATAGTTTCATAGTATTTTCCATGTGTTTGATTTCAGAAAAGCTTTCACGTTTATCTATTCCAGCCAAGAGCAATTGTCCTAATGTGGTGCTGTGTGTGTAGCAGGCTGCAGAGCTCCCAGTCAGGTTGCTGCTGAAGTTAAAGGAAAGCAATATAAATATAACTTTTTATAGGTCCTGATGGTATAAGAATTGTTCAGGTCAGCATGAGTTTTTACCATTCACTTCAATGGCTTTTGGATGAGGTAATTTAAAAGAAAATTCCACATGTAACTAAAAAAGTGAACAGAACTGAGGTCTGATCCTGAAAAAACTTTGTTGCAGGCTGATAATGTCCAGATTTCTTTGTTTTCAGAGAATTGGTATGTACATAATTCCATGGAGGCTCAGGAACTCACTAGAAATTTTCACAGTTTCTTTGAAAAGTGATGAGTTCAAAGAGTGCACCTGCAGCCTCTACTTTGCTCAAAGGTTCAGGGAGCTGATGCTGAGTCTGGGCATGGTTCTCTTGGGTGGGTGTGTGAGCAGGGACTCAGAAAACAGCGACATAAACACGGGATTCAGACTCTTCTTTCATTCTGTGAACAACTTACAAGTACACAAAGAAGGGCTTTAGGATCATCTCAGAGACCAAAGTACTTTCCTTCTTTACCCCTCCCCAAAATGTCTCTGTCTTTTGTTTTACTGTCTGTGTTCCTGAGTAATTAAAATGGTGACTAGAAATGAAACATTTATTCTAACGAACTTTTAAAGTACTGACAGTTGTCCTAGAAAGTGAAAATAGTACATGTATTTCTAGTTCTAAAAAGCTCCAAGCACTGAAGTAATGGAGAAGTGGAGAAATGAACTATAAAAGGGGTCTTAGTAAATAGAGACTCTTTCCCATCTACTTTGGAAGACTGATTTCTTCTGAGTATGTTACATTATATTGAAAGAATTACATATTAAGATACTTTTCACTTACAGTTTGTTCATTTTGAGCCTGTTCCAGTCTCAGCTAATATGAAAGAAAGCAATAACTTCAGAGAGACTCAAATGTGAATCTAAACATTTATGTTCACAGTTTCCATTTATGTACTCAAAAATTCATTATGCATACCATCAGTAGTAGAACTTGTACTTTCCAGAAGATTTAGGTGTAAAATTCTGTTTTCTTAATGTAATTTCTATGGCATAATATGGGTTTCAGAACTTAACACCTACATATACTGGAAGGGTAGATATACAAGTTCTAGTTCCACTAAAATTTGTGGATTTTACCTGTTTAGCATTCTAAAAACTTCTCAGTTTTGAAACTGAGTTTTGGGTCAGTCTAAAGTGTGGCCAAAGCCTTTGGTCATAGTTACCAACAGCAGAGTGGTGTGAGGTCACAAGTCAGAATTTGTGGCTGGTTGAAAATTGTAGGGAGCCTGCTGAAATGTGGAATATGTTAGGTTTCAGATCTGGCAAGGCTGCTGCTGCTGTGTTTTTCTCCTTGGTGGCTTACTGATATTTGGCATTTAAGCATGGTGTGGGGCACTTAAAGCATGAGCAATTCTTGCCCACAGTGAGAGATCAGTCTCTCTGAGAGGAGGCCCTGACTGCAGGTGAGCCGTTCCCGGGGTGCTGCTGGAGGGGCTGTCCCAGCCCCGGCTGCTGCGGCTTCAGCCGTGCCCGCGGGTTCCTGCTGCCCAGGAAACTGGCCTGGAAATGTGCTCGCTGCTAGTGGGACAGATACAAGGTAAAAGTCTGCTTAAGCCTCTCCTGTTCTGATCAAACCACTGTCTGTGGGCTGTCAGGGAGAAACTCGGTGGTTTGTGGTGTAGGAAAGCCAAGGTTAGTCCCTGTGGCTGCAGCTCAGGGCTGAGACTCGCTGAGCTCAGGCTTAGTTTGAAGTCACTGTGCAGGGTTTTAAGAGTGGGGAAAGGGAAGAGACATTGTAAAGATAAACTGTTACAGAGGGTTCAAAAGGATTAAGTACTACAGTATATTTTTTAATGTGGCATTCCTTTAAGAGCCCTCAGATTGACAATTTCCAACTTCATCTCACAGGCTTTCAAAGGAGCTGAGTTCACAGCTCTCTCTGATGTTACTGTTTGCTAGAAAAATGAGGCTATGTATAAATATGAATGTGGGTGCCTGTGTTGCACATTATTAATTAAATATTGGCATTTCTGTGTCTCTGGAGTGTTCTGTTAGTGTTTTGATGGAGTTACTTGCTAGTGCTGAGTGTTATGAAGGGAATTAAAAAGATTTTGCCAATTTAGACTGTAAAAGTAGTTGGACTGGCATTTATATATGCTCAATATTCCTTCTTGTTATGATGAATTACTATTTTCAAAGTAAGGAAACTCTTACCCACTGTGAAGAAAAAACTTACAATATGGATGAACATCAGAAGAAAGAGATTCCCAGTGGTAATATATAAAATGAAAAGCAGAACTGGCTTCTATTGTGCTCTGTTTCCATTAGACATCTTGGAAGTTTTATAAGTGTGGTGCATAATAAATATCTAAGCCACAGTTTGAGGTCTTTTACAAAGGACAGACAGTTCTTGTTAATATTTCTCTGGATCAGTCCTCACTCTTACACCCAAATTGATACAAATCTCTGGCATTTGTCCACTGAGTCGACTTGTGAATTTGTTAATTTGATTTCCATATTGCACTGTATAAGTCTGAATTTAAATCCAAACACCACAAATTTAAAATTGAATTTGGAAGAGCCAGAGAAACTGTGCATTAAATTTGCTCACATGTCTACAAAGGTAGGAGATCTGCTTCTGAATAATTTTGGTCAGAGGCCTAAAAACACTGGGATGCAACCCACTCTGGTTGGTTCTGCTGTAATGGTGCAGTGATTCCCCAGGAGAGAGATCACAAAGAGCTAACTGTTTGGACCCATTTCACCACTGAGGTGAATATCAAGTATAAAAACAGAAACAGACCTCAAAAAGTTGAGCTTGATCTTTTTTCAGATGTAATAATATGAGTCTGGTGACATCACCAGATCTGAAAAGTAATGTAGACTTTTACTGTATTTTCTTTTCACTGCTCCAGTATAAATGTAACCCCGTGTATGTAAAATGCATTATAGCAAATCCACGAGCAATTTCCTTCATTGTAACAAATACTGCATCTCATTAGAGCAAAACAAGCCCTCAGTTATGGCGCAGAACATCTGCTTAATAATTTCAAGTTCCTCCAACTATGCTGCCAAAACATCTAAAAAGTCAACATCTAGTCAATTACTTTGATCAACTGAAGTAGTAAAATTATAAATAATGCACCAAATGCAGATCTGGTGAAAGGCAGAGCAGTGCTGCTGGCCCTGAGCTCGGAGAGCTGGGACTGATGGGGATGTGGCATAACGCACTGGGGCTGGGATCCTCAGGGAAGGCAGGCTGGGGTGCAGAACTGTATTTCAGGCTTGCACAGGTTTCCTATCTAGCAGTGAGAAAGTTAGTTAATCTTTCTGTGTCCAGACCCTGACTGTAAAATTCAGTTTCAAATGCCCTCTATGTCTCATGGGTTTCCTGTAGTGCATATGAGGTGCTTTAACATTACTGACAAGAGCCAAAGCATCCTTAAACAAACAGCAGGTCATTGTTTATGTAAAAATTGGCATGAGTTGTAATGTAATTTATTGTTTGTCTGCTCTGTGTGTCTTAGGGAGAGGATCGCGTTGTGTTGTTGCAGTGTTAACATTTGACTACTTGTGTTCATTCCGACTTTGAACAAAAACTGAAAATGGGAAAATTTTCCAGGAACACAAAACATTTTTAAGTATCAAATTATTTGGGATCAGTATTGTAAAAACATAAATATATGTATATATAATTGTAATATTATTAGGATGTAAAATTATTTTACCTTTCAGTGTAATAAGGTGTTTCAGCATTGAAGTGAAATGAGAAAGCGAAAATGATTTGACATTCCTGTCTTCATTTTCAGCTAAACAAACATATTGTGAGGAAAGATTTCAGGTTTCATGAAATTAAAAATTTTGAAAAAATGGGAAAAATATCAGTTGAAAGACTCCACTGTATCTGTAACTAGATTGAAAAATATGCTGAAAATACAATATATAAAATACAATATATCAAAGAGATTCTTGCACATGGCCAAATCATTTGAATAGAAGAAAAGCCTGATTCTGACCAGAAACTGTCATGGGAAAGGAGAAATACCAGCCAGTTTCCTATTCCTCGGGTTTTATACAGCATGGTTACATCTGTCTGCACACAGACTGGCAAATTCACTTGTAGATGATGGAATTTGATTCAGGAACGTGGCTGGCTTTGCTGGGCCAGCTCCAGCCGGGACTGACTGTGGCAGTTAAACCAGGTCAGAAGAGGAGTATCCTTTTTAAACCCTTCTTCCCCTTAGGCTAAGCCCAGCGTGTTTGAGGAGATGATCTGCTCCCTGAGCAATTGCTACAGAGCAATTGTTGCCATGGAGTTCCAAGAGCATGACAGAGAACATGATTCCCAGTGTTTGTCTGTTAATCAAACCTGAATCTCAGCAGCCAAACACATAGAATAAAACCCCATTGATTTTTTCTCAAAGAACATATAGAACATTAGTAGGGAAAAGAGTCAAAAAAGATGTGCTGATAAGCCTAATTTGTCTATCCTCAGTTTTATTATGTATTTAGAACTTGGTTTTCTGAGTTTAAAGGATCTTAATTCTCCTCGAGAGGGTTTTCAATTATTTAACAGTCTTGCTGTCAAATGTTTGCTTTTTCTTTTAATTAGTTAGGTTCTGGGCTTGGTTTTGTGGGTTTTATTTTGCTCTTAATCCAAAACCCGTATCAGCTTTACTGAACATTCTTAATCCTTTAGTGGATAGTTGGAGTATTTTTATCCATCTAAACTATAGAGGATAGTTAGATGTTTATGCATAACTGTCACTTATACCAAATATGTTTAGCTTAAAAGTAATTGGAAGGAAAGTCTAGTTATTTCTTTCATAATTTATAAAAAGAATAACTGAGTTTGAGACTTAAAAAAAATCTGGCTTTCTTTAGTGACTGTTTATAAGCTTTTTTTTTGGTGTTAGTTGTCTGGCACCATAGTTAGATCTGATACTGCAGAGCAATAAGGATTACTTTTTGCTTGATATATGAATTTCTTCCCTCCCCTTTCTCTCTGATTTATCCTTCTTTTATATGGACAATCTCTTAGTCCTCCCTGTTTCAAATCCAAAGGCACGTCCTGGAGCTAATGTGCAATGTGTTGCTCATTTGCACAGGTAAATTGGGCAGGCTCAGCTTCCTGCATGTTTGTACAGCCCAGCCCAAGTGCATTTCACCATTACCTGGTTTACAATTACAGCAAAATGTAACATTTCTCAGCACATTCTATAAGGAGAACAAACCCCAGCTGTATAAAGTATTAGTGGGTAGTGTTTAGATTGACAGTCTTGTTCCTGTGCTGCCTGCTGCAGAGCATGGGGAATTCATCAGTAAACAAGCTTGGCATCAGCCCCTCCGGGCTGAGACAGAGGAAATGGGATCCTGGTGCTGGACGTGAAACTCTGCCTGCCCTCACTGCATAGCCTGGAGCAAGAGCTCAATCTCCAGCTCACATTTAGCATTACTCTTCAGGAAATTTTGGGGATGGGAATGATCTTTTAATACAGGATTGCTTTTGGCCCTTTTTCTGATACATGCTGTTCTGTGAAGTCAGCTCTGGCTTATCCAGTAGTAGCAATAATTCTGTGTTTTTGCTGCTACTGCCACGAAAATTACTTCAGTACTTGAGGACAATACATGTTGCATTCCAAATAAAATAATAGGACTGATAGGTTGACGTTGAAGACCTGCAAAATTCAAATCATAACAAAAAATATGATCAAGGCCTTAAAAAATATTTTGAAATTCAAAATCAGGCTATCTGACTTGTCAGGTTCTATGGATGCCGCCTAATGCATGCAGACAAAACTCTTTGCACAAATTAATTTTTACTTTTATTCTTACATGTTGATATTAATTCTGATGAAGTGTGTCTATAACAGATATTTTTATATGAGATTCATTTTCATGACAGGAGTGTCATGAAGAGACAAATAGTTACCAGTAGTCAGCACTGAAATATGTTTTTTAGTTCACTGAAATGTGCACAAACATTTTAAAACCATGTGTCTATATGTAAGCAGTTAGTCTTATTTGTACACTGGTAAATCCCTCCTCACCATTTATCGAGGAATTATGTGTATGCAAGCTTGTGTAGTGTTTGTATGTGAAGGAGGTGCTGCATGTTTGTATAGCACATATAATGTATTTTAGATATTGGTCAGTTTATGATTTATGAAACTATACTGCAATACATATGAAAGTGTTTATTACACCATTTAAATTATTGAACCATGCACTAAATTATTGCAATTTGCAATAATTTAGCCTGACATGTCAATAAATACTTATTGCTTAATTGCTTATTGAAATATTTATTGTATTCACATTAAAGTGGAAATTTTGCTGATCAGACCACCTGTTGGTCACAGTTAGTGCTGAATATTGAATTTGGAAAGCCAAGTGAAAGCAGCACATGTTCTATATCTAGTTAGCATGGGCATCAACTGCAGGAAAAATACAATGGCCTGAGGATTTGTGTGTGTTGGCAACTGGTATGTGGACCTACACCACAGACAGCTTAAAATCTGTATACATTTGTCTTCACAGCTGCTTCTAATCATATTAGCAAGATTGATATTCTTGTACATGCCAGAGGCGATCCCTCCGCTCTCTGTTAAAGCAGAATACGCAGGACAGGGGCCTGGATTGCAAATACAGATTGGAGAGCAGGTGTTAAGTTTTCAAAGCAGAAAAGACTCTGTTGTTGAGAACAAATCCAAGTTTCAAAAGGATTTTTCTACTGCCTGGGATATTGGATCTCTTGAGATAAGATTCAAGTAGTTGTGAAAACATGGGTCTTATAGGCATGTCCTGCTATTATCAAAGGGATACTTTATGAACGTTCCTGTTTGGCTGTGAACTCATTCTTCTGTGTTTCTTTTTCTGTGAATTGCAATCAGGCCCATTGCTTCTGAGACTATTGCCTCTTGACAGTTTTTGAGACAGAGTTGGCACGAGGACAAATAAGTAATACGTTGTTTCCTAAAAGACCTTTTTTCTAGGATTATTCATGGTAATCTTTTCTGTGGAAGTCTGCCTCCCAAGAGGCCCCTGCACTTATATCCCACATAGTGAGACTTCAGTAAAAGCAGTAATTGTATTACTGTACCTTACTGGGCTTTGGCTACAGTTCATGTAATACAGTCTGTGCCTTTAATCAGTCCATAACATAGGAGACTATTCTGCAGTGGGGTGACCTTCCCAAACGTTAGACATCCAAGCCCAGGGCTAGTGCAAATAAGCAGGCACTGAAGGGGCAGGTTAGCAAGATATTTTGGGACATAGGAAGTAATTAAAAAAAAAAATTAATATTCTTTTAACTTCATAGATGGAGATTTCTGTGGCATAGAAAATATTTATCCTTAGGATGCAAAGGTTTTGGATCTTCAACTTTGACAGAATCACAGAATCAAGTTAGGATATAAATTGAATAGAATTAATAAGAATCCATGGAAATAATCTTAGGTGAACTGCTGGGTAGAAAGTTTCAGGAACAGGATGGAGATGTGTCTGTGTGAGCCCCTCTGGGGGACAGCCTGGATGTGCAGATGCACAAAGGGAAATTCAGGATCCTGAGCTGTTGGTGCTCTGCTCCTTATCCAGGATGCATTAGGAGTTAGAACTGTGTGGCTTTGCATGAGCTCATGAGTTGGGGAGCTGCCTTCCTGCTGTAAGGGTGGGGAAGGCATGCCAGGTATTTAGGGTATGTGCTCATGCATGTCCTGTAGATCCTGCTCTGTGTACCACAGCAAAGAAAAGGAGAGAATTTCTTGTCGGAACAAAAACTATGTTTCTTTCCTTTTTCCAGGAACAACTTTTTTCTTCAGGCTACTTTTACACCACCTTCCACCATGTAGTTAGTTGTCTGACACAGTCAAACTAAAGCCTTGAAAAACATGAACACTGCACTGAAATGATGAAGCCTCAAATATTGCATTTTCGGGAGGGATTTTTGTTCACTTACTAAATTTTGTCCTTTAATAGAGTTACTTTTTAGAAACATTGTACACATGAAAATCAAGAAGTCTTTAAAAATTGTCCTAGAGGTTGTCCTGTTTTTGTCTGGAGTTTAAAGAAGAATACCAAATATTGTGATGTTTAAGATCAAGTCCAAACAGCTGGGAAAGCAGTGGTGGCTGGTTTTGGTACAGAAAAGCATTATTGATAAAATCCATAGGAGTTAGAACATACATGATACCCAGCAGAGATGTTTCAGACTTACTGTCTGGATGAACTGTGAATGAAGTTCCATCAGTCAGTCTTGTGTGGTTTCAGAAACGTTAGAATTAATTTGATTGCCTAATTTGAGGCACTTAAACTAAAAATGGAAGTTCAACTGTTTTGTTGTTTGGTATTCTGTGGTACATTGCATGGAATGATCACAAATTACTTAGATCCTGTGGTATGAAAATGTAATTGTTATGTGTATTTATGCTGAAGTACAATATACATGAGGGGTTTTGGCAAGATCTCAGGACAAGGTGGTGGTTTTTGGATACAAAGAGTAAGCTTCTCCTGCTCATTAGGGGAAATGTGAGAAAAAACATGAGCTGCAGTTGTAAGTCACAGAACAGCTGACATCAGAAAGGACCTCTGGAGATTGACTGGGGTCAACTGCCCAGCTCATTTGGGGTCGCCTTCAGCAGATCTACCCAAGACCATGTCCAGTTGGGTTCCAAAATAACAGACCCATGTAGTAACAGATCTGTTGCATACTCTAGGGTCAAAACCATAGCTTATTTTGAACAGGAGAGGTGGGTAAATGCTTAGGGCTGATACTTGGCAAATAAAGCTGATAGAGCTGAGTGCTTGAGAAGTGGCTCCTGTACCCTAACACCAAAATTACTTATTAAAAATGTTTTAATTAGAAACTTTTTTAGTAGTGCATGCCTGAGTAGCAAATATATATTACCACTATACACCTTAATAACTCCATTGGGCAAATGCATATTTTAAAACTATTGCCCAGCCATTTAGAGGTCCAGTGGGGTTCCAAACTGCCCATTCAAAGCCTCAGGATGTTTTAAAGAGAGAACTTAGAGATGTCAATTGATGTAATTGTGCACTTCCCAGAGGCAGCATATATGAAAGTTGGTGTTTCCAGTTTCAGGGACATCAGGAAAAATTTCCTTTAGATTCCTTTAGATTTCCTTTAGATTTGTGTGGCTTTTTAGCACCCACAGTAATTTTAGATTGAATAGACATGGATGTTCAAAACCAAAAGCCAGAAGGTGAGCTTGTAATGCCTACTGGAGTCATTCAAATATGACAGCTGGAGATTTTAGATGTGGTCCCATGTGCCAGTCTATTTCATTAGTGTAAAATGAGATTTATCCTTCTTCCAAAACCTGAAACTGAGATAGTTTCATACAGCCTTGAATCCAGTAGCAAAGCTTTCATTCATCTCTGTCAGGGGCTACTCCTAAAACTTTCTTATATCCAAAAGGTTTATGCAGGAGCGGTCAGTTGTCAGACACAGGGGAGGAAAGGTCTTTCAGTGATAAGGACCTAATTGAGTTAGAATCTGTCCTAACTGTCCTGAGTCCTTAAGCAGGGCATGTTTCCATTATGGGCCACCCTGCAGGTGAGGGCTGAGAAGGATGCTTAGTTCAGCACGAGATTCCTCATCTTTCACCTGGCCCAAACTGAAAGAAAAGTGCAAGGCAGAGGCCATCCCCTTCTAATTATACCGGTATGAAAACCTCTGACAGAATGTCCCAAAAAACTTGAAAACACCCTCTATTTGGTAGAAAACAAAGGAAGCAGAAAGACTTTGTTACTCTTTCAGTCAGCTGGAAAGGGGCTGATCTCTCCTTCTAGGCCTGGTACCACCTGATAGTATTTGCTAGATGTTACACATTTTTATAATGTATACATTGCTATACATATTTTTCAGTCATAAAAGGATCTTCTGTTTCCTGTATAAACTCACTTGGGATCCAACTGCTTCCAAGTGTAAAACTCATAATAATGAACTAAATAGCATCAGGATCAGACTCTTAAAAAATAAAACATCGAAGTTCAGTAACAAAACCCTTTGAGACTGGACTTGTGCCTGTTGTCATGCTGTTAGAACTTAAACTCATCAAGACAGAGCACCAAATGCGAGAAAGCTTTACTCACATGGTAGAGAATAGCAAGATACAATTATCATTGTTCTTTCTCCAGAGACTTTTTAGCCTGTTTGTCACAGCATTATTTGGGTAGTGTTTCACATACTTCTAAAAAGCATCATTTGCCTTTGTCTAGAGTGAAATTGGTCATTACAAATGTCCTGGAATAAACCCTTATCCCAACTCAGAAATTAAAGCAGCTATTTAAATGTAAATAAATATGTAATAGTAATAACTACAAAATAATCCAGCATGTGATTGTGTGCTGTCCAGAGCTGTGGCCAGTGTCACAACCTGTTAATAAACCAAACACGTGTGATGTGCAAGTTGCAGACATATACAGACGGTCTGAGTTCACGTGGCTTCAGTAGAACAGGAAGGTCCCTCTGCACACACTTCCCAGTGGAAATGCCTTGCCCTGCGAGAGTCTTGGAGTCACGCTGTTGACATAAAATACCTCGATTATTCTGCCTGAGCAGGCTCGGTGCTCTGGGAGCGGGGTGAGTGCTCTGGCCCTGCTGGCACCAGGGCTTTCCGGCCACCTCTGTGCTGCTTGCGTGGCCGGAAATGGCACGGCCACCTCAGCCTGGTGGCATCTGTGCTCTGCTGCTACTGAGGGACATCAGCTCCCTGGCGTTCTTACAGCACTGCTGGGTTAAGATTGCAGGAAAATTGCTGGGTCATTTGCAGGAAAATAATACTTCAGAAAAAAAGAATACTCTTGAGGTTGTTTTTAGCATCCCCGGACTTGAGGTGTTACAACTTTTCAAAGCGAATATGGCATTTTGTAGAAAATTCCTACCTTGTCACTGGAATGCTTAGTATTTTCCATGTCGAGTTTATTATTTCATTAGCATTTCATAGACTGGAGTTTATAATTTTCTCTTTAAGGGTGAAAATCTGCTCTTCAGCTTGTGCATCCAAAATGCGTTTGATACCAGCTGTTTAACAAAATCTATGTGTTAATGACAGCAGTGATGTACCACATAATTTAAGTATTTCCATATATATGAAGGCATGGGGAACTTATCATTAGAAGTTATAAAATTAGAATTTTTATTTATTGTTTTTAAATAAGTGGGCTAATTCCAAAAAGCATTGGTAACTGTTTCAAGCATTTGAAAGAAACTGTGTTGTGTCAGCAAGTAAGACCTGGAGCTTTTGTTTCAAAAGGTTTATATGTTTCATTATTAGTGTTTTTAAATCAAAGTATTTAGCACTTCTGGTTTCTGAGACCAGCGGAGACTGTTGGCCCTTCTCCCTAACCCAGGAGGAGTTGACACCACGCCCAGAGTCTGAAGCAACCCCTCTTCTGCAGAGCTTAATTTATTACTTGGACATGAGACTTGCTCTGTGGTCTACTGAAGGAATCAAGAGGTTCCCTGTAGGCTCACTCCTCCTTAGGTAGGAATAATTTGGCTCCCTCCCAGTCTTGTCTTGATAATTGATCCCTCTGCCTTTTTCCTTAGGAGGGCAGCATGTGCTGCTGCCCACAGATGTAGGCTTGTAGGGCTGTGCTTTCCTATATCATACCTTGGAATTCATGGGGAAAAGGGAATTAAATGTGTTCCTGGTCCTTGCACCTGCGTGGTTGGGCTGGTAGGGCAGCTTTTGGTAAGGCCCTGCAGAAAAAAAGAGGAGTCAAGCATGAGGGGGAAAAGGGAGCAGAGGAAGCTGATCATCACAGACACCTTATATGCAGAACACAGATGTGTCTCAAAGATACGCTTTGCAAAAAGTTGTCTTGACTTTAGGAGACTGACTGGTGAAAGCAGAGGGAGACACATGGTCAGCTCACCATGCCAGCGCTGCAGTACAGTTTAGGCAGACACCTGGATTGCATCCCTGTGGAGATAAGCCAGAGAGACTTTAGGAAGAAGGAAATGTCCTGTATCCCACTGAGGACCTGAGCTAGTCCTTGTGGGAGGACTCTGGGTGTAGGTTCTGTATTAATTGCATCAAGCTCTGTATTTAATGATGGTTTATCCCTTATTCTGTCATCAGACTGGGAAGCCTTGGGAAATGGGAGCTCAGCAGTGTTGTCAACCTTGCACCTGTGATTTCTCAAAGTAGTTTTGTGAAGCACCACTAAGGTGCTTCACAAAACATACATATAATTATTTTCTTTGTCTCTGGTTCTTAAGACAAAGAAAGTCTTGTCCGTTCTTTTGAATGTAAGAGGAATATGAGCTACCAATATCTTGAAGGATGGAGAGAGTGGTATTTTTTGTTTCCCAAGTGTAAAAAAAAGAAAAAGGTAGTGCTGCATGTGTATGCTGTCCTGTTGGATCTTTTTAACCCTTCTCTCCATGTTGATATGGTTACAATTATCAGAAATTCTGATAATATATAGATGGTTATACAAATTTAAGTTCTTGAGCATGTGGAATATCTGCTGAACATGATCTTGTTTTAGATCCAGAGACTGGAGATTTTAATAGCTTGCCTTTAATACTTCTAATAAATCACCAGTTGAAATGACGAGTTTACCTCATAGAAAGATGTGAATTGCTCCTTGCTGCTTCTTCCAAGAGTTGCCTCACTTATTCTGAATTTGGAAACATTTCGAGTGGGCTGGAAATGCTTTCTGAATTGCTAGATTACCCATGTATACAGGCCAGATCAGGATTCATTTATTTCTAAAACTGTTGTATATTTATACTAGGTTGTTGTCTGTCTGTGAAGTTTGCTCTCTGCTGCCTTTAGTTTATTGTTGAGGTCTTGCATGTCCATGAGCACCCATTTCCATGTGCACCCTTCTTTGAAGGAATCAGTTCATATAGAGGAGTGGAAACTTCTGTGAAACCAGTGACCTACATACAAGTGATGATGGGCTCGGAGTCTAAGAATGTGAACTGTGAGCAGTAAACATTTTGTGGGATGCTGATCTTGTCCCTGAGTGCTTGAAGTCTTTCAATCCAAGGGCCAGATGAAATGGGTGAATTTTAAGCACAGTTTAGAGCCACTGTTCTTTTTGGTGTAGAAGTTGGTTGCTAATCCTAGCCAAGTCTTCTACAATCACAGAATCTTTTAGGTTGAAAAAGATCCTTAAGATTATGAAGTCCAGATTAAACTAGTCGCAGACAGAGAAACAAAATAAATTCAGTGCAGGAAAAAAATTGTGTTTTTCAAAAGAAATTGACTGGTAGAGAAAAGTGGTTCATTCACAGAATTTCAAAGGCTGTTGCAAAGGGACAGCTCTTAAAGAAAAGAAACTAAATAAATATGCAAAAATGTGGTTTAATTATGCAGTAATTCTTGTTGAGAAATACAATAGAAGAAAAAAGGTCACTGAGTCACATTGTGTGCAAGCTCTAGAAGAGCAATGAAGTGATGTAAAACAGAAGAATGGGAAGAAATTGAGCAAGATTTTGGGGAAGAAGATTTAACTTTGCCATGTGATTCAGCATAAAGAACTGCAGGAACAGGAAAGAGTGGAGTCAGGGTTGTCATCCTTATTGGGGCCATTTGCCTTGGATAATCAACTTGATCTCTGTGAGCTTCAGCAAATGGAATAGGCAAAAAGCAAGCTCAAACACTTGTGGTCACTTCTCTGCAATTTCTACAGTAATCTACCAAAAAGAAAAGAGAAAAAAGCTGAGCCTTCCAGCATCCCAACAACAAAACCAAGTGCCACAAATATTTCTTATTGCCCCTCTCTGTGCTTCCCTTAAGTCAGGTAAATATTCCAAATACATGAGGGACTGTTCATGTTCTAGTAATATGTATGCATAAATACAATTCCAGAATCAAAGTGTAAAAATGAAGCAGCAAATGAATCAGTGCTACATACTTCAGGGTTTTATGCTGACTGCTCCCAGGAACTAGATGTGAGGTCTACAGGCTACCATTAAAAAACAGAACTCCCAAACTGGGACTCACCCATATTGTCCAATGTCTCAAAAAATATCCACAGGCTTGCTGGCTGACTGGAAATATTTTTTTGATTTGCAGACTTTCTGAACTTCAGTAAATGCAATAATAGGAGTCATGGGTTGCAAAAAGCCAGCACAGTTTGTCCTACTACTGACTTCATGGTAGTCAGTGGGAATTTTGTCATTTTACCTTTTCTCATATGATGGTGGAAGATTATTTTTTATGGTGCTCAGATTTGTTCATCTTCAAGAGAGAGAATTGTATGAGGCTGTGGTCCTGTACAGAATACAGGCTGGGAGAGCTGGTGGTTCATTTGTGTGGGTGTATATGCCTGACTTTGTACAGTGTCTGCCAGCCAGCAGCAAAATCTGCCAGATCATTAACATAAATCCCAGAAAATAGGATTATTGAAGTGTGGATGATATTACCTAAGTGGCAGTACTCTAGTTCTGCTTTAAAAGCATGTTATTAGTGGGCATTACCCAGTTAACTGGAAATGTGCATTCCTAGTACATATATAACCAAAGAAGCCAATGGTATTTGACTTTTCACTTCTGTAAGAAAATATGGTTTAAAGAGGCATATTATAGGAAAAGATTTCTGTGGAGTTTGATTATACGTAGCTTGTTCAAATGATAATCTCGGAAAGCAATAAATGAAAAATTATAGTAAAAGCACTATTCCTATTACCCTCTAATATATATTTAATATATAGAGTTGATAATGAACTGTAGTCTAATTTATTTATATCTCTTGAATTGAAATTGTGGATACAGTTTCTTTGTTCAAACACTTCGAATCTTCAGATACTTGCATAACACAGAAAAAAAAAATTGATCTAATTGTGGTTTTCTCAATTTCCTGAACTTTCAAGCGGATTAAAATAATAGTTGTTTCCAGAAGTAGTTTATTTGAGTATCTCAGACCAAATTTTCTGTGTTAATTTAGGTTTTTTCCAATAATTGTTATATTGATAATTGTGAAAACATACAATTCTAATATATGATAGATCGTTACGAAAATTTACTGTCCTGTATTTATTTCCGCAAAAATAAGTGTGAGAAATGAGGTCAGTAGCTATACAGAAGCCAATACCCATTTCATGATGGGAATAACAGGCAATGTTTACACTGCATCTATTCCCAGGCAGACCTAATGCTCTGTGTCTGTCCACATCTCTTCCTCGTTTCCTGGTTCAGGCTCTCCTTGTAACAGCTCTGTGTGTGAGCTGGAGCTGTGCTGGGAAACTGGCCCTGTGTGTTCCCAGTGACATCAAATGCTGCTTTGAAATTTTCCATTAGAACAGAAAAATACAGTCAGCTGCTGAACTGGGTTAGAACAGTGACATCCTTGTATCCCAAAGCTGAGGCTTTCTAGTTTTCTTTGCCAGCTGTGGATGTCCAGATGGCTGGCAATGACTCAGCAGCAGGACTGTGGTAGTTGTGGCTGGAGTGCAGAAATCCTGCTGGAGGACTCTGGCTGTCTTTGGTGCGGGGCTCACTGAGAGTGGACTGTCCAGAATTTCAAAGAGTGGAGTATCCTGCAGAGGACAGGTGCTGTGGGAGAGCTGCCCAGCTGCTCTGGTTCTGTGTTTGGCTGTAGCTCCTGTGCCAGTAGAGCAGCGGCAGCAGGGGTGGAGGTGTCACGGCAGCACCGGGGATGGAGGTGTCATGGCAGCACCGGGGATGGAGGTGTCGTGGCAGCACCGGGGATGGAGGTGTCGTGGCAGCACCGGGGATGGAGGTGTCGTGGCAGCTGGTGTCACATGTCCATGAGCTGGTGGTGCTCGTTGGGCTGCAGTGGAGGAGAGCACTGGGAGGTTCTTCAGTGCTTTCATCCTTGGGGCTTAAATTTCCTGTCAGTCACGTAGAAGTCTGTGAATTGAGACTTTATCAGTCCTAACAAGGTTCTGCTTTTCTGAGCTTCAAAACTGTGTTGGGACATGGTCTCCTTGGTGAAGCCCCGGGACCTGGCAGGTGTGCAAATATGAGGATGGAGAGGCATTGAGAACACTCTAGGATCTCCTGCAGATCCTGTGCCAAATCCAGCAATCCTTACCTCCAATTATTTCAATCACCTGAAGTTCAGGTTTTTCCCTTTGATTTCAGTAGGGATCTCTCCCCTGAACAAGGTCTACATGATTGATTTGCTGGATTTGATTTCCTCCAATGCTAATTTCTCAATTTAATCAGCTTGATAGTCACCTACCAGCTTTGGAGGAAGGAATGCTCTCATCCTTTTGTTGTTGTTGAATATAGTCAGATGAAGAACCTAAATACAAACAGATGTCAGTTTTTAAGAAGTCAGCATATTGCTGAAATTTAATATTTTTGTTAGCGTCACTGACAGAGATTTTATTGCAGAACACTCAATCTCTGGTTTGTGTTCAAACAATATTAAGAGATTGTTGCTCTACTAAAATTTGGAGGCTTTTCAGTAAGATAATTCTGCTGTATTTATTTATTTATTTATTTAGTGTCCTGACTGGCAGAAACTGGAATTACAGAGTTCCTTTGGCTACTGCTGCTCACCTTGGGGAATGGGGTGGGGTGAGTGGCCTGTGGTCTGTCTCTGCCTTTCCTGTTGCACAGAGGAGGAGGCAGCTGTGCTGAACCACGGCCTCCTTTGCATCCTGTATAGGAAGAAAGAAGGTTTAGATCAGGTCTCAGGAACAGAACCAAGGGATTTCTTTGTTGAGGGTTCAGTGAAGTGTCTTGGCAATGCAAGGGGATATGCATAGGGACGGGGTTCCTGTTCCAGAGCAGGAGCACAGGGAAAGCATGAGCAAAAGGAACATGAAAAAATACCTAATTCTTTCAGGTACTGTACAGGGTCATTAGCTACTATTCAGCAAAGTAATATTTAAATACTTCAAGTGTGGATGAATCTGAGTAGGTACAAACCAACACATTTGTTTTCATGTATGCATTTCAGCTTGCTGAGGTGATTATCCACCACAATGACATTTGAGTAGCTCCTGTTAAAATCAGTGAGAGTTATGTAGAAAATTGTTTTTGATGATTTCTCAGCATATTTGCAGCATCATCATTAAAAAAAATTTAACTTTTTCAAGTGATAATAGCTAAGTTGGAAAGTTTAACTTAAAAATGTCAAAGGTCTTACTGTCTGGGGACAGCAGCTTTTGCTGCATAAATCTGCATTTGGCCAGATGGAAAGTTCTTATGGTTGGCTGGGTCGACACATTTAGCCCTTCTGTGCCTCAAGTTCTGTTTTCATTTGGGGTGGGAGCTGGGAACACAGAGAAGATGCAGCATATACAGGAAGAAGGTGAACTTTCTAAATTAAAAGCCTTGGCTTTCTTTACTAGATTAAAACATTCTGTTGATGGAAACAATGTACATTAGTCACTGGGAAATTAAAGAAGATATTTGAAGTATGTTGGATCTGTTCTACGAAAATCAGTTTAGAAGTCATCAGTGGATCAAGTCTCCTTGGGGTTATTGCAGGAATACTGGATAAAATCCAGTTTAAAATGAAGTCAGATTATACTTGCAGTAATATCCAAACTATGGGGTTTGCTTTTCTTGCCTGAAACAGCTGCAAATAGAATTGATGCTGTGTCTGCTGCATGAAAGTGGAGATTTGGTTGCAGTGCTCCTTGTCAGGAATTCTTGCTTTTAAGAAGCAAGAAGACCCAGATGCCAGTTTTGTTGTGCTTTCTTGATCTGAATGGTGTTTGACTCTGAGCATAAATGTGCTTTAATCATAGTGGTATCTTGTTGGATATGATGCTAATCAATGTTAGGGAGCAGGAGACTCCATCTGCCTGGGTACTCATTTGGCTCTTGTCACAGTACTCAGCATCACAGAAATTATGGGAGTACTTCTGGAAAAAAAGGAAGTTTTATCCTGATTTTGTGGTTTGTGATTTATAGAACATATCTGGTTACTATTTTGTCCAATGCAATAAAGCAAGTCTTAGCTATGGCAGGATCTAATAGGAAGCATTCTGCCTAAAATACTGTTTATTCTATCCATCATCCCTGAAGCCATGAAAGGAGAAACTAAATGTCATGATTAATTTAATTCTTACAATCATAAATGAGTTTTCAGTTGAAAAACTGATGAGAAAAACTTTTAATTTAGCAATGCTGTAAGCATTTTGGGAGTTTCTCTGAAACCAGCTTGACAGCTTTCAGTGGAAATGCAGAAGAAAAATACAGTTAATTGCTCATCTTTGCTGCTAGCTAGTTGATCTAAACTAAGCATATTGAATTTTATACAACTAGCAGACATCCTTCTTCCCATTCCTAGTCCTGCCTTGTGCCAAGCCATATGTCAGTACCATCAGCATTCCATCCACTATCACCACCCTCATTGAAGGGATTGTCTTGCAGTGGAAATAAAATATTAGTCAAGACTTGCTTTCTGACTGCAGTTGTCCTCTAACCTGCTTAGCTCAGTTGAAATACATTTCATTCACATCTCATTCCCATAAGCCATCCTTATTGTCTTTTGAGGGACTCACAGCCAATGTTGAAGAGATTCTCGGGGAATTTTTTGTGCTTGTATTTGCTGCCTGTTGCAGAATGAAATTGTGGCTTTGTGCTTGTAGAGGTCTTTGCAAATGGAAATGGGCATCAAGCATCAGCAAAAGAATTTGACCAAACACATACAGAGTGGACATACAAGAGAGAGTTGGAAAATATTTAGAAGATAAAGCAGTTTAAATAACTATATGTATTGTAAAATGCAATTTAATGGCTACACATTTGCATCTTTTTTTCCTGAAGTTTATATGAATATGTCTGTCTGTAGGTCCTTCCATCTACATTTCTATCATGTCATTTAAAACCAACATGATTGACCTTAATTGCTGTGAAGTAGCTTGTTAGTAGAAAGTCTGTTTTTGGAAATGGAGAGACAGCTGAGGTGAGAGTCTTCTGTGCTGTAGCAGTATTGAGAGACAGAATTGGAATCTAAACTGAAACTCACTGTTAAGATCTGATGTAAGAAATACCAGCTAGAGCACCAGGGCTGTGTATTGCTGGTTTGCCATCCCATGTAACACATTGTGCAACTTTACATTATTTACTTAGTGGCATAACTTAAAGTTTGGAAGGTGTTCCAGTCAGGAAAAAGGAAGGGAAACTGTTTTCTTGTTGCATCTGTGCACCCCAAGGCAGTGCAAATTTCTGGATCAGGCCCTCATGTGCACTGGAGATGTTCTAATGTTGAATATCATGCACTGTACTATGTCTGTGGCTGATATCTGTCTACAGTAATTCCCAGTTGTAACTAATACATCCTCCTATTTAATACAGTTCATAGGAAAATACCTCCATATGTTTTGAATTCTCTTGCATCTTCACTGGAGTTCTCAAGAGTATGCTGTTAATATAATACATAATTTTGTTCCATATTTGTGTCTTGTGTAAGCTAGTCAATATAGAGGCAATAAACTTGGAATAGCTGAAGTGTTAGCATATGTAAGGTTTATTTAGTAAAGTGCTTGATAGGCTCAGTGTCCTTGGCTGTATTGTAACAGAAGCTCAGTGGGCTATTAGAGAGCCACAAAATTCAAAATATTTATTTCATCAGTAATCTCCTTCTCAGAATCTATCTGAATAGATCATTTGCTTGGCAACATCTCTTGTTCCATAATTATTAATTCCAGAAGAATAGCAGTTAATGCAGCTTGAGATCTCCTGTGTTTTCCTCTAACTCTCCTCTATTTTCTTTTAAAGGCACAGGGGTTGCACTAGTACAATGAGGCTGTTCCCTTGCAGGGACAGGGCAGTGCCAGTTCATGTCTGTGCTCCTGTTTCCCTGCCAAGCATCTTGGAGTTTAGGAAAATGCCAAATAAAAGAGAGTATTGAGTGAGGATGGATATTTAATTGCTTTTACAAGTCTAAGTATTGAATCACAGTGCAAAACTCTTTTGTGTTTCTTGTTAAAAGAAGTGAATTTTCCCCCAAATCCATGATTATGCACTATGGATTGGGCATCATATTGAGCAGGCTGCTTACAGGACTTAACCAGCTTATTTTCACCAGAGGAGCAGGCACTATTTCAGAAAGGGGGAGGGTGAGCTGCTGAAAGCTTGTGTGTGGATATATAGTTTTATAGTGTTTGAGCCTGCACAGAATGGTTTCAATGGAAAATGGATAATCGTTAACATCAGCTTTCGTACGGCTGCTTTTTGGCCAAAAGAGAGGTAATTTATATTTAAAGTCTGTGAGTGTGATCCATTATTTTTCGCAACAGTGTTTTGCTAAGTTTCCCCTCTTTGCCCCTCAGATTCTTTAGTTAATAAGGCTACCTCTGCTGTTCCAGCCCAGTTTCTTCCTCTGAAAGGTCTGTACCAGGTGAACCCTAAATCACAAACTGTGCTTGCCCTCTGTTTTTGGATAATATTCATGAATAGCTTACATATTTGGCTGCAGTCTTACTGCCAGACTTGAAAGGATTTCTGCATTACTGTGTTGCACTGATTCCAACTTGAGATAGGGGCAGGGAGAAGAGCTTTAGCAAATTTTAAGGGAGCTGTAGTGATGTGTGTCCTTCTTTCTCTGAGTGTTAGCAAGCATTAATTGATACAGACATTTAAAAATCACCCGCACAATTAAACATTCATTCCGTCTCCCCCCTAATTGCTTTGGGAAGAATGACTGTAACTAGGCTGGACATGGTTTATTAATTTAGCTTTCTTGAGGGTTTGGAAACTTTTTTGCTATATCCCAGTCTCCACTGAAATTCTGTATTGTTTTGTGTGGAGTAGTCTGGCTGCACGGACACAAAGCTGTAGGCTAATCTGCCTCACACCATCATTGTAAGGCGATTATAAATTTAACACCTTAAACTAATTTTCAGAAGAGTGAGAAACTTTATTGTTTCATGTCTTTGGAATGGTTCTGATACTTTCACACAGAGGTAACTTGTTGGTTACTGTGGTATGGAAAGGAAAAAGTGAAGCATTGGGCACATGTGCTCTGCATTGCTCCCTTTTGAGGGTAACAAGTATGTTACCTCTCAACAGAAGGAGTTTCTAGTTTTTAAGGCTCTACTTAACTGCAATGTGATCATTCTGATATATTCATTATTAGAGATTCATGGTTTGACCTCCAGTATCCTATTAAGACATTTACAGTGACATGGTTCAAAGGGCAAATCTTAGGTTGGTAGAAACATGAAATAATTTGAAGCAGTTGCAGCATATGTCATTACAGAAACCTTTAAATCAACAGCCTGAAAAACAGATATGTGGGTTTGATGTTATCTAGGCATTTGAGGTAGCAGTTACTCTATGGGTTGCTATTGGTGTAATATTTAAGATAACAGGTGATAACATTTTTACGAAGATTTTTAAGTGTTATATTGCTTTTACTGTGTTGGACTCACAGCTGTGCATTGATCAGGCTGTAGATGCTTTCCATGTATAACTCTGGGGACAGAAAATGATGTACTTTTGTTATGCTTTTTGCAGTCCAGAATGAGAGGTAGAATTCAAGACTATGAAATTTCACAATTTACTGCTTTCCAGAGGAAAAAAAGTAACCTATTGGAAATATTTTTACAATTAAGACTTTATGTTCCTTGGTGCAATTCGCTGGGACAGAGCCCAGACAGGTGCAAGAAAATCTTCCTTATTTGTCATTTTGAACTCTGAACATCTGTGTATCTAGGGCTGCACTTGAGCATTGACATTTCTTTGGGGAAAAGCTGCAGAGAGAGATATATTCATGCAGAAATTGTTTGTATGAATGGTAACAGTTTCCTTGATGGGGAACAACAGTGTCTGAACAGTTACTACATGACAGCAAATAATGTTTCCAACAAAAGCCACTGCTGTGTCCGTTATAACTAGGCACTATGGAAGGAGAAATAAGTCAATAAATAAACACAGGAAGGCTTGTATGCTCTGTAAGACCTGAGGTTAGGAAATGGAACCCT
Organism: Irena cyanogastra; assembly: GCA_013397155.1. Taxonomy (NCBI): domain Eukaryota; kingdom Metazoa; phylum Chordata; class Aves; order Passeriformes; family Irenidae; genus Irena; species Irena cyanogastra. The sequence continues at coordinate 433,330 of VWZV01004326.1, read as the reverse complement.
TTAGAAGAGCACAGTTTGTGCTTGTTCAGTTTGTCCAGTGCCAGTCTTCAGTGGCAGAGATTCTGCAGTCTCCATAAGTTACTCTCCATGCTTAGTTACTCCTTCCAGTGGAAGTCTTTTGTGAAGTGTAATATAGATGTCCATGCTACAGCTTTGGCCTATTACCTCCTGTCTGGTTCACAGCACACATAGGAAGACTTCTATTCCCTTTTGTATTTTATCTCTGCCTAGAGACTGTCATCCCTTCTGCTTTTTCAAAACATCACTATTAGAATCTTCTCTCTTTAGCTGTGTTTACTAAAGTGCTGGTTTCTCACTTTCTCCTCTGGGTTGTCTTCACATGGCCCATTAGAAGTGGGCAGTGCTGCCCTGAATGTTGGTCTCTGCTGTGATTTGCACATTGCCTTCTGGTTTATGCTGACCCATACAGTGCTTGCTTTTCTTTTGTTAGGTTCACACCTTCAGTGCCTCACATTAAATGGCGCCCACTGTCTCTGCTCCAGATTCCTTGTGTAATTACTGCTTCTCCATTAGCTTTTCAGTCTGTGTTTGTGCAGGTGATTGTTCTGTCACAAGTGTAGGATGTCATACCAATCCCTATTATATTTCATCCTGCCTTTTCAGACCATTCCCCAAGCTGTCAGCATATTTTTTGAGCTCTAATCCTTCCCTCCGGTATTGCTGCCTTTCCCAACTTGGTGTTACCTGTGAATCTCTCTTGCTATCACATCATCTATCTCGTGCATGAATACATAAGCTGGAGCTGTATTTGGGAAAGATCTCGCAGATTCTTACTCAGTAGGTACCACAACCAGCCAGTGAATTACTGAGTAGTAATTAGTAAGTAGTTTTAAAAACAACTTAACACACCCCTTATAGTAACTTCCAGATGTCATTTTTCACTTAAGAAGTGTCAGACACCTTCAAAAAGCCAAGCTAAATCACAGCCACTGCTTCTCCTGCATGCAGAGCCTGTTTGTAGAAGGAAATTAAAGGGGTTTGACAAGATTTTTATTTGACACCTCCATACTGGTTTCTACTGTGCTGTGCTCAGAGGAGTGGGGTGTAGAGTGATGCCACAGATGAGTACAGGAGAGACAGATTCTAGTTGCATGGGACAGAACTCTCAATGTGAAAATAGTCTCTTACCAGACACCCATTTTCCCTTTGGCTGAGAGAGGTATGGGAGATGAGACAACTTAAGCTTTGTTGTTCTGAAATCCAGTTGCTAAGAGCATGGAGACTCCAAGTGCTATGGTCAGAGCTGGTGGAGCCCAGCTGCCAGCATCAGGGAGCAATAGCTGCCTCCCAGTGCCTTCCAGTTAGATTTTCCCTGAGAAAAGGTCACTCAGTTGGTACCCTTCAGTTTTCTGCAGGAATCTTAGCATCTAACAATCAGGGCATGCAAAGTTTGAAAACCCAGAAGAAAAACTAGAAGCAAAGTTATTAAGAAATCTGAAGTCTAATCAATGATCATTATAGCTTTTTATATAAGAATAGTCTTAAAAATGAAATGTGATATGAAATGCTGAATGTTTAGGGTTGTATCTGCCACCAGAAGGGAAGCAGCTTTCAAGTTAACTGATTGAGCTCCAGGTCACTGGCATCCTACTGAAAACATTGCTCTAATGAACATTCATGTTTTAAACTGATGTTTATGAGAATGAAGGAAATAAATATCTTTGAGTATGTAAATAAAAGCACAGAATGTTTTGAGTAATCCTTAAGAATTTATTTGCCTATTAAAAGACTGTGGCAAGAGGCCATGGAAATACAGTTAGGGCATTTTAGACCAAATAATAGCTATATTAATATTTAAATGAGTACAAGTCTTTTTTATTATTTCAGAAACAATCCTCACTGCACAAGAGTATTTTTTTTAATCTTAAGACAATCTGTAAGTGTATGAGGCTTAGTCAGAACATACTGATAAGTATTTCCTACAGGACAGTGACAGGGAGTCTGGGACTGACTTGTAGCTGCTGCTTGTTTCTTATTTCATTCTTTCTGCTGTTGCTCCTCAGGTGGTAATTTCTTGGTGTTATTCCAGAGCAAAGAATCTTCAGGTACAAACCTTTCCTAAACAGAGTTTAGTCTCTTTTCTTGCTTTTCACATTGTTCCATGTGTATCCTGTGTATAACATGTATAAAACTTAGTTTAGTTTATACAAGCACAGGTAGTAGATTTTAAGTCTGTGTTCATCAAAGTGGCCGTGTTCATGTCAGCATAGAAGACTGTAAATGATGAGGTTATCAGTCAGAGGGATATGAAATGAGTCCAGGAACTCATTTTTTGGGGGTGGGGTGGGGAAGCATTTCTAGGTGACTGCTTCCTCTGGAGACAGCAAGGAAAAAGAGGCAGGGAATGACAAGTGTTCTTGTGAGTTCATCGAAATTATTTCTCTGGGAAATTTTGGCAAAATCAGTCTGTTTAAGGAAACTAAAAAAAATGCAGACTGAGATAACTGAAAACATTATTGTCTCTGAATTGTGTAATTAAAGTAAAATGAATGTTGATTTCTATATGCAATGATTTTAAAAACATTGTGTCATCATTTCTTGTAAATAATGATGTAAGAATTTTCATTTTTAAACATAAAATGTTAGGTTTCTTTCCCCAGGCTAAATAACTCAGAGAAGTGTAACTTCAGAAAGCATTTAGATTATAATGCAAACTGTACAGCTCAGAGCAAGTTTTGTTTAAGAAAGAAAATAAAGATTTTTTGCCAGTCATGTAACAAAGTGAGAGCTGGCTCATTTTGTCTGGGAGTTGATATTGAGAAACAGCAGCACTGTGTTCCCTCCTTCCCCTGCTGTCACTTTTGGCTGCTTGGTCCTTCTTTATCTTCATATTAAAGAGGGTGCACTTCAGTGAAGAGTGCATGGAGAAGAGCATGCCATCCATTTACATGAGGCAAGGCTTTCTGTGGAGCCTTGTTTGGAGTTTTATTCAATACTAGTGATTTGGGTATTATGGTCTTTGCATGGTAGGCATTACTTTGGGAGTTTTTAGTGTTCATGTGCAGAGTTCATGTTTTAATAGGAGAGAGGCTTCTAAGATGTTTAACTTTAAATATGCTTCCTTGAGAGATGATGGAAAGCTTTTGCCTGGAATGCTGCTGGGGGAATACAAGCCTCAACTTGAATCTCCTTTCTTCCCATCTGCCTTTGGCATTTATTATTCTGAAGCGTGACATGAAGTCCTCCAGCAGTAGAACCGATTTGAATAAAACTGACCAAGCCTGCTGTGGAAAGTCTGAAGGCAGGATTTGAAGGTGTATTTACTAAAATACTGATTTCTGTAACTTAACATTATTTGACATTTCAAGTTTTTGGGGCTACTAGTGTGCTGATGGAGATAAAATTGCATTTCAAATTACAGATCTGGATGCAAGCTGAGATTCTAGAGGCCAGTAAGATTCTAATACAGACAAACAGAAATATTCAATTCTTTCCAGTTGTAAAGACAGACAGAAACCAGTATCAAGTTCCTTCCAGAACATCCCAAGCTAAGAGCAGTTGGGAATGATAGCTCTCAGTGTCCCTCAGGAAGTGGTCAGCACTTCAGGACATGGAGCACATTTTGGAATTTTTCCAGAGGAGAAATTGCACTGCATGTAGTTTACTTCTCTGATTAGTACCAGTATAAATCAATATATAAATCTGGCCAGAAAATGAGATTATTTAGACTAGTTGTGTTGTTTGTCCTCTGTAGTTTTGTCTGTAATAGTGTATTTCCTAAATATTTTTATTTTATTTTTAATAAATTCTGTATAATATCACTGCAAGAAAAGGCATTTTTCATGAAATCCTAATAGTTTATCTTATGAGGGTTTTATTGATACAGTTTTAGCTATTGCTGGATATAAACAAAAACAAAACGTTTTGAGTTCAAGCAATTGCTGTTTGGTTTTCTTCTACTTACCTATCCACATCTTAATAATTCTGATCTAAACTCTGGGGGCTGCTCTGAGAAACCTCACCAGAAGTGCAGTCCACGTGAAGCTGCCATCCCCTGCCTGTGCTGAGGGCCAGAGAGGGCAATTCTGTGTGGCTGCTGTGCACTCTGGAAAGTGAAAGTGATGGCTTGTAAAGCAGATAAATGCCTTTTAAAAGAGCTTTCACTGATGGAGAACTTTGATCTGTTTGCATAGGCCAGTGGAGACATCCAGTGGCCACTGGCTGACAAATGGTTGTCTCTGGATTATGACTGCAATCACATGAAAGGCTGATGTGGAAAAAGGCATTTTTAGGAGTTGGGGTTCTTTTTCCCCTTTAAATTCAGAAAGGAGTTCCAGATGTAACATAGTAAAAACTGAGGTCTGTGGAAGAAACTGGATTACCTGGTTATGTCATTTAAAGGGGTGCTGGCCATGAGCCTCTGTTAAACATTTAACTTGAGGCAGCTGTACTGAAGCCAACAGTACTTACTGGTCAGGTGCCCATGTGAGCCACTCAACTGAGTGCTTTGCTGCACTGAAATTTCATAGAAGCACATCAAACTTAAATAGTTTGCTGATTTTCACACATCCAGCCGATCAAGAGAGAGTCATATGCATGTGGTTTTATTAATCACTTGTTTCTAGTTGATTTCTTTTAATTTCATTGAATAATAATCATCTTTCCAGTTATTTTCAATGCATGACAGTAAATCTATAAGATCTTATTAATAATTTTTTAATGACAGAGAGGTTTGGGAGGAATGGCAATACCAGGGAAATTGAACTAAATGACAACATTGGTAAATTTCTTATTGCCTTAAACACTATGTTCCATGAAGACAAGTTCATGGAACATTGTGGCCTTTCAGAAATATTCTGTTCACTGAAGAGTAGAAAAAACTGTGGTATATTCAGGTAAAGGTGAGGAGTTTGTTGGGATGGTATCTTCCTTTTGAGCTCCATGCTTGTTAAAATGTATATAAGCAGGTTCATTATAAAAGTTTCTCTTTTTTTTTCCCACTTAATATCAAAACCCCAGTGCAGATAATATTTCAAATATATATTAAATTGTTGAGACAAGGTGAAATAATAAACATCTTTATTATATGAGAAAATGAAAAGTGGAAGTAGGAAAAAAAATGCAGTGTTCCTCCATCACTGGAATGAAGAATGGAAAATGTTTTTAGGAAAAAAATCTGAACCAGAGTAATAAAACTTTATAAGAAGTTAACAAAACTGAAAGAGACTAAGAAAAAAAATAAACACGACCCTTTCTGGTTATTGTCAAGACATGTTCCCAAGCCTAATAAGGACAAAGTATCAAAAGAGACTCAAATAAAACAGACCACATCACATTACTATTTCTTTTGGAGAGCCCAAATGTAGTTACATGGTAATTATTTCCTGGAAAATGTTTGCATATTGTTATTTAGAAATCTGGCATATGATAACTGCTGTAAAAAGCATTATTCCTCTGGTCACCTCAAAAACTTGTAAATGTCCATTAGTGGAAAATCATCCTAATTTGGGATCAGTTTTCTCTCATGAACCTTATAGTCTCCTAAACTGCAAAGCCTGAGCTCATGCTCCAATTCTGATAACTAAGCCTACACAGTCTATTAGCCTACACAGGGAAACCTTAAATAAAGTAGCTCTGCTTTCTTGGAGGCTTTTGTAGAAGATGCGGTGTGTTACATTTCATAAGCATTTCCTTCTTTGAATGGGAAGCTGTGTAAACTGAGTTGCCTGTGTTTGGTAGTACACCAACACTTACATCCGCCCCAAGCTCCACAGGGGATCACTGCTGGATCAGTGTGCAATTGTCACATTTAGCTGTTTCTGGCCTGTGTAGGCTCTAGGTCTACAGTGGAGCTACCAGCTTACAGCCACAGTGGTGTGTGAAAGGACCGGACTTCTGCTGTCGTGTGCTGGACCTGTCTTTGTTTCCCTGTATGTCCATGTGTCTTGAAGCGCTTCCTGTATGAAAAGGAAATCTTTAAGGGGCCTTAAAGATCACATAGTTCCAACCCCCTTGCTGTGGGCAGGGTCACCTTTCACTAGAGCAGGTTGTTCAGAGCCCCATCCAATCTGACCTTGAACACTTCCAGGAATGGAGCATCCACAGCTTCTCTGGGCAGCCTGTGCCAGGGCCTCACCACTCTCACAGGGAGTAATAGACCTGCATGTCTATTGCTGAAATCCCAGCCAATATCAGCATTGATAAGATTTAACTAAAGGAGATGTTACATGGATTGACATAAGCACATGTCTTAAAAGTTTTTCCAGTGTCTGCTATGCTTCATTACACTTCCTGTAAAGCAGATTGATTGCTTTTATCATGAGTAAATACTGAATTACAGCCCATGGCAAGCTGGGCCCTGAAAAGAACTGAGCTATGCAGAGACAACTTGTTCCTGGAACAATTGCTTCTGACACATCATGGATGAGTGTATCTTGGCTTGTTATGGAGAAGCACTGAGGTTGACTTTACAAGGCAGTTTGCACACAGAATGAAGCCTAATTTAAATTTGTTTAATCCCATAATGTAGTATTAACATGCTTGTGATATTTGGTTGCCAAGAGTGTGCATGCCACTTCTGTGTGGGCACCCTCAAGGCACGTTTCTCAAATTGCACAGCTTTTTATTAACTATTTTTAGATGTTTAGGCAAACTTACAAAAACTGACAAATGGTAAAAGCATTCTGTAGTGTTCTGTGGAGAACTAGAACTGCTATGTAGATAACAACAGGGAGTCTGGATCTCACATTAAATTCAGATTTGGACTAGGGAACCATCAAGGAGGTTTTGTACATTCCAGTCCCTACCTCATGGCAAGAGGAACATGAAATTCCTTTGTTGTATCATTTATTCTGATTGCATCTACAGCCAGCGTTATCTATGGCAGGAGATTTAATGTGCGTGCTGTGAGAGGCAGTACGTGCTCCAAGCAGCTTGAAGTCTTTGGAGCTGAGACAGAAAGGAAAAACTTGGTACATTCTTTAAGGACAGTCAGTGTACTGACTGTGTACGGTGTCATTTAGTTTACTGATAGTTCCATTCTTACTTGATTTGAGTATTAATTTCCTGGGGCTTTTTTGGTCTGTAGCTATTTTTAATTTCCCTTTGAACAACTGAATACATTATTTATCAAAGGTATTGTGGTTGGAATGCTTTTTCTTCTGACTTTTTTTCCTAAGAATATCATTAGATTGCAGTTCTGTGCACTGGCAAGCTGCCCACTGAGCTCTCTGTGTATCTCTTCAAGCTCACTGCAGAGCAGCTTAGTCACAGCCTGGCCTCCTTATCCACCATGCCCATGTGCCTCCCCACAGCCTTTCCTTGGCCAGGGGCTTGGTGAGGATGGCAGAACGCGTTGGAAGAGGAAGCTGAAGGAGGGGAAGAGCTGACAGAGAGTTCAAATGCCCTCCCACATGCTCTGTGGTGTGCAGGTGGAGGGTCAGGAGGCAGAAGGGCTGGGTGGAGAGTGGGACACGGGGGCCGTGCAATGCTGAGGGATTCCGGTCATGTGGGAGGTGGAACCTGTGTGGTTCAGGGTCGCCGCACCACCACTGGGTGGTCAGCTGTGGTGTCCAGCCCTGGTGACTGGCTGTGGTGACCGGCCACGGGCTGTGCCAGCCCTGTCCAGCCCTGTCCAGGGAAGGTGGCTGGAACTGGGGGATGTGCATCCCACCGTGCCGCTCTAGGGCCCCTCAGCATGGCATTAGGACAGGTCAGCGCAGTGCTGAGATTTGAAAATGCTCTTTCTCGATGAAATGCAAACAGGTCTATTCACAAACTCCTGCAAGTACCAATGTTTCCGAAAGGGTGACTTTCTGCCTTGTTCTACCGTGCACAGTTTCTAGATTTGGGCAGGGTGTTTTTGTGAGAACTTTAACTTCTTACACTTTGATTTAACGAAAGGGCGCGGGATGAGGGTGAAATGTCGCAGCGAGGCGGTCGCACTGAAGGGCTGATTCGCCCGCCGCGCCAGGCCACGGCCGAGGGGCGGCACTGCCCGGCCTTCGCTGGGTCCCTTACGGCCGTCGGCTCCCTCAGGGCTGAACCTGCTGCGCTCCCGGGGAGTGGCTGGAGCCGGGGCGACAGCGAGAGAAGAACGAGCGTGTTCAGTTGCAGGGAGTTTTCACTTGCTTTGCTCTCTCCCGGGAGTTTTCTCCCTCGGGCCACGCCGCTGTGGCGGTGCCCGTGGCTGTTCTCCCCCTGAGGTGCCCGAGTCTGGCTGGCCTCGCCTCATCGCGATGACACTGTCTCGGGCCGGGAGCGTGTCGCGGGCTCGAATACGCCAGTGCTTTCCTTGTTGTGGGATTGAAAGATCAGGATTGATCTTTGACTGATAGCCTGTGAATCCCGGTGGAGGACACTTCCTCCCTTGCTCACTCGTGCTTCCCAGCGGGCAGGCGGGTGCGTCCCCTCTGCAGCGCCTGAGGAGAGGCCTCAGCCAGAAAAGCTGCTGGAGACACAGTTTGAACTCCAGCCACTAGTTGTAATGTGATAACACATAAATTACTCTTTTCCCCTTTAAAAAATGTGTGTGTATGTTTGACAGTTGGATTTTTCCTTCTCTGCTGCACTGAAATCTGTGATGAAATGTATTGATACGTGTGATGTAGGTTTGATCAGTAAAACCAATTTTAGGAGAATGGTGGAAAGTTTTCACTGCAGTGTGTGCTGTGTGATACAGAGCATGTGCAGTTTGTAAGATGTGAGGTCTTGGTATTCTTGTTGGGGATGTGGAAGGCAGTAGAATTGTGCTGTGGTCCTGCTGTAGCATGCCTGGCTCTTATTCCTTATGGGGAAAGGAGGAAGGTAAGTTTCAACAGAGGACTTGGAAAAACACCAACTCCCAAGTCTTGCAGTTTGGAGAAGACCAGGATGTCCCTGAGGTACTTAAGGCTAGTTTGGTGAGGATGTTTTAAGGAAAGTACTGATTTTTTGATTTAGATATTTTTCAGTCTGTAAAATGAAACCCAAATATTACATGTTACCAGGATTGTTCACTAAAGGCACCTCCTTCAGTTAAATTGATAATGAATATGTCTGGCAGAACCTGTGTGGTAACATAAAATTTCACTCAAGTTCAATATTTAATAAGGTGGGATAAGTCTTTGCACAAAGACTTGGTTATGCTGAGGTGAGCATGTGAATAAAAAACAAATACACTAGGAGGACATGTTAAACACTAGCTGTATAATAACTGTCCTAGAAACTGTGTCACTCTTCAAAAGAGCTGAAGGTTTTTTTGTGGAAGTGTGTTTTGCTGCCAGCTAGGTGGGAAGCTAGATCCTTTTGTGAAGTCTAAGATCAGCTGACATGGGACTCAAAAATGTGGCCTGTGTGGAATCAATCACCTCACAGCTCTTTGTTTAATTGACATTTTATGTCCAGTTGCCAAGCCAGTAGTGCAGCTTGACCTACCACCAAAACTGTAAAACCTCAAGAGTTGTGGCAGAACACAGGGTAAGGGAGGCTTTTTTACTAGTGTGGTGTCTTGTTCTACATGGGAATTCTAAAATGTGTTTGTTCTGCTGTAGTTTCTGCATCTTACACAATAATACATAATGCTTACATAAAGTCCTTATGGGAAATGCCTGTCATTCAGCAGGGGCAATTCAGTTAACAGATTTTGCTCTTTGTAGACAAGTTTTTTTCAGATCATTCCCATTTGGGAATGTTGTCTTTAGGAGATGTGGTCGGTATATGCCTAATCAAGGCAGTACCTTACAGGTACTCATCAAAATAATCTGAATATTGAAGGCCAGAGGGTTATAGGGTATGTTTGTTGTTAAAGCCTGATTTGTTTGTTTATGGTCAGAGACACTGACTGTTCTAATAGTTCTTTTTGTGTGAGCGGGAACAGTTCCTGACAAGAAAGAATGAAACACAGAAATAATGAAATGGGAATTATATTTTTACACAGCAAGTAATCTCACCCTGCTTGGGGTTGTTACTGTGCTGCATTAGCAATCACAGCAGAAGTGAAGGAAGAGAGAGATCCAGGAAAAAATACCATGCTCCAGCAGGTAATTTTTTCATCTCCAAGTAGCACAAAACTTTTACTGAGATCTAGAAGGCCAGCTAATAATTTAAAGAATAAATATTTTAAAGTATCAAAATTATGGGGGAGAATCAGCAGAGGAAGAATATGAGAATGTGAGGCTTCAGGATACTGAACTTAAGGGAACAAACACAGAAGATAAGGACATTTCAGAAACCCTAAATGGCTTGTTTGACTTGATTTCAGAGAATGGAAAGATAAGAAAATGTACTCTCCAGAGGTGCTGCTTGATTGCTAGCTTTGCATGTTATGAAAATAGGACACTTTCAGACAGAGAAAAGGACAAGTTGACTTAAATTGTAATGAATCACTGAAATTGGGTTATATTTATTTGAGAAATCTTAATATACTTATGTGTGAAGTGATGAAGCTGCTAAGAATAAAGCTCAGTTTATCGCTAGACCTGGCTGTTACACTTGGAGATTGAACTGCAGGAAATACCTCAGTTTGGGTTTTTGTTGGGTTTTTTTGTGTTTTTTTTGGTTTTTTTTGGTTTTTTTTGGTTTTTTTTTTTTTGTGTGTGTTTTGTGTGTTTGGCTTGTGGTTGTTTTTTTTTTTTTTTTAATAACTAAGTGACGTTATTGGAATGATAAGCTAGCGAATTTAAAAAAAAACGTAGCCGATGGAAGAATGACCTAGTTGAACATGGCATGCATGGCTTCTGCAAAAAACTCAAACTCAGTAAACAGATCTTTGATCTCTCTTAAAATTAGTAGATGTTTCTGTGGATTTTATCAGAAGATTGCCAGACACAATACATGATGTATACGAATGGAAGTTAAATGAGTTCAGCTCTATGAGGCAAAATCTAAGATACAGAATTGGTCTGCATTAATCCTCTGTCTGCGCAGGGGGTAACTGAAGTTGAGCTGAAATTTTAGTATTTCCACAGAAAACAGTTGTTTAATATATATTTGAAGTGATTGCTTTTATTTATTTTGGCTTTTTGTCATGTCTTAGCTGAAGAGTCAAAAATACAGTGAAGTCAAGTAGAAAATCTTGTGAACACAGTGTGTTAGCATTAAATGAGGGCACATAGCATCTCCTTTGACATCTAGATTAAATAGTAGGTTTCAGTTTCAGTATAGGGGATGAGCTGAAGCTTTATGAAGTGAGAGGAATTTTAGTTCATTATTGTGGCAGCAATGAAAGTATTGTCATAAAAAAAGGATTTCTGTTTGGACCTTGCTGCCGCTGAGTATCAGTGCTACTCTCAGCTGGAAAGAAACCGAAGATACTGTTATGTCAGTTAGCAAATTGGGGTAATAAGCCGGGAGCAGCTCTGACATGACAGATGATTTGCAACAGAAAGGCTACACAAATGTGCTAACAAACCTGATAGCATAAGATGTGAGGAGTGTTAGACTGTATCTGCTCAAGGAACAGATTTTCACAGGGGAAGATAACAAGTCTTGCTTCTTGTCTTCTGTGTTCCTCTCACCCAGAGTTCAGTCGACTGCTTTCCCATTGGTTCTTGCATGTCAGCAGAAATCACGGGGTTTTGAATGATAATGCATTTTATACATTTTTGAAAATGAAATTTAGTGGAATCGAATGGAGGAGTTGAGGTTTTTTAGTGGAATAGCCACTAAAGTGTAACTTATAAAAATGAAGAGAAAAAACAATAGAATTTTAAAAAATGTGCATCTATCTTGTTTAAAGTGTTTCTCAGTGCTGGATGTTTGTATGCCTAACAGACCTGAATAGACTGGGAACCATAAGTGAGCCTGATTTGATGCACATCCTCCTGATTATGGTGTAATTTTTCTGACACTGAGGAGTTTTGAAATGCCATAACATGTTACTGTGCTTTAAGAAGACTAACTGGGCAGTGTTTTTAAGGAACTGAAAGTACTCTTGGTCATTTACGGAAGTGTCAATCGTTAACGACTGAGGTTCTGTTTACATTGTTTTAAGGTGTGTTGGAATGCTTACCTTGGAGTTGGTTTCTTAATCACCGTTCATTCGATGTGGTCGCTTACAATGCATGGTTTGCATATTTGTTTCTTCCCCTCAGACCTTACTGCTCGTTTAAGGAGCTTTTCCTTTTCCAGTCTACTGCTGTGCTCTTTGTAACGGGGCCTTGCGTTGTGTCCACAGTGAAGGGGAGTCAGAAGTGCGAGCTGAACTGCCGGGCCATCGGCTACCGCTTCTACGTGCGCCAGGCGGAGACGGTGATCGACGGCACCCCCTGCGACCCCAACGGCACGGCCATCTGTGTGGCAGGGCAGTGCAAGGTAAGGCAGGGCTGCCCGGGCTGCCTCAGCTGCCCAACCCTGGGCAATGCTGGCTTAAACTTGTGGGGTTTTTTGGTTTTGTTTTTGTTTTTGTTTGTTTGTTTGGTGTTTTTTTGTTTGGTTTGGTTTGGTTTTTTTGGTTTGGTTTGGTTTTTTGGTTTGTTTTTTTTAAATTAAAGTAGATGTGAAAAACATTAACTTTTATTGGATGGATGATTTCTTAACTAACAACTGTATTTACTGAGAACAAACTAAGGAGTGCTGAAGGGATGGATTCAGGAGGTGTTTTAGCCACAATGAAGGTGTCTGCCAATGAGCTTTTCCCACATATTTTACTTTCTACAGAAGAGGTTCTTTGAAAGAATCAGAACAAAAAGATTGAAAAATTAAGTAAGAAAGAAATACAATATCTTCCTTTGATTCAGTTTTAGGGTGTAGATATTTTTCAGAGTCTGCAACAGAATTGTTTCTTTTGATTGCTTTATGGCTGCTTGTAGTCTAACTTTTCTGATTGGGCCACATTTGCCTCAGGTCTTACTGGCTCTCCTTTTACTCAGCAGTGATGTTCTCTTAGAAAACAATTGAGTGGTTACTTTTCATGGGTTCAGAAGGAGCTGCTGTGTTGACTTTTTGTAGTCTGCTGTGTAGATTCCTTTCACAATGGATAAATACACTTTCTGCAAGATGGTAGCAATTTTAAACAAAATGTTACAGTATTTAGAAAAAAAAAATGGTAATCTTTCAAGTAAGGTTAGTAAAAGAAATAAATTCCTAGTGAGGGGCATTTGACGCTTGGCTGATGTTTCCTATATATGTTGGCAAAAGATGGAGAAGTGGCTCAGATGTGACTCGTGAACTCAAATAGTGAAAGGTCAAGTTCAGTTTAAATAGTTGGTTTGCCAGGGGAAATCACTGATGAATACAGCCTTGTCCTCTGCATGTCCCAATTCCTCTTACTTGTGCACATCTGGACAATGCCATGTTTGTTTCTGTTCTGTGTTTCTTAGTGCAAGCAAAGCCATAGCTTTGAATTTCCTTTGTACAGGATAGATCTGGGTGAAGTTGGTTGTGCTTTAAAGCTTTCCTTGATCTCAAACTAATTCAGAAAGGGCCAGAAACTTGTTTTAATTGCAGTTCTGATTTATGACTCAGAAAACTGATAATTGAGTTGTGTCTAACAAATGTATGGTCTCTATCACCCTCTGTTGGACAGCTTTTTACATTACCAGAACAATAATATCCTTGTGTTACAAGCCATTATCTATTTTGTTCCCAGGATCATTGTTTTTGGTTATTATTTTCAGCTTGCCTTATCCTTAAGAGGAAAGAAAAGATGGAAAATGCTGCTATAATAAAAATTATTCAGAAATATAGTAAAGAATATGATATATGAGATGAAATAGTCCTTTAAAAAAACTTGACGTGAAAAAGCCCAACAAATTAGGGTATTTCATCATAAGAACATATTGTCTGTCTGTGACACTGTCATAACTGGCACATATAGTAATCCAAGTACTACAAAAAACACCTCACTTTTCATTGAAATGACTAGACTCTGAATCCTAATGAAATTAAAACTTCTTTAATTAAATACTTTAAAACTAGGCAAAGTAGGAAGAATGGGGTGATATTCTACCTGTGCAGTAGAAAGAAGTAGAACAATGATCTTGATAATCAGTTGCCTTATTTCTGTGTAAGTTTGGTTTTCTGCACACTTGAACAATATTATTTCTGATGGATTTTCTTGAGCGAACAAACCTTTTCATAGACAGCCCTACTGAGTTCCACTTCTGTTTTTTAATGGTTTGTATTTGGTGCCACAGCTGGTTATTCCTAATGCATATGCTTGGAATATGTTTTGTAAATACGTTTGCACTCCTCTTCTAACCCTACGTTTTGACCGTGCTATTAAATTAAAGAGTGACTGCCAATGAGACTTCCTTCACCTTGGTATTTAGTCAGAAGTGTCTGTTTTCTTCCTTCTAGGTTTTTTTTTTTCTTCTTTTGTGTGAAATGAGTGTATCCTTATATTTCTTCTGGAGACAGTGGGTTGGTTCTACTCAGTAACTTTTAAGATAAAAAGAAAAATGAAGAGAGAATACTGAGGAGACTTTAATAAACAAGCTGTGAGAAAAGAATGTTCTTAATAATTTTGACCTTGCCCATAGATTAAGAAATAGCCTCTAGGGCAGAATGTTGCATGTGCTTTTGCACGTCTCTGGGACACTCCCACTAGGAGAAGTCGTCCCAGTACCTGGGCAGGTGCGAGCACCGACTCAAGGTAGCTTTGGAGACAGAATCGTTACTTGGGAGCTGTGAAGAAAATTGGTTTTGCAGAGATGTGGGTTACCACGCGGGGGCGCGCTTTACAAAGGATCATTTAGCGTTTCACCCAAATTCTGTGTGCGTGGGAACTGTAGATACCTCTTAAAGGTGTGTGAAACAACTATTTTCTCCTGATTTTTATATTACATTTTCTCTTGCAGTGTAGTTTTTTTTTTCATCTTCCAGCTAACTTCTGAAGTTAATAGAAAAATATTTAAGCCGTTTTAAAATGCACACTGTAACTTAAGTAGCAAAATGGTTGGTAATAGAGATTTTACTTGCTAAAAAAAAAAAAAGAGTCATCAGATATTGAAAACCTTGCAAAATTTTTAGGGGGGGCGACTTGTGTCAGCTATAGGAAGCATAGCCAACCATGCTAAATCTCCATCAGAAAAGCAGGATGAGGCATGGAGCTCCTATTTGGTACTGTGCTGGTGTGTGCTTTTGCAGGTTCTTCTGAGTGAGCACTCTGTACAGTGCTGGCTTCCATGAAGGTTTTCTGCTTATTCCTTTGGCATTACTATGTTCTTTTTTAACAGTATTTATATAAGAAAGAACCTGATCTCTAGATGAACACACCAGAAGCAATGACACATAGATACCTATATCTGTCCTTCACCTGATTTACAGAAAATGTTTTTAGTTGCTTGTTCACCTTGCTTGGTTGTATTGGAGTGGGGTGTATTCTTCACTGAACAGGAACTTTGTGAAATTTTCTGTCATGAAATTGAAAGAATTTGACAGCAACCTGTGCCAAATGAAACATGGTCTGTGTATCAGGGGTGGTTCTCAGTTCTTTGGGGCTAGCATTGCTGTTTGGTACTGGGTGAGTGATGAGTGGTGTAAGGTGTTGTTTGTGTTTGAGAAGGACCAATTTCAGGAACTGTTTCCAGATGCTTAATATTACCTTAAAAGTTGTCCTTGAAACAGTGCATGGCTTACACTGTTCATACCATGGGAATGTTGAGAAGGTGCATTCTGCTGAGAATGGTCACCAAGGCTTTGCCCAGGATATGATTGCACAAAGGATATGCTCTGTGAAAGTGGAGCATATCCACCACATCATGGACCCCATGGCATTCAGATGCTGAAATGCATTGTAGAATCAAATGAAAATTAAATCTCTTGTTTGTTCATATCCAAGGGTTGCTTTTGTCTTAGTGTTTTGTTTGGTTTTTATCAGTAATTGCTGAGGACATAGTGGTTTGAGCTCAAGACCTTTTTCATAGATTAGGTGGGATGCATTCAAAGAGGCTCATATTGTGTATGTAGCCTCTATTGAAGGTGTTTTCTTTCCAGAAAAAATGGTTGCTCCCTAAAATATACCATAAATGTGAAAAACCTATGATTACAATATAACAATCTCTCCTTTATTCTGCTTTTTCATAGATATCATTGTAATTTCTTGGCTGTTGGAAATAGGACTCTTCATTGTTTCTCTTTATAATGACTTGCTAATGCCAAGCTCTGCATTGGGAAACACCTGCCAGGCATTAATAAGGTGTTAATGGAAAAAACATTTCTTAGTTCCTGGGAGCTAAGAAATAAGTGCTTGTTGCCACTTCTTCCCTCTGTTTGAACAGTTTTTGTTTGATGTTTTACAGAGTGAACCTCTATGAGATTTCTTGGCCTCATGCTCTACAAAGTCTTTTATCCTTCTTCCATTTATAAAACAACACTGAAATTTTTCTGTGTATGATCTCTGACCATGACCTAACTTGTTTCTGATACCTGGATACAGGAGGGGCAACCACCGCTGCAGAAACAGTGAAAAGGTAACTTTCGTGCCTTTGAACTGATGTGAAATCTGGTGGCAGGTGGTTGTGAGTAGCTAATATTCAAATTCAGACAAAATGACTAAGCATTGGATCTATATATTTGTTCTTTTCCTATTGTCTAGCAGCCTCTTGTTCTGAATAAGATCTCACAATCTAAAGGATGGAGCTCCTCACTCTTCCATGGAGCTGCTGTCTGAATCTATAGTTCTGCATCTTCAGTTTTGCTATAAATGACTCAGTAAAACAGATCTTATCAGGGTCAGATGTTGCTTACAATGGCATTTAACATCTGAAAAAACACCAAACAAAACCCCAACCAACCAAAATGGTATTAGAAAATATATTCATTCTAAAAGGTTTTTAACTGCTTTTATATGTGCTACATACATAGCATGTTGCTTGGAAAAGGTTTGTTTTGCTTCAGTTTGAAGCAAAAGTAGGTGCTGAAGTGCAGCATAGAATGGCTTATCTAGATTCTGGTTCTCTCTGTGCTCCACACTCTTCTTCTGTTAAATGTGGTCAGTAATGTCTAACCTCCCTATCAGAAGCAGCTTGAGATACAGCTAAGTAATAGAGCTTTGTGTACCTCTATTTTGTTCTTATTTCTGCAGTTTTTAAAACAATAATTTTTCATGTGTGGATGTCTTTATAAAAAGGTAGAATGTAATCCTTATCTGCAGTATGCCTTTGTCTTCATAGATTGGCTGAGAGTAGAAAATACGTCCCAGCTTTGAGCTTAATTGTATCACTAGAGAAGTTGTTCTGAAAGCAAATGCTTTTATCTCTAATGATTAAGTGACACAATTAGGGAGTTTTATTATTCTTGAGTTATTTTTCTCTTTGAACTAGTTTGAAAATGATAAATCCAAAGTAAATCTGGAAAAAATCTAAAGTTTTCAAGAATGCTGGGGATAGCAGTGGAGTAGAAGATAAAATATTGCTTGTTGTTGGGCCTTGATTTTTTCCAGTTAAACAATTTGATGTGTATCCGGTTGAAAGTGAAGTCAGGTTTGTTTATGAATAATTAATTATTCCCTAGGTTGGAATAATCAAATAATCATTCCAGCTTAGTTTAAAGAAACAAGATAAGATCCTGTGGTACACTGGTATAAAAGGAGGCTGGGAGCATTTATGAAGAAACATTCAGTAACATACCAGTCCCTTCATGTGGTTGTTCATAAAAGAACCTGAACTCATGATACTCATGATTACTGGATTTTTTTTTGTTTGTTTGGTTTCTTTTTTTTTTTTTTTTTTCCTGAAATACTGGCTTTCTGTGATGGGGAAATTAAGTGTAGACAAGAAAAAAGGAGTTTGGATAAAAACAGAAAATAAATGTGGTCTCGGCTATTCCTTTTTCTCAGTCCCCTGCCAAGTATTCATGGATGCACTCTAACAAAACAAGCTATGGTAGCCCATAGGAAGGTAGATTGCAGCACTGTCCTGCATTCACAAAGGAGGAAACCGATGAAGAGCTGTGTGCTTTGTATCATGGTGGAGGTGAAGGGTTTGATGTCATGTCTCTTATGCAGAAATTACTAAGATATAGTTAATGCCTTTTAAGTAACCAGTAGAACCAAACCTGTTTTGTGTTATGTTACAGCAGTTCAAAGAAAAAAAAGAAAAGAACCAAGAAATTTCAACCAGTTGAAATACATTTGATTTCAATGAATGTATGGGAAAGCAGTTGTAAAAGAGAGTCATGTAGCTAGTGCAAGACCCCTCTTCTAAGGTTAAATAGCAAAAGGAAACAAAGTAATTTAGATTTTATTGTAAAGAAACAAAGAGGGGTACAGCAGAAGTAACATTCTGAAACTGACATTTAAGGGATCTGTTAAACACCTGGACAAGCAAGCAGTGGGGAGAAAGCTATTAAGAAGGGGACTGGCTGCATAAGTATTCATTGTTGTTCTCCTATTTAGAAGAGGAGTGAAAACTTTGTAATTACTCCTGAAGTATAAATGATACCTTTTGCTGTTAATTGGCTGAATTATGTTTTTCTTCCTAGGAATGTTCAAGCCATTTGACTTTCAGCATCTTATGGTGGTGATTAGCTTTGGACTCCCAAAAAAGGCTTATAGATGCCTCTCTGCAGAATGCTTAAAAAGATCCTGGCACCTTGCTTAGCTGCCTGAAAGAAGAGATTGCTAGCAGACCCCCTCAGACAGGTGTTAACATGGGAGCATCTGAATTTGGCTTATTGACCATTGTGTTCTGTGGCACTAGAGGCTCTGAATGGGCAGCATTGGTTTTGTACCATCGTCCCAGAAAAATTCTGCGGGGGGGGTTTATGTCATGCACAAAAAGAAAAATGCTGAAGTTGTTATTGAATCTATTGTTGTCTGCTAATGTTTATACTAGAAGACTGTCACTGTAAACAGTCACAAATTATTTTACCATGATAAACATAAGAAGAGCAAGGGGAATAAAAAAGAATTGTACAGTATTAGAGCAAGCTTGTATATTGCACATTTCATGAGAATTCTCCTTTGGTTCTGTACTTTCCCTCTACTCGCTTGCATGGTGTCTGTTACTAGAATTTAACCTGCAGTAGAGTTGGAATGTGCAGTAAAACTTAAAGTTATTATACATTAAAAAAGAAGACATATGTATGCTAGAGATGGCTTATTAGCAGATTGATGTGTTTTCATGGCAGGTGAGGTCCTGAAGTAGAAGGGGGACTATTTATGAACATTTGTGAGGAAAAATAAAGGCTTTCATGTGTGAGGATTTATGAGGTGAGTGCTAAAACAATAATTGAAACAATAAATGGAATTAGTATTTCATTTTAATTTGATTTGTTTTGTTACTTTCTCTGTCACTTTCAATCCATGCTGCCTCCTGTGATGTCCATGGTCTGGAGACTGTGGTTTTTTCTTTGTTTGCAGTTGTGCTCTCTTGTGCTAGCAGTGTTAGCTGTGTTGACTAGTGATATTTCAGGCCTCATTTAAAAGTCAGAATTTGTAGAAATACATTATGGAAGTGTATTTACTGCTGAAGGTTTGTGAATCTCTTTCTTTTTGCAATACTCTTATACCTAGGTGACAGGTGAGTATTGGTAGTATTTTAATTATTGTTACCACTTTTAAGTCACTGATTAAATGAAAATTTTATTACAATTCAGTAATTTCAGGAACTTCAGAGTTTAGGCACTAGGACTTTTTCTTTGTTAATTATAATAAACCATCAGAAGCCAGAAACACGGAGTCTTAGTGAAAATAGAGGAATTTTTAGAAAGCAATGACAGTGCAACAAATGCTGTCTGACCTAGCTGATGTTTACTAAGGAGCCAAAGAGTAAGTTAGTATTTAATTTTGTTTTGATGACTTTTAGGAGCAAATTGAAAATGCTAATAACTGTAACAGAATATTCCAGAATACCTATTATTTTGTCAGGAAACTGAAACAGCAGTCTTGGAAATCTACAGGAAATTAAGTATTTAGGATTTGTTTTCATTTAACTACATTGTAATATTACTTTAGAGCCTGGAAAGGGTCCAGTATGTTTTTAGGCACTTCTATTAAAACAAAGATTACAATTTTGATAGACCAGGATAGGCAAATTTGTCACATGAATAAATAAATCCTTGGGAAGAAGGTCCGTAGAGGCTCTAGTTGTGTGTATGTATCTATTTTTCTTTTTAAGCAGCACTTGCACACACAGATATAGATTCACCCAGCGGAAATAGCTGAGGAGCTGTACTGTTTTAAAATATGCTTGAAGTATTGACTTAATTTTGTTAGGCCAAAACTGTGAAAGAAGTGTAACTCTTGAGTTAGGCAGGTGCCATTGTGTCACTGTCTCATGGAGAGACTTGAGTCCCTGGGCTGAGCAGAGTGACTGCTTGGTTGCTTCAGGGAGCTGGTATGGGTGCAGATCCCTATTCCAACCAAAGTATCCGGGCTGTTCTGCCGTGGATTTCCTGTGGGACCGAGGATATTTAATTTACCCTCTGTTGTTGTTAGTCTAGCATTGCACAAGGGCACCGAGTGTCTGCTGAGTGTGCAAACTGCACCCTGAAGCTTTTTTTTGGACTCTTTAGCCCTGTTAAGAACCAATTTTTTTTAACCGAGGTGTAGCCCAGTAGTTTTGTGACTTCCCTCCCTTGGGTGGCTTGCTGGCAACTGGTTCTCATCTCTTCCATGTGATGCTTCTTTGTCCCAGATGTCTTTTTAATGTCCAGATTCTCCATCTCAAAATGAGAATTATGAGGCAAATCTTTGTTTCATAGGATTAATGTGATTTTTGCGTCCTAGTGTTAGTGAAATGTACTTAAGGCCGAATTAACAGCAGAGTGTTGTGCTTCTCTGTACCAAGCTGGAGTTTGTGTAATTTCTGTACATTTTGCCCATATTCATCTGCAGGGAGTTGTGCTTTGTCTTTCAGCTGAACAAAGGTTTAGGAGAATATTCTCAGGGAAAGCAAGAATCTGAGTCTTAACCCTTTGCTAAGACCAGAGTTTGAATTTTTGTGCAGCAGCTCATGTTTGCAAGATGCAGTTTAGTTTCACAGAAGTCTATGCAGAGTTCCCTTCAGTTTAAATTTCACATTGCTTAAGCTTTCACACCAGGCTTTTGAGCTTTTTTCAAAAGTTCAGAATAAAAAAGTATCTTGTATGCTGTCTTGTATGCTGTCCCACCTCAGTCTGTGAAATTGAATAAGATTAGAGATTGGAAAATGGTGTTCAGCTAGATCAAAATGAGCTTGTTCAAACTTGGCTGAAATTGAATTTTTAACAGAACCTGAAATGAGCCAGATTTTTGTATGGCTTCACACTGAAACTGCCTCTACAGCTCTCTTTTTTCTCCCCACAAGTGTCTGACTTTTGAAGTCCTAGAGAGTGGAGTCACATGAATGTACGATATCTTCATTTTTTTATTTAAAGTAATGTAAATTTTCATAATTCCATGTTTGCTGAGAGAAGTCACAAACTGACAAGATCACGCTTAATGGCTCATACTTCACAAACCAAGTGATGTGAGCTCAAAACCTTCTTGAAAAGTCTATTGGTTTGCAAGTTTGTGCCCTATTTTGGCATCTCAGACATTTTATTATTGCAACAACAGATTTCTCCTATTTGCAGAAATAACATCAAAACTTGAACAAAACAGAAATGTGATGGTATTACATAAGACTGACTTATTTAATCCTTTTTATGGCCTCAGGCTTCTCTGCAGTCACAGGACTCAACCACATTCTTGCTGATGAGGAAGCAATCCAATTTTCTGAGGTTCTGACAATATGGTGTCTTTTAACAAGAGCATTTATACCTTGCTAGTGGAGTCATCAAAATGCTTGTGGATAACTTCCTGTTCCCTCTTTGTAACAGAGACACCTAATCTGTTCAAAGCCTCCCATAAAAACCTACTTGAGCACATGCATTAAAATTGATCAATTTTATTTTTAAAGTATGGTGCATTTAAATGTATCAATAATGTTTGCCACATTGTTGGCTTCTAGTTCGAAACAGCTTAGTGTGGCATCTAGGTGCATTTCATGAATTGAAAATGTGGCCAAGGTTAAAGTTTTTGTGTCCACAGTAAAGTGATCCTATGTTCACTGGCAGTGTTTTAGTGTAGTTTGCCTTGTGTGTAGTTTTTACAAATCCTGTGAGGTGGAAATCCGAAACATACATATATAGGTAACTCATAACAGGGAAGGATAAATTTGAAACAAAAATGAGTTTTCCTCTATAAACTACAAAATATTTTTACAGATATTGCCCTTTCCTTTCCATACTGGAGCTGTGCTTATAATTGTAGTAACTGCTGTGTGCCAGGCTGTTGACCTTGCAGAAATCAGAAATGTCAGACTTGTTAGTTACTGATATTGGACCATTGGTGATGCTATTTATATGTAGTCTGGCTTATTCTTATCAAGGTTATGAACACACAAGGAACTGTGGTGACAGAGGTGGGAACGTGCAGATCAGTTTGGTTCCTGTGTAAATATGAAAAATTTCTGCAGAATTCTAGTGAGCAGCTTAAGAAACTAGTTGCGACTAAAAGCAGTCCTCTAGTCCCAAATGTTTCTGTGGCAGAGGCACTTCCCTTCCCTTCCTGTCTGTGTTTATTCCCTGTACCCCAAGCTGTAGAGGAGTGTGAGCCTTTACACACAAGTATAATGTATTAAAATGTATTTCTGTAGATGTTTCAAGTGTGCCTTGGTGGTATCATACAAAATGCAAAGTGGAAGAATTGCTTAGCAGAACATTTTTAAGGGGACCAAGTTCCTGCTATGATGTTAAATGCATGTTCTTGCAAAGCAGATGCTTCTTCAACATTGTCTTGAGATAAGATTCCAATAAATGAATGTAGTCTTGTTTTCCTAAAAGGTTGTTTCCCACCGTATCGGTATGACTGATTTGTACCCTTCAGCACACACAGTTTTACCTAATATAGTAGAGTGGAAAGTGCAATGAAAAGACAAATTGGAATTCTTTAGTTGTAGTTTTCTTGGTGATTTTGTGGATGATATTCAGAGCAGAACCAAATCTAGACATCTGTCATGGATTTGCAGTCACATAGGTAAGAAAGAGCATTCTGTGGAGGAGATAATGGGGGACTTTGGAGTCTTACACAGCTGAGGTAGTATGAGAGGGAAGTGTTTGTTTCACACACCTGTGCAGTATACGGCAAATAGCTTGAAGAAAACATGGCTTTAGATCAACTTCAACTGCTGTTTGCTAAGGTTTGAAAGTGCTTAGGGACTGGATGTGAGACTACATTATTGCAGATTCCCCAGGAAACAGTAACCACCTCTGACTATGATGCTTGTTCATGTCAAGTAGGAAATAGTGCAGCCTGAAACTGCTGCAGCTAGAGACTCAAGATAATAGGTTTGCCTTCCATTTGCTATGGGTGAAGGGTTATACAATTACTGTAGTTCTGTTCCTCATTTCAGTAACTAGCTGTAGCTTGAATATTGATTTTACTCATACTAAAAAATGAAGTTTCTTAAAAGAAATCAACCTTTTGAAAAAAGGCAGTCTTTTTAGAATAGCTCTTTTAATTTTTCCGGGAGCTTTCATGATCCAAAACAATATGAACAAGAGGCAGTGACTCTGGTCCCTCGAGGAAGAGAGGTAGCTGATAGGGGAAAATTGAGTACACATACTTATTAGAAGAGAATCCAGGCCTGCATCTCAACAAATTCTGTAGCAAATTGATCCATTTTTAGCAATTTCATTGCTGCTGGAAGCTATTTTAGGCTAAAATTAGTTAGTGTCATTAACTATTGTGCTAGAGCTTGAGAAGGTGGCCTTAAGAAGAACAACAGAAAGATATCTTGGACCTCTTATTTCTCCATCTGGTCTGTCAGAATTCAGGACACATTTTCTGTTGTTGCTGAGGAAGTTGTCATTTCAATGAGACTACTCCAGGCAACACATTGATAATACTGGGAAAGCATCTTGTTTTGATTAGTTTTTTAAATTTATTTTGTTGGTTTTTTTTTCCTTTTGGGATGCATTTAATAGTGAATTGTTTCCTTTTTGGCAGGTACTTTGGGAGCGGGCAAATTTTTAGAGTGATGGATGTCTCTGTGCTGAAGAGAACATTATTTTAGGGGTAAACAGTGAGTTTCTTGGAGCTACCAGTAATTCTGTAAAAATGAATAAATTTTATTCATTACTTTAAATTCAGTTCAATAAACATGCATGATTTTTTTCTGAGAGCATTACTAGCTAGAATGTATTACATGACTTTAAAAAAGATGTGATTCACTGTAGGTTTTTGGGCATGCCTCACCTTCCCCCTGCTTCTGCTGCCATTTGACTTCAGTGATTCTACATTGCTTAGATATATTTCTGTATTTTAGAGATTAAATTAAGCTATTTTGATCAACACTTGGATCATCTTGAGGTAAAAGTTCTACATTTTTGTCTTACTGAATATTTTTCTTCAGGTATTTCAAGCCAGATGTACCATACACACATCGAGGTAGGGGTTTATGTGAAGCAGAAATGTGGTTTTGTGTTGATAGACCAGATCTCATTTTGTTACGGTTGTGTATGTGACCAAAGCTGAAGAAGAGCTTGGCTAACCTTTCCCACATTTTAAAAAATAGAAGTACTCATATTTATGCAGTTATTTCATTATTTAAAAGTCTCATAAACAGTGCACATAAAAAAAAAAGTTTAATCTTATATAGTAAAATAATAGAAGGACTGAATGTGAAATATCAAGAGGTATGAAAGAATAGGCATTCACTAAAACTTATTTAAATGAAATGCAAACACAGGCAAATTGGACCCTAAATTTGGGGTCTTAATATTAAAAGTTTCATCTCAATGTGTGCTGACAGGGAGGAAACAACTGTTAAAATATATTCAGATGGCCTTGCCCAACCATTGAGTATTATAAGGAAGTGTTGTCTTCTTGTGCTGAATGGAGGAAGTACATATGCACTGAAACTGTATTAGTGTCTGAATAGCTGGCATTTAGACCCTTAAGTTGGTATGGTGACCTGCATGGAAGCATCCTAAAATATCTGTATTCTGTAAGACTAGAAAATAGTCATAGTTGTATATATATCCTACCATGGCAAGGCTTCATTTTAAAAGGATTGTTGCAGTTTATGCTCACATTTCAAGAAATGGGGCATGACTGAAAAGTCTTTGACCTGTGGAAATCCTACCTGCATGAGGATATTGTTTCACAGCCTATAAAATTTTACTAAAACAAATAAATTTTATTACTGCAAGATTTGTTTGTTTAGATTTGGCTGTATGTGGCAGATGCAGTTTATCTTACGTGCCTGAAGTTTGTTAAGTCCCTTTGCCAACACAAAGTCCCCATGTGATGGACGTGACTTCTGAACTCTGGAATGTTTGCAGTGGACTCCTAGACTGCTCCAAGGTCATTCACCTCTGTTATGGACACTAATGAATTTGTACAGCTACTGAGGCTAGACTGGAGCTTGGAATTGCTTTCGTAGGTTTGTTTCCCCCCTCTGGTACATTTATAAAGCTTAAATTTCTATTTTCTAGTAGAGCAAGACATTTATTTTAAAGTTACTGTTTTGCAAGTAGTACTTGTACATTGTGATATACATCATAGATGCTTTACTGCTACTGTTTGTGCTGATGGAGACCAGATACTGGATAGAACCAATTAAACCAGTCCAAAAGGAGATTATAAACAGCAGTGTTTACTAACTGCATCTTGCTGGACTGTAAAATGCTTGACTTCTTGTGTAGGGCTTTTTAAAATGTGTGCTTCCAGTTGTTGTTGCTTAACCTTTTAGTTGTACCAGATACTTAAATCAGTGTGTATTTCTTTACTTTTCAGGAGCCATTACAACAAACTACAATGTATTTTCTGTGACTCTGATGTATTAGGAGTTTAAAGTCTTGTGTTTTAGTAGTTATATTAGTGAAAACAGTACTTAAGAAAAGCTTCAGGCTTATTTTGCACTATGAGTCATTGTTAAAAAATGGGTTCATCTTATTTGTTTTCTCCTGCAAGGCAGCTTTGCCTAGTAAAGTATAAGTATAACTGAAACTTGATCCCTCAGAAAATGTGTTCTGTTTAGTTGTTCTTCTAATGTTAAACTTTCAGGTAACCACTTTATAAAACCACATAAAAATCTTATATATCAGGTCATTTAAACTGTCATGTCTTAGTGCCATTCTGAGAGAGAAATAATTATTCTAGTTTTATGAAATAGAAAGTTTTTGGGTTTGTTTTTGTCAGAACCCTATTATCTTAATCTACCCTGATTGTTAGGAAGCATGAGGAGGACTCATCAGTCCTGGAAAAATCTCACTCCTCATGTATTTGTAAATAATCTTAATAACATGAATGAAAACATTGCCACTTCATACACTAGAGACTTACAGCTGCCTTTGTCCCTACTCTCTTTTGAACATCTGTGATGCAAAGGGGAGAAAATCAGAAGTCCTCAGTTTTACCATTTGCATTGTGTTCCAGCCCTTGAGTTTTTCTGTGTCTAACTTGCTCTAGAACTTTAAGCTGCAGGACTGAATTCTTGATTACAGCAGTGCACCTCGTTGAAATTATATTCCAAATTTAGACTTTGCATACATTGTTCTAAAACTATTTAATATAAAGTTCAACCCAGTAACAAGTGAGGGAGGTGTCAGTGCTTAGCAGCATTGGAGAATTGTATTCCTTAGTAACTGCAGAAATGATGAGAAACAGCATAAACACAAAATGCTTGCAGCTTTTCTTTCACTTAAGATTTCTAACAACTTTATTGAATAAATATTCCTAGAAGTGCTCAATTTAGGTTTGAAAATCTCGTGGTAGAATTCAATAACTGGATTGTTGAGACTTTCTGTAAAGATAGTTAAATTATTTGTTATCTTGTGCACATTTCCTAGAAAGCTGCTGTGCCTTCTTACAGCTTTGCTGAACAGTTGTTCAACATTCTGCTTCTTTTCCTTTTTTAAGGGCTTGGGACCAGGCCAAAGAGCACAATTATGCTTACATGGACCTTGATTTTTAAATGCATGCCTAACTAAGCAAGTAAGCAGTCCCATTAAAGTCAATGGGATTAGGTGCATACTTGGAGTTAGGTGCAGGCTTAAGTGCTTTGATGAATTGAAGTTTTACTGACTGACTGAGTCTTGTAACACAAGAAAGCATTTCTAAGCACAGATATACTAATGAAAATGCTTAACTAATGTATCTCACATGGATACAATCAGAAACACATATTTAATAGGGGAAAAAGTTACAGTAGATGAAAGAATAGTTAACGACACAAAATCCTCGAGGAGTAATGCCCACTGCACTTGTACTGAAGTAGGAAGTACAGCATGTGCTGCATTTTTTTTGTTTATTTCAGTGGGAAATAATTGCAGCCAACCTAACAAAGAGAGTTGTGGTGGCAGTTGTTTATCAAGTCTTGAACAGCATCATTCCAAAATCTGGCAATTACTCACATGGGACTTTTGGATCTGTATTTTTACTGGATTTCTTAAAACTAGCGATTTCCTTGAGTGATTTTACTTCTGAGGGTAACATTTTGTCTGGCTTTTCAGTGGTTCCCAAGCAGAAATCTGTATTCAGGTAAACAAACCAATGCTGTGACTGTTTTTCCACAAAAAGAGAATTCATACAAACTATAAATCATATAAATCTGTTTCTGAACTGGAGCCTTTGAGAGAAATCTCACAGCAGCGTAGTGATCAGCATGTCCTGTGACAGCGAGATGACGTAATCAAGGCTATGTTCATTTGCAGTCAAACCCATGCTTTGTATCTTTTTTAGGGCCAAGGCCTTGCATGCCGGTCAGCTCTCACCCTTCCCAGTTGTGGGAGCTCACCTTTGTCTGTTGACTTTGAAACAGTGTCACATGATTGCTGTGATTGTGTGTGTGGCAGGGAAGCACCTGACTCTGCTTGGGACAGGAAGGCCAAAAGCCATGACAGGACGAGGAAAGCTGCTTTATCCCTGCAGCTTGTTGCTGTCGGCTGCTCGCTAGGAATAAAGCAGGAGCACTGACCAGGTACACAAGGAGGCTGTGGGCACGTGGAGAAGGAAGCCATTCTATCCAGGTTGCTCAAATAACTCTCCAAACAAGAATATAAGAGATGTTTCCGCACCCAAATTTTCTCTGTTACCATGGCATGATCAAAATAAATATTGTTCAGGTCTTAATTAATATGATCATTTTAAATCTTCAGTTTGTACTTGTGCACATACTGTGAAACCAGATGATCTTTTCTCACTCTTTGAAGACTTGGTTTTTCTGGAGACCCTTTCCCCCCTCTAACAAGCCCATTTAAGTAACTACACAAGTTTACAAGCAAAATCAAGGAACTTTGCAAAGCCCTAGAAGGTCTTTATTGGTCTCATGAGGGCAGTGGGCTCTAGTTTGAGAACATCTGCTGTACAGTATCAGGTATTATGTAATTGAATGCTTTTCAGATGCCAAACTGTCAAGTTTTTCATTCCTGCTGTAACATGAAGTTGTAACTAACAAATAACAAGCTGAAATGGACCGAATGTTTTGATATTGTTTAATTGCTCTTTGCTGCCGTTTCTGACTGAATTTTTCATTCAGGAAATAAATATTCCTTTAGGGAATAAATAGGTTTGTGCTAAGGCTTGTGAGAGCAAAGATGTGTATTGAAATCATAAGGTTTCTCTTTTTCATATTTGTTTTCATGTTTTGACTTGGGGACTTGAGAAGTTTAGGGAAATGCATAAATTTAAGTTTTGGGATTTAATAGTGAAACACATTAATTCTGTGTACAGCAAAGAATAAATCACATTTTACAAATTCTTAGATTGTACTTCTGTGTATTTGTGGAGTGTTAGAGGTGGAAATAAAAGAATATAGGCAGATTTTTAATCCCTTCACATACTTCCAATGGAATACTGCCAGAGATTAATCTAAAACAATGAATTTTGCAAATGTACCTGCAAAAGTAGCATCAGATTTCAGTGTTCTGATAGACCCAGTTGTTTTTTTCTAGGTACTTTGTGTCATGTTTTGTGCTGCAAAACAAGTAGAGCAGATAAAATTACATTGGTAGGGTTTTTTTTACTTGTCTGAGACTAGAATGTGTAAGCCACTCTTTTTCATTTTAAGCATCTCTGTCTCCTTGGAGCTGTTTTTTTTTAAATACTATTTTGAGTTGTATTTCTGATAATATTTTTAGTACAATATAATTTATCTTGATGGTTTTGGCCCAATAGCTGAGTAATTTGATGTCAGTGTAGCTATTTGGTCTTTATAAATGTCTTCTGTCCTAATATTCTGACTTCTAAGCTTTTCAGTAAATCAGATTTAATAACTGCAGCCTTTTCTCTTGGACTGGCATGTTTAGGATTCCTGCTGCATTATTTCTAATGATTTTGATGAAAAACCAGGAAGCCTGTGATCAGTCTGTTTGTTGACATGAACTTGGGTTCAGAAACACTGTTGGGTAAGTCTTTTGTCTGTTGGTTGTAGCTGGTGTGGTGGAACCCACAGGATGACATGCCTGGCTGCAATGACATTTTGTAAAAACATTTTACAAAGAAGTGGGAGAACTGACAGTACTGTAAGAGTGGTAAACTTCATAATAACCTTCTGCTTTAAAAACCTCCAGATCTTAATGGATGGTATGAAAGCCAAAAGTCACTGATGCATGCACATTTATTGAATTATTTTTCTTACACTAAGCAGAGTCTTATACTGTGATTTTGATGCAGTGAGTATTGAGTTAGTTTCCATGTCCTGATCCAGAAGGTGATGTGGTGTCTCTGCAGAGAGATTTAATTCAGAAGCTTTCTTTCCTATGTTTTTACTTTATTTTTTCCTTTTTTTTTTTTTTTTTTAGTCTCTTGTAAATAATAGTTAAAGTTGCACCCCTGAGACTGAGGTATGCATATGACATCCAGTAAAAAAATTTTCAGCCAAAAGCCTCAGGCGCTCAAATAATCTACTTCTAGCTTGCTTTGAAGTAATCTTTTGCCATGTTTTTTGGCAGGCTGATACAAGGTTTTTTGGCTCATGCTCCTTGCCATGCAGAAGCTTTGTAGCCACATGATGCTGATCCTGAGTGTGCCTGGTACTTTGTCTCAGAAAGGCATGTGGTCCCACTGTTAAATGTTACAGCTTTCACCCTTGCTCTGTACAGGGGAATTTGGCATCTGGTGAGTTTGAAGGAGGACAGAGTGAGTTGCATCTGCTGTAAAGTATCCTGTATGCATTTCTTTAGAAGTAACTGCATGGAAAAAATTGCAAAATGTACCATCTTTGGATGTTGCTCTGTGGTGTTAATGTTGAGTGAGTGCACTGATTTATGAAAACCTTTTGTGGAAGTTTTTACCAGTAAACCTCAGTTTTCACATGGTGGACGATTACTTCAGCAGCTGTGCCTAAGGACATCTCATCTAGAGAATATTAAGGTTCCAAAAACATTTTAGCATGCCAGCCTTCTGCTCAGGAGTAATTAATTTCTATAATAAGGTTTTAGAAGGCTTAGTTAGTAGTTTCCAGTTTACTGTGTTCAGATTGGCTTTTTTGGAATCATATGAACCCCCCAGTTACTTGAGTCTCTGGTTAATTCCTTAGCACTATTGCCAGTGAACCTTGTGTGGGGAAACCTGACTCCTGGCACGGGAGGATTGTGTATCCCAGAACTGGTACAGCTGCACAGAGCTCAGGTCAAGCCATGCAGCAGGAGTGACCCACATTGCTGTTTGCAGGGCTGGCTCAAACCCTCCAGGGGCTAATGGTGCCCCAGAAGAGGAGGAGGGAATTGCCTCGTGTTCTCCTCAGTTCTAAGAACACTGTTAAGGAAAGCTATGCAACCTGCTTGTAGGGTGGGTATGTTGGAAATAAAAACCCAGATATTTTTCAAACTTTTGACCCCATAGCATTTAGTGCACGCTTTTTTATGTCAAGTACTCTTGACAATTTGGGTGTTTTTTCCTTTAAAGATCTTTTTGAGGGACAAAGAAAGAATAAGAATTTGTTTGCATACAAAATGTAAAATGTCATCAGGAGTTCATTTTGAACACAGTTGCAGACTTCCTGCACAAACTCTTTTCTCTTTATCCTGTTGAGTGTTTGTTTTTCAGTGCTATGCCAGCTGTAATAGCTCTGGGCATAATATGGGTAAAAAGTCTGAGATTTTTGGAGTTGTTCCTTTTGGAACAATGGTGGAAGCCATTTGCCAACAGAGACCTGACTCAGTAGTTGTTGGTTTAGCTTGTCACGGCTAAATTATGTTCTGTACTCAGAGCAGATCCCTTGAACACTCCCCTGAGGGTCTCTGCCATGCACAGCAATGCATGTGCTGGTGAAGACCTTCAGCAACCTGGGAGTTTGGGATCCTGAAGTCACTAGTGCCTTGCTTAAAAAAAGTGTTCCAAGTACTTACTCATGAATGCTTTGTTGGGATTTTGAAATACTGAGCTGAATTGCTTGCTGGAAAAGTAGTTTCCATTTGTAATTTAAATTTTTTTATTTAATCGCAAAATATATATTTTCCATACTAATCCTGACTTGTGCTGGAAACTGAATGAAACTATAGTTAGCTATTAAAACTGTATAGCCAAAAGCAGAAATCTGATTGGTGTAAGACTATATTTTATAAGTATTAGCCCACAGCTTAGAAACAATGTAGTGAAAAATCCAAGTTTTGAAAACATGGTGAGGAAAATGCTGATAAAAAAGTTTGCGTGTGGTAGACCAATCAGTGTGGGTTAGAATAAACAGCAGTCATGTGCCTGAGTAGCCAATTGCTCTGTCAGCCTGACAACATGAATGTCATCAGTGTGTATTTCTTAAACTTAAACAGATGCTAAACTGTCCACAGTGTTCTAAGTCTCTTCATGGCTGAGCTCTTTGCTGCTTGATAAGTCAACTGAATTTAATCTTACATGAAGTGAAGTATCTTAAATGTGCAGTGTTGTGCTCCTTCCATTAAATCAACAACTGCCCCAGTGTTGTGTGATACTGTGTAATCTTGTGGATTTCAGTTGCCTAGTTTTGCCTCTTTAGTTCATCAGAGTTTGATGTTTCTGCTAGATTTTGTTCTGTTTGTTGAATGAAAGAATGTAGAACACAAGACAAGAAATCAACACAAATATCAGACTACCAAGGAAAAGAAAAAGTTATTAATAAATTCACATCAACCATTACCCATTCACATCAACAATTACCCATTAAAGTAATTGGCATACTTTTTCATACTATATTAGTAGAAGCATATTCACTAGACATTCAGTGACATCTGTCTGAAATGTGCCCTTCCTTTTTTCAGCTATTACAAAGAACATTCTGTTTAACTTTCATTTTGGTTTGTTTGCATAGTGACAGCAGTCTAAAATAATTTCCAGCTTACTTGCATATGTATACTAAATTTCCCTAGTGTCACCAGCTATTTGATCACAGAATCATGGTAGCTGTCCTTGACAGATAGTTCATGCAGAAGCGTATCTCAAACTGTGCAATGCAAGTTTTAAATCAATCTCTCTTCGGTTTTCTTGGTTTGTATAGTATATGCATCTCATATACATTATCCTGCACGTATAAACTGTCAGCGTCAAATGTTTGGAATCTGTATTAACTTCTGTGTAGGATTCAAAACGTGCCTGCATAAGAAGAGAACTGGGAATCACCAAATCTGTTTTAGTAAAGAAGTTGCTAATTATTTTCTAGAGAAGTGGTATATGATTTTTTCGTATTGTTGTGAAAATCTTTGCAGAACTGTCTTTATTTCAATTACCTGCAAATAACTATTGGGCTAGAAGAAACTCTTGCAGAAATAAGCAGCTTCCATGAGCTGAAAGAATATTGTACAAAAGTCACGAGGACATTTGCATGGCTCTCTTTAAAGAAAACAGACACATGAGCAGTAAAGACCTGTGGAGGCTTTTCTCTTACTTCCTTGGCAACAACTGCACAAAGACTGTGAAAGAGGGAAGCTGTCATTGTGTGGGGGGGATCTGGGCACTTTAAGAACTTTTGCTTCTCACTTCTCTCTTCATTAAGGGATTGACCAGAAGGAATATTAAATGTAAACCCACTGTAACTTTGGAAGTGATGATTGGAACTGCGTCTTCAAACCAAATTATCACAGCCTAGTAGTTTTCTATCTATGTTAGATTTCTCTAAAGTTCTCTAATTCTCTAAATTCACTAATATCTCCAAAATTGTGAAATTTGGTCTTCATTCAATGCTGGTCTTAAAATCCAAACTTGATTTTGAATTATATTTG
This sequence comes from Irena cyanogastra, assembly GCA_013397155.1. Lineage (NCBI taxonomy): Eukaryota > Metazoa > Chordata > Aves > Passeriformes > Irenidae > Irena > Irena cyanogastra. The sequence continues at coordinate 400,288 of VWZV01004326.1, read as the reverse complement.
TATATGGCTGTCCATCTAAGAACACAGCTCATTTCTCTTGTGCTTAGGTGTAAGAACCTAACTTTTCAGAGTTCCTGACCATTGCCATAGACACAGAATCCCCATTAGCCCTTCTCATATGGCACAGTGAAGAGAGGACAGAGGGAGCTTTACATGCTGTATAGCAACAGAACATGAAGCTTAACAGTATTGCTTCTCTGTACAACTGCAGTTCTTCCTTATTGTAAAGCTAATTTAAGACATGCCTCATTTAGGGAAACCAATCCCAAATCCTCAAGTCAGAGGTTGAAGAGGCACATTTGTAAAGAGTTGTTTGCCTCTGGCTGAAAAAATACTAAAGGTAGCTGCAAAGAAAGATTGAACTTCCCTAATACAGTAGTTCATAACAAGTATTAAAGCCCCTTTGAGGAATAGTTTCATACTGTCTGATTGTCATGTCCGACATTTTTATTGCACAAGTGCTTAAGGTGCTGTAGTTCTGCCAACACACAAATGAATTCTTTCTAATGTTTGCTAGAGGATATATGGTCAGTGTCCTGGTAGTTCATATGCTTTTACTGTGGAGTTTTGATCTTAATTTATGCAGTTCTATGGCTTAATTTTTTAAATATCAGAATTGTCCACTCAATTTGTATGCAGTTCTATGGCTTAAGTTTTTAAATATCAGAATTGTCCACTCAATTTGCCGTAAGATATTTTAGTTCTAATGGTGAACCTGTGCATTTTATTCCAGTATGTGTTTTCAGGGATGAGTATTTTGTCTTAGTTTGAACTCTTTAAATCACTGCAGGCACACAAGCACAGAGAATATTCAGTGTTCACTAACTTCTGTTATATGAAATACTGATTAGAAAAAAAATGTGTTACATAAAGATCCTCACTTTCATGTCACATGGTGGCCAGACACAGCAGCTGAAACCCACATTTAGAAATGAAAACATTTTAATATAGTGAGAGTCGATAGACATGCATCAAAGTGAAATGTTACTTTTGTAGTGATCAGCAGGCTTCAGACCTCCCAAGCTAATCATAAACTTTCCAGGCCAATACAGCTAATTTGTTCTCTTATTGCCACTGACCTCCAACTCCCTTTCCAAAGGGACACATCACACTTGCTGCTAGCTAGAAAATTAGCAAAAGGCCTTCTATTTCTGCTTTTCTTTAAGCCTGTTATGTGTGTGATACTTCGGTTTGTATATACAGTGTCTATGGGTGTATCTTAGATGTATTCCTGAATAGAACTTGGATGAACTATCCTCTCCTTCTCTCAGCTTATGTTGCACAGGTTACAGCAACCATATGTTCAGGCCTCAGCTCTTCCTCTAAATCATGCCCTCCTTTCTTCCTGGAAATGTTAACCTGGGAGAATAAAAGGGGATTTTGTGTGTTTGTCGAGGCTTTCCAGATGTAGAACATTATGCCAGTGTTACAAACCAGTGAATTTCTACGAAGTTACACCAACCATTTTTACTTGTGTGGAAAAGGCACTTGGAGATGCAGAACAGGTATTCCAGAGGACAGCTTAAGATGATTAAGGTTGCCAGATTGCATCAAGTCAGTTTGGTCAGAGCTTCTTTGAATTGGCAGATGCTGTTCGTCAGTGTGTCAGCAGGCTGGAGTTGAACAAGATACAGACCCTAGAGGTGCTGGACATTTGCAGTTCTCTAAGAAAATAAAAAGAGGCAGAATTGGAAATAGCACCAACCAAATGAAAGCCAGCCTGAATCTCTGTACAGGTGATGGTCACAGTTTGGCCCCTCTGCTGACAGAATATCAATTCCTGTGATGCTTTGGTAGCCGTATCTGTTACTGCTTACATGTCAAATGGAGCACCCCTGAGTATGCTTTCCTTTTGAAGCTTAAAGAAGCTTTTTATCATCATGATTTCATTTTTTTATTCAGCATTCCCATGGCTGATGGGTGAAATGAGCACCTTTCAATCAGTCAAAGAAGAGAGCTCTGTGTGTAGTGTGTGCCTATAAAACACTGTAGGTTCAAAGAGCAGATGAGTGTGTAAGTTGGGCAGAGGACCTTGACATCAATTATTAAAAGAAAACAGAATTCATCACAGATAGAAGTGTAGAATTTTTATTTTCTCAAAAATATTTCTGAATATGTGTTTAAACTCAGACTTGAATGGAATTTTAGTTGTAAAAGGAAAATTACCTACAAAGATGTACTGTAATATGATTTTAAAGATTTTGATTTTGCTGTGGTTTCTTTTCCAGATGGAGACAACGCCAGGTACATTTTTAAGATTTCATAGCGTGTTATATGAAATGATAGGGAACTAATCTAAGAATCTGAAGGCTGTGTCTGCAAAAGTGTTTTACAGAAGATTTGAAAAAGTAAAATCAGTCTATTTCAGAAGTAGTGTGTTTATACTGCTGCTGTTGTATTGGATTTAATTGTGCGGAATAGGTGGGTTCACATGCTCAATATATTGCTGGGAATTTCTGTATTCCAATGTCCCCACAGACTAAGCAAGTGTATGTTCAGAGTAAACATTGTGTGATTGATGTGAGTAGTAATAGTGGTGGTAAATGGGGGTGTGTTAAAAGCCTGATTGAATTTATGGCAGAATGCAGAATTGTCATGCGTTGCATAAAAAGTCTTCTCTAGAGTGAATTCATTAGAACTTAATTTCATATAAAATTAAAAGTTTGTATTTCTTAAGCATAATTCCAATGTACTTTTATGGACTTGAATGAAATTTAAAAAGAACTTCGAGCTCAGGAACATCTTGGAAATCTGTCAGTTATACACATACTGTACAAATTATGACCAAGATGGATGCAGCATGCAATACATTCAGAGGTTTGACTCTTAGAAAAATGTTCTTCACAGTCTTACTATAGCCCAAGTAAAAACAGAGCTACCTTAAAATAATTTTTCAAAACTTCTCTGTGGTCAACTGATGACATCTGATAAAATGATAACAGTCCTTATTGCAGAGCAACTGTTAGCAGTCTTTTCTCCTTGTGCTTTAGGAATTACATTGATGAGTGACTTCACATTCTAAGTTGCTTCACTGCAAGAGGAGATTTTGCTTTCAACACTTTTTTCAGAATCACACTTCTGACAATTTTCTTTGTCCCTTCAAGTATAAGATGCACCACCCTGTAACTGATCAAACTGTCCTGTTGGTTTTCAGTTTCGAAGAGGAATGTTAAATTAATCATAATGGGGAAGTCTTTTGGATTAAAACCCTATATATTCTTCCAATTAAAACATGGTGTTAGGTACTCATAACATGAAGTTGCTTAGAGAAGACATTTGTTAAGGTAGGGGTGTCTGTGTGTTGTTTTTTATCAGCCATATATTGGACAGTCCTTGCTTCCCCCTACCGTGTCCAATTAAAAAAATAGGTTATTTAGTTTAGAGTTACTCTTTATGGTACTGCTGTGGAATATTGGCTTGTATATTTCTGTAGAGTTTTTTTTCTTTTTTCTTCTAATTTTTATGCAAAATGACCAGGTGACTGCAGCAGACTTTCTTAATTTTAAAATTTGCTGGGAAAGCTATATTTGATTTCAAATCTGAACCTATCCATCACTTCGTGTTCCCATGTAAGTAAAAGTTGTTTTTTTAATATGGCTATTGTGTGAAGGTGAAAACTAAGTACTGCTGTTGGATTCTCCACGTGGGTCTCTGTTTTGAAAGCCCTGCTTGCCAAAGATGTTCTTGTACTTAAATAAGCCTTATGGGCAGGATAATATTGCAAGAGGAATGTGAAGGAGCATTAATATGGCTGAGTGAGGCCCTATATGTTTTCCTTTGAAATATCTTCCATGCTTGCCAAACCGCCTTGGCAGGGAATAGCATGAAGCCTAGATGGGGAATTATGGATGTGTCCTATATTTTTCCCCACGATGAAAGGAATAGTCTGTGGCTCCTACACAGATTGAAAGGCAGTGATTGAAAGTGTTGGGGTCGTAGCACAGACCTACTGAAGGGCCTAATTGGTAATCTCCTAAAATACTCTCAGAAGCTGGTTATGCTCTGCCTAATAATACATAGAATAGGTGATCTTGCATAGGGATTTCTAAAAAACTTTTCTCTTCTTAAATATATTGTTCTTCCAGATATGGATATAAGAATATTTGCTAAAACTAAGTATAGTATCTGACTTTGAATCCTTTACAGTTAAAGTTTTTAAGAGGAAATGAAAATTTCAAGTCTTCTTCCTAGAAAGAAAGGTTACCAACTTGAAATCCAGTCTTTACTAAGCACTTTCTTTAGTGTGTCTAGGTCGCAAAAAAAATCTTGATAAGTTTTGATATATTACATGTCCTAAGAATGAGATTTTAAAAGCTTTTTTAAGATAAATGCCTAGTATTCTGTGGTAATATTTCATAATAAATAGTCTCATTCAAAAAGTAGCGCTTGATTTAATTCTTTGTCTGCTCTGGTTTGAGTAGTTTGACTACTCTGGATGAGTAGTCATTAAGGTTCCTTGGCAGACTGAATTTGTTTAATGCCATTTACCGCCACATTTTAGCCTGTATACTAAAGTATTGTCTTGATCCACTTGCATATAATGTCTTTAGGAATTTGAAACATTACATTTTTTGTATGAATTAGACTTCTGGTCTAGCATATTGTGCAGAATTTTCCATTGCAAATTTTTATCTATGAAATCTTTCATAAGAGAGAAGAATATCAGTTCTTTTCAGTAAAAATAAAAAAGAGAAAAATCTGTGTGGCATATTAGAAAAATATGAAAAATATCACCTTTTCTGATTAAATATAAATTAACTAAGGCACTATAAAACAGCTACTTACTTTGCAAGCTTGAGAGAAAAAAAATATCATAGACCCAGCAGTTCAAAACATTATTCGGATGTTTGTGGTTAAGAACAGATGCTGAAAACCTTATCATTGCACTTTATTTGGTGTTTTCTTGGAAAGAGATAAAATGACCATACTTAATTGTTAACTTGCTTCTAAAACAAGTAATGACAAATATGCAAACTTAAATAGACAAAACTGCCAGTGTGGAAATGGTGGCTGGATTTGTTTGCTTTTTTGTCGCTGGGGGAATTTGTGTGTCCGTGTGTGCCTTCATTCTCTCTGCAGCTGTCCAGCATCATGGCAAAACCCAAAAAACTACAAGTGGACAAAAAAGTAAAGATGAGACAAATATATTTTTAATTTTTTTTTTTCAAAATTCTTAATTTTGTCATTGTTTTGGATGCTTGCACAAATCTCTTGACAGTGTATCTAAGCCCACAGTGGTAAGTGGTTTGCAAAATACATGTGAAAAAGGCAAATCAAATATAAACCAGGTATGCTACTAATGAATTGGCAGGGTACACTGGTACCCCAGGCAAATAAGTACCTGGTGAGTACTATGGCATTGGACATGAGCTAGCACATGGAGCTGTACCTAAAAGGAAGTGATAGATTTGTTGAGAAGTAGCTCATTGTGAGGAAGTCTTCCCTGAAACATTGTTGGAAAATTATTTGAGATATGCTCCACACAAATGTGAATATATTGCATTAAAGAGATTTGGAACTGTGCAGGAAATCTTCCAAAGGAAATCTTCCTTCCACAATGAAGGAATTTTCTGTGGGTTTTATTCACTTGATTCTTGTTGGAATTCTGATTGTTTTCCAGCCATGTGATGGTGTTGGCTGCACAGATGTGCTTTTACAACCAGATTTCTTAAGCAGTCTGGTTTTATGTCTCTCCACGGGCCTTTAAGATTAGAACTGGTATTATTGCTAGCTTTAACCCACGTAGACAGTCTGAGTATGGGGATAAAGTAATCAGCACCATTTGTGTCTTTCAAAATGCACATAGAGAATGTTTCCTCACTTCCTTTGTTCTCTGTGACCTTTTAAGAAGTAATTTTTTTCTCAGTGTTCTACTAGATTTATTTCTAGATTTATTTCAACCTTGTTACCAGCAAACAGTATTTCCAGATTTTGTGCCATTGTGTAGAGATTTTACACTGTAAAATTAAAACTGAAGGCATATATATACACACACACATATATATATACTGATTTTAATATACCAAGGGTTAAGAATGATATATAACTGCTGACAAATAAAATGGCATACTAAGTGACTTCTTAAGAAAAGTTTTCAAAATACCAAACAATTTCATGCAGTCATTTTGGGCTTGACTTTCCTCCTTATATAGTAGAGAAGTGAATTTGCCTGAATTTAGACAAGTTGTTTGTTCCGTGAGAAAATTTGACTGTACTGAACTTGTTTCAGTTATTGGACTCAGGAAGAGAAATTTCATGTTAAATTATACTGGATGTGCTCTGGATACTCAGAGACTCATCAGCTGTTTATTCAAGTATTTTTTCAGTTTTGTGAGTTGCTAATCCAGTAGTAAATGAAATGTTTGAGACACAATAATGCATAATTATTTTAAGATGCTCCTTATCTAGTTTGAGCTGCATATGAATTTTCAGATTTCATACACATGCCATGTAGCTCAAGATTTAACATATTCTGTAGCTGTATGGTTCTAATTTCCTGTGTAGCAGAAATCAGCCATGCAGAATTGGTCATTTTCAGAAATGATATGTGTACTTGAAAGACACCTAGAAAAATGGAAGTCTGCTCTAGCTATATGCTTCCCAAGCTTTTAAGCATGTGGGACCAATGTCCAGATAGCTGGAAGACTCCACATACACTGAAGGTTCACTTGGTTCTGATGGCCAGCATGTGTTTAATGGGATTACTTTGGAAGCAAGCACATTTATAAGATAAACTGTCCGAAAGATCTACTGTATAAACAATCAGATTCCCCAGAATTTTGTTTTTATCAAGGCAATAAAGATGCACAGTTTCTATTTATTTAGAAAGAGTTTGTTAATTTTTATACATTATAGATCTGCAGAGAAAGAGAAGCCTTGTTCTAGCACTGCAGCTGTTCTTCTAATTTGTACCTAATTTGCACCAGCAGTGTAACTGATCTGCTGGTGCTGTGTGGTTTTGACCTGGTGTGGACCCCCAGTGATGAAAAATGAGCCTTTAGTCTACTAGCAGGGTAAATTTTGACCTGGGCTGGTGTTAATTCTTTTAATTTGCATTGCATTAGAGGCAGGGAGTATGCTCTTGATAGAGATGGTGAATTGAGAAGATGGAATCAAACAGAATATGGAGAGATTTTTGGGAAGGAATAACTGCATCTTTAACTCAGGAGTTTTGTAACTAGATGGAAAAAGTAGAGATGTGCTTGCTGCCCAAAGCATAGGCTACAGTACTATGAGATTAGTTCTCTCTGCTCACTTCAGGTAACTTGGGATGTGCTTTGGAAACCTTCTTCCTCTTTCTTCCTGTATTTGGATTCTGGATGAGTGTTTAATCCAGTGCATTTTAACCAGCATTGCAATTAAATCCCAAGTTTTCAGTCAAACATATACATTTCCTTTGGCAACGAAACAGCTATTTTCCTTTTTTTTCCCTGTCAGAAGAGGGTGGAAGCTTGATATGCCTATAAACTATAAAAATACAATGGATCATGCTACCAGTTTTCCAAAATTTTTTCCTATTCATCCTTTGTATCTTAATCTGTGATTTAGTACCTCTGTGACATCAGACAACAGAGGTGTCCCTGCTGCAGGATTGTCCTTGGCTCTGGTTCTCCAGCTGTATGACTCCTGCTGGGATGTTGACTTTCTTTTGTTCCATGGAATGCTCTTTTAGTCCTGTCCCCTGATTAGTCTGCGTGATACGTGCAGTACTGACTCCTTATGAGGTTACCTCTATTTCAAGACTGTTTATCTGCTGCCAGATACAATCTCTTACCTAATTCCTTTTGCTTGGTTGATTTCTGCTACTGCTGGCTCTCTATACACATGGCTAGGAAAGTGAATTTTGGCCTAGGCACAGATGTTCAGGGCTCTGATTATTCTAATCAGCCTTAATGGCTCTGACCAGTCTCATCGTGGTGCTCACACGGGCTGCCTCAGTAGCCACATTTAAATTCAGCCCTGGGCCTCCAGTCCCAGTGTGAGCTGCCTTGGAGGCAGACTAAGTGTGGCTCAGCCTCAGCCCTGTGTGCCCCTGCCTTGGCACTACAGACTTGTCTGACCCTGGATCTGCCCTCCCTGGATCTGCCCTCCCCTGCCTTGCGGTGGCAGTGGGACGGAGTCCTGGCCAGTGCAAGTACCTGCCTTGCTGCTGTTGTTGGAGCTTGACACCTGACTCTCCATCCCTTTAGGGAGCAGCTGTCACTGCTGTCACTGCTCCTTGACAGTTTTTGAAAGTGGCTGATACTGTTTTATTGCTTTGGTAAAGTAGTAAGCATGAAAAATATCAGCCAGCTTTTGCAGAGCTTTCTCTTCATCTTTAGTTGTCAGGAGGTGATGCTCTTTTCCTGCAAAAGTAGATTTTACCATAATGTTTTTTACACAGTTCCTATCTGCATATTGGCCTAGCATGTGCTACACTTGATCCACTCCAGGGAAGGACTCATGGTGATCTTCAAAGTTCTGTTTTCTTCTGTCTCAAAGGATATCATAAGTGCTTTGAGATTTTTACCAATGTAGAAAATAACAGGTCAGGGAATGTATATGCAGGAAAACATGTTCTACCAGGGCTTCTTCCTCTGAAAGAATTTCGAGAACGTTTCCAAGCAAAACTGAAAATTACTATTACATTCACAATCCTACCTAGTTAGTTTTCTCTTGGAGACAGCTTGTTCCTATCATTTTATGATGGCATGTTTAAGGTTGCTGTCATTTGGCAGCTGGACACTTGGGAAAATCAGTGTTACCACTAAAATCTGGTTTCCAAGTTTTTAGTTTTGGACCTGAAGAGATTCTCCTTTATAATTCTGTTCTCATAGGAGGATTCATGGAGTAGGTCATGGCCTACTGTGTTATGCCATTTGGTACTTTTTTTTTTTTTTTGGTACTTCTCTGTTTATTTGGTTTTATAATTAAAACAAGTATACTTACATGATCCAGATCTTGTTGTATCTTTAAATTACTTTCTACATGTAGAATTAGACATATCAACCTTTATGTCTTATGAAGAAGTGAAAGATTCGAAAATACTCTGATTCAAACTCATGTTTAGAATGTTTTACCTAGGAGGAGGCTTACTTTTCCCAGGAAATAGATATGCATTATTTGTATGAATTATAATTAATTTGATGTAGTTACAGATAATTTAGAAGTTTTCATGGAGATTTATTTTTTTAATGGACCAACAGACTTAGTCTCATTCCTTATTTTAGGTAAAGTATCCAAATATAGCACTGGTACCAAGTATAGGTTTATTCCAGTTTCATGGCAGTTGCAAAGGAATGGGTTCTAACATTTTAAAGGGTAAGGTCTGCTTTTCCTTCGGGTCCTATTTTTAGTGGCTGCTCATTTGCCACACTTCAACAGGAAACACAGATCCGAATGGCTTATGTGAAACTTGGGTGATGAGAGGTAGTTTTCTAGAAATATGTGTCTCTTTTTTCATACATACAGAAAAGGAGATTAAATAGGATCCATCAAAGAACTCTTTTCCTTTTGGTTTCACCACTCTTTTGCGTATAGGAAGAGGAAGAAGACAGCATGAATAATATTAATAATATGTTATGAAAATACTTAAGAAAATAATATCAAAGTTTAAGTGTGAGGAGAACCAGAATATGGTGCTAAAAATCTTAATGCCTTATTAGGGAAACAAAGACATTGATTAACAAATGCAGAAATAAAAATTTTTGTCACAAGATGAATGGTAGTCATAAAAATTAGAAGTTCAAAGAATGGTGTCCACTTGCTCTGTAGTCAGAACGTAGTGTTGGCCAGAGGAAGGAATGCCTCATAAATGTCATCTTATTTTCCTTGCACTATGCAACTACTGTCTGGGGAGGCAAAGAGGTGCTCTGAGAACTTGGGATATAAACCAGAATTCTATCATCAAAATACAGAAAACTGGAATATGTCCATGAAAAATACACATTCTAGCCCAGCCCTGGGCGGGTGATAACCAAAGGTCCTTTCCTCCCTCTAGCACATCATAAGCCCAGAAGGGGGAGAGGGATAATAGATTCAGTAGCAAAGAAAAGATTCAAGATGATAAATCGATTTGAGGTTAATATTCAGCTCTTTGAAGTTGGACCTTCCTAGTAAAGTCTGGCTTTGTAATCAAAAGTTACAGCTTTAAGAAGTCAAGAGTAGGGAGAAGGGGAAGGAAATGTTCAGATTTCCTTTTAAGGGCTTGAGTGTAGTTTAAAAGCACCATGCACTGCCAGTACCATGGTAGTAACAGGAGAAAATGGGATGGTCATGAAGGTAACCTGTTATTATGGAAGGAACTGACAACTTCCAGTGCTGTAACCTACACTGGGCTGACCTAAGTACAGACCAATGTTTGAAACTTGCTTTGTAATGCTATTTTCACAGGATGTCATAATACCTTTTTAATGGTGTGTACTTTCTAAACTGATCTGTACTTCCTCACAAAAGAGAAAGAAAAATATGAGAAGCAGAGAAGAAGTCACACTTGGAATGACTTTAGATGACAAGTGGGAAAATGAGGATTGTGCAGTTTAGGAAGGGAAATCAGCAGGAACAGAAGTTGTAAGTTAAATTGAAAAGCAGTTAACCAACAAAAGTATTAGTCCTAAGTGACAAAGTCACAAAGTGACTGTATGGAATAACTGATTACAAACTCTTTAAAGAGCATTTTTGCACAGCAACCCTTTGTCTTTTCCACAACTGTACAGTGGGATCAAAAAATTATTAGACATATAGATTGAGAAGTAAATCTCTAGCTTCATTATGTGAGGTAGCAGCAGGAGAGATGCTGCTTCATGCAATGGAGTATTCTGGTAGCCAAATAATATTTCAGTTTTCTATCCCCTTAAACACTTCTTTGTACAAGAAATTGTGTGAAGTCAGCTGCTTTCCTAACAAAACAATTGAGCAAAAGCATACAAATAAAAGCTGTGAGTTACTTGGGAAAGTGTTAGTATTTCATATACTAAATGGAATTAAAACTTCAACCAAGAAAGAATGCTGAGGTGCAGTGGAATATGTGTGAGGCTCTGGGATTTGTTTCCTCCAAGGTGCTCCATGTCTGGCCTTCCCTTCACAGTGTTCTCCTCAGGCTGCAATCACAGCTTACCCTTTGCTTCCTCACCAAGCTGTGTGGGTTTGGTTTTGTTCAATGGCATCTACATACTTGGTCCTTCTTGTACCTATAGTGATTTCATCTGCTGAAATCAGATTCAGTTCGATTATGGCTCTTCCAGAAGGAGTGCAATAGCAAGAACTGCTTTAGCTGTAGTAGGCAGAGGATAGGAGAGAATCTCTTGCCCTCTTTCATCACCTTGTCTGCCAGTGAAATGCAGAAACCAGGGGAGTGGATGTGTATGCTTTCATAGGGGTAAAGAAATCCCTCAGTGGTTCAGTGCAGCAATTCCTGAATCCAAGAAGGTAGGGAAAGGCATTTTTCTGCCGCCATCCTTCTCAAGTACACTGGGTTTTTTTCAAGGAAAATGCATTCTTTCTGCAGTCTAAATTACCTGTCTGCTCAGGCACACAATGTGGCAAGAGACTTGTTAATTTCAAGTGTTTAATTTAACACAAACATTATTTTGAAAATAAAATTAAAAGAAAATAACCTCATAGAAGGAATTTTGAGTAAAATGGCCAGTGTCTTTTAGTAGTTCAGGCTAAAGCACAGTGGCAATTTATTCTAACTTTAATATATCTGAATAATTAATTCAGAAAGGAATGCTTCCTGGAAAAAATGAAATGAGGTAATGATTGGAAATGCCTATCTGACAGCTATAAATATGGCAGCCATCTTTACACATGACTTCATCAACATAAAAATTTTCTCCCTTCTTTTTTTTAAAGTAACCTGTAGATCACCAATTGGAAAAAATGACCAATTAAAATAAAACCAAAGTACACTAGATTTTCCACTTGATCGTGTAACTTGTACTGAATTTCTTGTACATTCAGCCTTTTTCCTCCTCTGTTAAATTTTTACATGGAACATTGAAATAAAAACCTAACACCTTTTCATAAATGGTATTAGAATATGCAGTGTCTACTGCTTTTCCTGTTAGTGATTCCTGGAAGATAGTGTCTGTCCAAAGCAAATGAATGCTATTTTAAATACTTGTTTTAAGAAACAGTTAAAGACTTGTTGGTTATGCTGTAGCAGCAAATTTGGTTTGGCCTTTACCTTACTTTTAAACAGTTCTTTGGTTTAGGTGTTTCAACTCAGCAGATTCAGTGGCGTTGATGTTGCACCTGTAGTGACAAAACATGAATTAGAGTAATTATTTTCACTTGTATGCAAAATGCACAGAAATTGTCATTGTCTTGATTCAGCCTGAAATACGTAGTCATCCTCCGTGTTATCTTGCTTTAAGAATTTGAGAGTTAAGCTCTACAAACATTGAGGCTATAGGAAGTAGAAAGGAAGTCTTTAAAAGCTTGTTTTGAGTTGTGTTTTTTCTATTACTACTTTTATATTAGGAATTTGGTCAACTTTCTAAGCTAATATACCTTTAGCAGAAAGCAGTAACTATGATACTTTTGATAAGTTTAACAAACTTGTCTTCATTTGAAATTCAGATGCAATTCCCTCAGGAGGAAGGTAGGAAGCAAACTTCATAAACTAATTTGTATTTACAAACCCTTTGAGACTGACAGCTTATTTTTTCACAGATGAATGTCAGTACTTTCTTAACAAGGGCTGTACTAGCCAAAGGTCCTTTTTTTGCTTTGTGTATTTTTATTTTTGAGGATAAGAGACAGGAACTTTTCCCCAAAACATTCTGATGGCTTTTTCTGGTTTTGGTTTTTGTTTTTGTTTTATTTAAACTATTATTTTGGATTTTCTGTCTCAGTTGTATACCTAAAATGGTTATGCTGTTATTTTTGCTATGTTCCTAAGTAAAAGCATGTTGAAATTATTGACATCTTATTTCTTCCATTTTGCTGTTGCAAGGTATTTTAGTTTCTCTATCTGCTACTGCAGAACTTCATATCTGAAATAGCTCATCAGTCATAAACTCATTTTTTTTCTATTTCCCCAGTACTTTCATGATCTCCAGTGTAGTGATTTTTGAGGTTTGCAGAGAAGTTCTGATTGTGGTTGCAGCAGTGCAAGTTGGGCACAGTGTTAAGTTTCGAGTTGCTCAGTGCTGCAAAGAAAGGTTGTGCTTGTGCCTACGAACCAGCACAATTCCATCCAGTTCAGTGGGATAAAGCTTGAAGGCACAGGAGCAGGTATGAACAGATCTCTTGTCTTAACATGGAGAACAGAGCACTAGCTTCTGAAATTCAGGGAATTCTGCCTGTATTTTTCATAGAGGAAAAATTAAATGCATGTGGAAAGAATTAGCTATATGACTTATTAAATGGGAATGTAGTACAGTTTTCTGTGCTCAGAAACTCATCGTAATAATATTCAGTTAGACTTCAGTAAGATTGTTCATTATTTGCAGAAAATATACTGCTTTGTTGAATGATCAGCAGAGAGGAGACTAAAATCACGGGTACTCTTCATTTCCTTAAATTTGCTTTTCTGCCTGCCATTAAAGAAGAGAAGATTGGCAATATTGTGCCTGTGCTATATATTTATTCAGAAACACTAGTTCACTTTGTGAAGAGCAGCAAAACAAGACAGAGTTTAATTGTATGGAAAGAGTAGTCAATCTGTATGAAGGAACTTTCATCATTGGAGCTTTAATTACACACTGCAATCTGAAATGGTGTGTTCTTTTAAAACTTTTTCAAGCACTGAATCTATTTTCAAAGTATCATAGTTGCAGCTCTTCAGTTGGAAGTGTTTTGAACTCTGGTTTAGTTGGCAGTTTGCTCACTATCCTTTTTCCTTTTGTGGTACATCTAGATATTTCAAAAAAATATGGAAGGACAGATTGGCTTCTTGACAGGGTTTTGATGGAAAATTTCCTTAAGTTTATTTGGCTTTACATTTTTAGTCTGAAGACTGCCATAGGCAACTAGTGTACAAAATACCTGTAATGGCAGCTCTGCATTTAGCTGTCAGCACCATGGTATTATCTGCAAACCTTCAGCTTGCCTTAAAAGAGGAGAAAATACTTCTTTACTGTAGGTCTTGAAGGGAGGTGTTGTATTTGTGAGAACAACATAGAGTTCTCAATGATTTTTGTCAGAAAGTACCATTAAGGTTACAGTGTCACGTTTCCAGAAGCTGCAGATTTGGGCTGTCAGTCACCACTCTTAGGAGTCCCCAGCCGACCACCTGTCATCATTCAGATCATGTGGAAGAACCTGTCTTGAGGTCCATAGTGAAACTCTCATTCTTGCTCCTTGAATGTTCTTAAGCTTGTACTGCTCCCTCAAGGGGAGTCATCTGAAGAAGATTTTTGTGCCATTGAGACCCCCAGTCCTGCATTGCAGGGCCTCCTCCCTGGCATGCCCTCGCTGAACGCAGCGCTCTCAGGTACTGCAGTGGTGCTGCCACAACCAGGGCTGTGGCCCGTGAAGGGTGGTCTGCTGATTTGAGAGGTGGAAATGGACAGGTTTTTCTGGAGGTGCTGAACAAACACAGCATTGTGAGACAGGTTAGGCACAAGGTGGGATCTTTATGGGCAATAGTGGGAGTCTGTAAAAGGAAAGAACTGGGAGGGAAGATGTACAGTGACAATGATGTCTAATTAATAGAGGTCAGAGTTTGCCTTGCTGGAGAACCAGATACCCAAATGCAAATAGAACAGGATCTGGACTTTCAGCAGCAGTGTGAATGCTAATTTTCTCTACTGCTTTGGGAGTTTGACTGTATTTAATTGCAGTTCTGAGGAAGACTATTTTATCTTTCACCTCACATAGGAGAGGAAAAGACAAGTTGGTAAGGCTAGTTTAAAAATAGCCTGAGGAGTCTGACATACTCAGCTGTGTATACAAAGTTCACCAAATTCAAAAAGAAATATAATACTTAGTAATGGTGTTCTTCTCAATTTCACCAACATTTTTACTTCCTGCCTGCTAAAATGTTGAGATATTTTCAAGTACCTGTATTGTGAGTTCATGTGGTTTACTGTCTGACATACGAGACCAGGTTATTTTGGGTCATATTTTTGAGATATCCCCTGGAACTGTATGGATAAGAACTATGTATTTACATGAAAGATGAGAATGTAGCGTGGCTTTTTGACTTTAGTAGTTGGAACTTTAAGAAAGACTTGCACTTCTGCTTGCTTAGTCAAAGCAGGTTATTTGATGGGTTGGATCATTATAAATCAAAATTTCTTTTCTTCAGCTATAATATACAAATGAAAGAGACTACATCCATATCCTACTCCAGGATTATCCTAAAGGAAGGAGGTCCATTTCAGGAAGCTGTTGTGACATTCTAGAGAGCAAATGGGCACCTGGGTTCCCCTGGGCTGTTGCCATGGGGCCAGGGTTGAGAGGCAGCAGGTTCTGACCCATAAGGCAGGATCAGGCCTTTCGGGGGTTGCAGGACCGTGCTGGTGTAGGGCTGACTGTAAAATCATAGGTTGCTTCCTGGTTAGATTTTAATTTATGATTTATGTATTATAATTGTTAATAAAAGAAGGTGCTGTACCTTTAAGTAGCACATGCCGTCTAACCATCAACAGGCATCTCTTGCAGCAGCTTTAGCCTGTTTCTCTAATCATGCCTGCCTAAGTCAATAACGCTTTGCCAAAGCTCCTCGTGCATTAAAGGTTACCGTTTAGCTTGTTCCATGAATCACAGCAGATGCATAACTTGGCATTGACCATTTCTGTCCCTCCCCTTCTTCGCTTCATACTCTCTGCAGCCCCCCAGCTCAGTGCTGGCCGAGCCCCCTCCCCCAGCAGGGAGAAGTCATTACATGAAGAGATCAACTTACCAGTTGTCTTCAGAGCAGTGGCTGAGAGCAAAGCTCCTGGTCGGACCGTGAGTGCGAGAGAAAGGGGGAGAGGGAGACAGACTCGTACCTACAAGAGCTCAGGGCTGTGATCCTGAGACACAAGTGCATCTGCTAGCTGTTAGTACTTGGCAGAGGGTTTGCTCCTCCAGGGTAGCTCTAACTTTGGGTAATAATGTTTGTCAGCTACCTGATACTAACGTTGCTCTGCTTTCAAACAGCAATGTTAGCAAGACCTGGGGGTGAGGTAAGCGAACTACAATGTCTTGTCAAAAATTGTCTTGTCACAGTTGCATTTTCTTCATATTTGTTAAGATGGACTGTGAATGATTTTTATGCTGTTGGACATTTTAGAATTGTGTTGTTTGTGTTGTGTAAAAAGCTTTTGCTTTAGTTTAGTTTTCAGGGTTGTTTTCGGGGGATTTGTATTTGCTTTTTTGCTTTGGGTCTGTTTGGTTTGGTTTTTTTTTCTTTGCAAAAGCAAAAAGGTACTAAAGGAGAATAGTTTGAAACTTAACTTCTCTGGATTTGATATACAATATGCTTTCTGTGAAAGATGACTGATTTGTGAATTTTTCTTTACTAACATACAGAGAAATATGATACCCTGCAGCAGTAGATGGTATTGTTTTGTTCATATTTTCTGCAAAAATGTGTGCTAGTGAAAAAGTTTTTGCACCGGATACATTTTGGGGATGTGAGCATGTAAAAACTCCAGGCTTCATTACTTTAATAACATTCTTTTTGTGCAAATGCATGTAATGTTTAGTCTGGGGCAGGGCAGAAAGAACTTGATTTTTAAAAAACTCTATATCATACAATTAAAGAGGGACTTTATGTGTTCCTAATATTCCTAATTCCTAAATCTTTAACAGTGGAATAGAACAGCTCTTTATATGCTTTAAAAAGTTGCTGCTTGATTTATGAAGAGCCATTTTCCAGATTTTTGTCCTCATCAGAGCAGTTTGTCATCAAGTACTTATTTCATACCAAAGCAGAAATTTTCTGCTACTCTTTTGCCATTTAGGAAATAATTCAGCAGGCATGGTACTATTAGATACAAAATATTCCATCTAATGAAATTACTTGCAGAAAACACATTTGATACTCATTCTTCCTCGCTCTACCTGAAATGGGCTGTGTAGCTGTGCATTTTGAACAAATCATTGGATAATTTTGTTCCATAAATATGCCTTCCTTAAGTAAATCTTCTGAAAACAACGATTCTGCTTTAAAGCTTTATTAGTGCTGTCATAACTTAATGGTAGCCTAATGAAGTCCAGATCAATTTCTTTCCCTGGTAAAGGTGGAAGTGAACTGGAAAAAACACCTTGTTCAGCATTGTGTGGTTGACACTCTCTGTAGCTCACATGTCTAGAAATAAACTTTATTTTGCTTTCAGGGTGTTTTAATAAGAGTATCTCTAACAGCTTTGTTTCAAGAAAATGTCTCTTAATGAAATCATGTGCTGCCTTTGATCTGGTTAAAGCAGGGAAAGGTTTTCAGCAGTGTCTCAACAAATTTAAATGGTTTGATGATCAGAGCAACTGGAAGCTGATCATTGCCCTCTAGTTGTCACAGAAGTTTTTAACTTCCTGGTTGATTGTTATGGAGCACAGAAAATGATAGATGGACTCACCTTGTTCAGACTGTGAGGGACCTTAAAATCTGTGGTGGCTCATATGGAAAATATTTCTGTCACCACTGCATGCACATGTGGTCTTCAGAGATCCATATAAAGAACAAATCTAGAGCAGCAGCAGTGTTGCCTGCCAATTATCCTCGTTAGCAAGTAAAATAAAAGCAATGCTGTGTTCTTACCTGGAAATTAATTTCTGCTGTAAAAGTGAAATGTGGAATGTTTTAGCACTGTGATCCATATGCCAAGTACTTTAAACTGGACTGTTTTTCTTAGTTTTTCAGCTAATACAGCAGACAGAATATGAAAAATTGGCCTTTTGCTTTATCAATGAATTTTAGGTTGTAGATTTTAGCGTAGGTAGTGAGAAATTTTCTCCTTTATTATGTTCATATGCCCAATTTTGGAAATTTCATAATAAAAATATACTGTGCCTGCTGTTATTAATATAATATTTCTTTGTCGTGTATTGTAAGAGACCGCCTGATAAACTTGTGCATTTCCCTGCTCCAGCTGCAGAGCCTTGGCTACATAAATATTGTTTCTCTAGGAAATTACTCCGTAAAGATTTTTCCTGTGGTTGACAATGAATTGAAGACAGAGAAAATAAGTGAGAAGCCGTTTTTTAAAGGAACCTGAATTGTTGCTTTGTGCTCCTTTGAACTGTTTTGTATACTTCTCTGAATATTTTAATTGATTTATAGATATGTATTTTTAAAAGTTCTGCTCATAAAAGTGTCAGTTTTTGATAGATTATGAAGTCAATGGGAAGTTGCTTTTCTTGCCAGCTTGTTTTGTCTGTATTTTAATGCTGCAGAACTATAACTGTTCAAGAAACAGAAAATAACAAAAATTCAAATATTATGTTTTTTCCCCTATAATTCTTAAGGAACCCCTAACACTTGTTCTAATGTGTGTATGATTATGTTCTGCTTTTCATTTGTTGTTGATTTAAGGCATGACTTGGCATGAAGTCAGTGAAACTGCATTGCATCACTTTTCCATCCAGGAAGGAAATAAGGTTGTATACATTTGCAGCTTGCACCGTATTTGTAGGGCCAAGCCCAAAGCTTGTGTGTGTGTGTGCTTCTCAGCAAATGAACACGCTGAACTCCTAGCAGAGCAATGCTTCGTCAAGGTTTCCTCCTTCTCACTTCTTTCATCTGGTGGTTTGGAATCAGCTCTAGCATGAAAATCGTTGGTTTGACTAGATACATTGGGCTTGAGAAATCTTTGAGCAAGTAGGGAGTTTTCCTGAGGAATAGCCCATCTCTGTATTTTGAGGTATTCCTAAGTCTATCATAATTCTTCACTCACAAGCAGATAGCCTTTTAAACTCTGTTTTCTCAGTATACTTGTCAGATATTTGCATTTGGGAATTTCACATGGCTTGGGATTTTAGTTGGTTCAACAGAATTTTCCCATTTTAGTAGCTTCTTTAATCTCATATAAATTGACCATAAATCAGTACTGTCAGCCCTAATCTCCCTCAGTACAGGTGTCAGTAAACCTGTGCAAATGTTCCAAAGTCACTAGCCTGGCCTTCTCAGCAATAAAGCGAAACCAAATTGTACCATTCTGAGTTTGGTTTGAATTGTTTCCTATTAGTATTTTAAAAAATTCAGTCTAGCTGACAAAATGTGTGGACAATGGGAAGGAAGCCTCACATATAACTTCTGTGTTGATTTGATCTGTATTTTAATGTGATAAGTAATCATAATCTGACTAATCATCAAAATACATGGTGTATGACTTAACACAGAACTTTCAGCGTGCTTAAGTGAATGGCAGCAGATTTTAAGATATCCAATTCTTTTCAGTTCTTGAGCAGTAGTTGTTCAGATAACAGCATGTTTTGCCACATTAATCAAGCTGTTTATAGAAGCAAAGTTTTTGTTTAGATGTGTAGGTACTGTTTAGCTGAAGAGTATTGAGTACTAGATGCTGTTTAGCTTTCTTCATAAAGTAGTTCAACATGAAGTGTAGAAGATACTAAACAGTGTCCTCAAGAGTTGTTTTAATATATTTTTATTATAAATAAGTTTCACAGATGTGAAATGCTTCCCTTTGGAATTCGGGCATAAAGAGGGTGAAAAAGTCACGCTCCACCCTCTGAAATGAGTAAAGGGAGCCTGAGCAACTCTGAGATTCTCAGTGTGCTGCAGACACTGCTGGTTCTCTTATGAGGCTTGTGGGCCAGCAAATGGAGCAGTTGTTCTACACAGTGTCCCAAGCTGCAAGACCAGGAATAAACAGACAGGAGTGCAGAGGGAGCTTATTGCCATGAGCTCCTGTTCACTTCCACCTCCACACGGCTTGGCCTCTCTGCAGTGTGTATAGCTTGTCCATAGGAACCAGAGAGGCAAAGCAAACTTGTCAGCATTTTAAAAGATCATTCACTGAACAGGGTCAGGTGTCACAATCCCCAGCATGTCACATCTGCAGCAGCTAATGTAATTTTGGCCATTTCTGTGAAAGGGCCACATGGAAAACGAGCATGGCAATGCTTATGCTGCATGACTGTTGGTGGTCTTCATTTATTGCATTCAGCTGTATGTTACCAGCCATACTGGACTGGCCATAATTACTGTTGTATCTGTGGATTTTGTCATCTTCAATTTTTTTATCCTTATGATAGTCCTGTGAGGTTGTGCTGTTATACAGCTGTTACTTGTAAATTCCTGGACCACATAGGTAAAATACAGTTCAGAGACTCAAAACATTATCAGTAAGAACAACTTTTACATATGCTTGAAAAAATCAGCCTTTCTAGCGCATGAATGGTTTTAGATCTGAGCACTGTCTCAAAGAAGCTTTGTATGGTCAGGAGATGACCTAGTTAAGCTGTGTCTGCTCAGTCACCAGGATCGAGTGTAGCTGATGCCACACCTTCAGTCATGGGCAGGGAGCTCATGATGAGGCCCAATAAAACAAACATTTCCATTTCTGACTTCCACAGGGCCAGCATATAAGAAAACACTTCTCCCACTCACATACAGGCAAAAATAATTCTTCGTCTCTGTACCTGAGTGTTTCCATCTGCAAGCCAATGTTAATAGGGTTTCCATTGATTCTCCTGAGAAATTGATACGTCACCTTGACTATTACTTTCCCATAAAAAATCACCTTTAACCCTTCTGTTTATGAAGCATGGGGATGTTTGAGAACATTTGTGGACCGGTAACTAAGGAGGTATTGAACCATTTATTTATTTAGCATACGTAAAAGAAAGTTGTTTGGATTTACTTTAAAATTACCTGATTAGAAAAAAGAGAGGGTAATTTATATATGGCAGTAACTGCTGACATCACCAGTAAAACATCTGGAAGTGAGACATACAATAGTTGAAAAATAATCCTGTCAAGTAAACATCCACAACCTTGACCAAATTATAAGAATGTACTCTATGTATTGGTGTAAGCACCACAGTACACATTTATTTGACCTCTGACATTCTTGCCTCACTCTCTCCAGCTTTGTCTGTCTCAACTGCATTGTTAGTAGTACAACTCTGGATTGCTTTGAAAACTCTGGTGTAAACTTGGTGTAGTAGAATGTTCAGTTTAGAGTTAGTTAATTACATTCTAGCAAAATGACTCCAACTGTGTTTTTACTCTATGTGATTAGGGGGAATAAATGTTCTTCCAATTTTATTCTCAGGGTTTCTGTATGGCATTAGTTCTTCCTGTATGGTGTATCTGTGCCTATTCTTGTGGGAAGGACAGGATGCAGTGCCAGCAGAGTGGTGTGCACTGACCAAAGTCTGTAAGGGTACTTCCCTAGTAGTTCTCTAGATACAAAGTCTTTTGGCTTTGGGCTCTGGTTCAAACTGTGCTGAGCTTCTTGTTCTATGCCATAAACATCTAAAAGATGGATTGAGGGCTACAGTCATTCCCACAGTAATTACAGCGTCATGCTCAGTCCTAGCATAGTGAAGCTAAACTCATTAAGTCATTACCAAAGAAATGGTTACATGTGATGGATGAGCTAATTTGTTTCTGAGACTTGGTTCATAGACCATTTTCTGAAAAGCTGCTCCCGAAACTTGTTGGATTGCTTATTAGATAGACATATGTTTAAATGAATTTACCATGAATTTTACAGCTGGAAATCTATTTTCCCTAGAAACGAATAGTTTACAAAATATTTTCCTAATCATATTTCGTTATCAGTATCCATTCTTTTGATTTGCTTAATATTTTTTTCACCTTTGCTTTTTGAAGTAATAATTCTCTTAAAATTGAATTCTAATGAATATGTTTTTATCACTGTAATGTAATTGCTTTTTCTACTGGCACAGTGTGTTTAGCTCCTTTTCTGAGGATTTTAATATTCGTTCCAAACATGTTGAGCATATAAATGGAGCAATGAATTTAGAAGGCAGGTAGTTTATATTAGGATGTATTGAAAGGTAGTCACAACAGAAAAGGAGGAAATAAAGATATAGTAAGTAAAATAAGTCACACTAACTGTTTTGTAAATCATAACAGCCATTGTGTAAATAGGTTTTCCTTCTAAAGGCTCCCTTGGTTTTTCTATCTCCTTATGGCAATTTTATAAGGCTCTGAATTTTTAAGTGCTCTGATGTATAACAGGGCACAGGAATGTGTTCCAAGACTCATAAAATCTTTAATTAAAAGAATGGAAATTCTTGTAAACTCCTGGTGGTTGCCTTTAAGTGATATCACTTCTTGAAACACTTCCCGCTCCCCCCAGCCCGTGAGATTATCTTGCATTTTGTTACAGCACTGTTAGGTTCTGCCCATGGATGATGTACCCATTTTAGGGAAACAAGTTGATTATTAAAATTCCCCAGCCTTTCTGGAAGGGAGACCTGGCACACAAAAGAGACTCTGCTGAGTAACTGAACAAATGCTTTGCCATTAAAAGTCAAAATGGAATTTTGCTACCAGCTTTCCTAGAGGCACACTGCTGTAGGTGGGTTACTGGCAGTGCTCCCTGAGCTGTTGCTCAGGGCCTCTGAGTCCAGAGTTGGGGGCAGTTGTGCAGCCATCAGGGACATAAAGCAAATTTTCAATGCGTGGTGGAAAGACAGCGGGCAGAAGGGGACTGGTATGTGACACATATCCCTGTCCTTACTTGCTCTGTAGCTTTCTCCATTTTTCCTTCAGTATCACTTGCTGTTCATGGCAGCCAAAACGACAGCAGCAGGGATCAATCATCATTCACTGGTGTGTAAGGACCCAAGGGCACCAACACAGCAATTATATCATTGACAGCAGCTACATTGCTTCTCTTTAAAGAGCCCTGCTAAATGAGACACATGAAAGTGAAGCAGGAGAGAGTATTAAATTAAAGGTTTGCCTGTGTATGTCATTGCCTGAAGCTGTCGATCTGTTTCTTCATGGGTTACAGGTATTATTTTCCCAGCATGTGGGTTGTGAGGAAGGTTTTATCAAGAGACAGAAGTTTTTGACAAATTTCCACTCCTACCTGTTTGGCAGTCACAGGAGAATGAGGTGAATTAGGAGTCAATAAATTAATCCTCCAACTGTAACTGCTTTTTGACTGAAGCATAATGTTTACTTCCATATTTTGTGAGATTTCTTCCCTAAATGTCATGATGATGGGAATAAATCCTCAAACATTTTTGACCTCAAGACAAATCCTTTTGTTATTCAAATTCTTAATCAAAATGAAACGTTTTTTTTAAAACTGGTTTTTGAAAAGGTGCTGACTAGTATCACAGGTAGATGATAATGTAGTAGGAAGCTCGGTATTTAATATAAACTTGCCTCCTTGCACCTTGGAAATTGAAATTACAGAAGCAATGGTAAAAGCATGTGGAAATGCTGCATTTTGATCGCAAACAGTTAATATATTTACCATAAGAAATCACCCCCTCTCAGGAAAGATCTCTTCTTTCTATTAATGTAGTTATTTCACTATATATTTCAAATGAACTTTAAGTAACTGCTGCAGAGACAACAAAGCCACATTTGATAACATTTGGTGTGTGGAGGATGTATTAACATCTGTACATGAACAGAATGTCTGAAACACGTGCTGGACTCTTGCTTGTAAGTACTTGAAAACTGAGATTTATTTAGTGCTCGAGCGAGCAGGTGATAGTGAAGCATTCTAGCCAGGGGCACCAACTGTTTTGATGTTGTTAACTATGAGCCAATATCCTCTAGAAAAGCACACGGACACAGAATAACTATATAAATAACTTTTCTTATTTCCTCATTAAATGGAAAATTCCTGCTGAAATGGCAGAATTATCTTGTTGGAGCCAATGTATTAAACTGAAGACAATTTCATTAAACATTTCCTTACCTATTTTGATAGTGAGAACCTCAGGCACAGATTCTCTTGGTGCTGTAGAGGAACTGAAGAGAGGTGGTGATAGGTACATAGTGTCCAGGTGAGAGAGATGATAAGTGCATGGTGCCCAGGTGACACAGAGGCGATGAGTGCATGGTACTACCCAGGTGACACAGGTGATGTGTCCCTAGTGCCCAGGTGACACAGATGTGATAAGTGCATGATGCCCATGCCATTGAGGATTGCTCATGTGTACTCTGCTCATGACACGAGGTGGTTACAGTGTAATTTGCTCTATGACTGTATCTCATCCTTTTGAAAATTTTGAGTATTCAGGTGATCCTTCAATACTTCAAGTTTAACTCTTCAGTGTTATCCTGAGGATCCCTGGCAGAGCATATACCAAATGTTTGTAATGGGTTACGTTTGTTGGGGTGGTTGGCTATTGATGATGAACAGTGCATTACCAAAGAAACCAATAATTAGGAATGATCAACAGAAGAAACAGAAATATTTCTTCAGCTGCTTTATTATGGTTCAGGAAATAAACAAAGCTAAAGCAAAGCAAAATGATAATGGCATCTGGCCATTGTGGTGGTGAAAGTAAGAAAACTCCTAATGCATCCAGCTGTCACGGTGTGGCTACTGGGGATTATCTCTACCATGTCAGCAGAGGCTGGCTTGTGTCCTTCCTCTTCTTTCTGAATGACCACCACCTCTGATTTTCACAAGAGTGAGAAATACTGGGAGTGACAACTAATGTCATGATGCTTTATTTGTAATCATAGAAATGGGTTTCTAACCATGTAAAAATGGTTAATAACTAAGTAAAACCATGCTTAGGATTCAGTTTAAGGTAAACAGTCATAATGACTTGTTCAGAAGAAATTAAAAAGTTTTAGAGGTACTAACTTCCCTCTACCTAGCTGTGTCAATACTGAGAGGCTGTAAAGGAACTTCTCAAGTACAGTTCTAGTTTCTTCTTTGTTCTCACTCCTAACAAATTACCTAACTGTCACACTATTAAAGGTGTTAATAAATGTTGCTTCTTAAGTGTGGGCTTTTCCTGTCCATCATTTTTGCTTTAGTAGTGGATACATTGAATCATTTGATATCTTTCACTTTTGTCATTCTCACTGCAGTATATTCTGCTTGCGACAAATGAGCCATCTAGTTCTTTTATGAATTTCCCAAAGACAATTTTAGAAAAGAATCAGTAAATATCTGTTTATGAGACACTCAGTGCACTGAAAAAGTGGGAGTTACTTGAAAAAATCTAATACATTTTTCCGTGTTGTCAGAAGCCAGCATTGATGCACAGAAGTCCATTAGTCCTTGGAAAGAATGGCAGTTGGTGTAGCTCCAGCTGTATATGTAGCCGTTCATTTTAAGAATTGATTGAGAGCAGATGAGATCAAAAGTTAACATCTGCAGCTGTTTCTAGCTGCTAAATAAGCATTAAGGACCTGATGAAGCTGTATTTTAGTGAAGAATAAACACTACAGAACTTGCAAGTACAAATTTCAATGTTAATAGTACCATAGCACTGTTCTCACTCAAGTTTCAAGTTTTGGGTTTTTCCCTCTGTTGAAGAGAAGGCTCGGAATACCTGGTGAGCAAGTTAAAATTCACACAACTTCAGATCTTCCTGTGAGGACAAGATAGTTCTTTGAGAACAAACTAATGGTGCTAGAAAATGCTCCTACTTCTGCTTCAAGTCAGAAGGAAATTTCTGCTTCATCTTAAGCAGTTTGGCAAAATTTTAGAAAGTAAGAAGTGTATGCTGTTAAAACATTGTTTGCTTTAAGAGGATTTGGCCAAGTAAAGTAAGGAAATGACCTGAAAAACAATCAGCCTTGTGGAAACTACTGGAGACTTCATTAAGGAGTCGTTGCAGGGAAGCAAGTGGGGAATCAGCACTGGGAATGTCAAGGTGAAGTCTTGGCTCAGATAAAGATTCTGAAAGCCAAGTTGTCACTGATTTAAAACTGTCATTATTAGGGTTTTGATCTCAATGATTGAAGATTTAAGGAAGATGTCATTAGCCAAATCCTGCTGCCTTGATTAGATGCAAATTTTCCTATGTGCACTGTACAAATATCTGTACAATGGCTGAGTTGTAAGTGCATTGGTTGGGAGGATCTGGAAATAAATGTGGTATCCTGCAACATAAGGAATGAAAAAAACATCTGGTGTGGGACATTTCTAAAAATAGTAAGACCTTACTAAACTCCGTGCAAGCCCTTTTAAATTTTAGTATAGAGCTAAAATTCAGCAGACATGCTGTCCCTCTTTCATTTGTAGAAGTCCTGTGGCTTAATAAGTTTCTGATTTTTATGCATTTATTTATTAAATTACATTTTAATGATAAAATTTTTAATAGCATTTGCCATTATTTGCTTTGAATATGTTAGAATATTAAGCTTTTGTATCAGAGATCACTTAGCACTTTGAATACATTATTCACTCACTAAATATCAAACTTAGAGATATGAAGAGGGAGTTAATTTTTTATCCAATCTGAAATAATTGTATGATAATTACCTGATAATTACAGGTAATTATCATACAATTACCTCTGAGACACCATTGCTGGCCTGTTTCAGAGGATCACAGTGGTGTTTACCAGTGTATTCACATGTATATATAAATGTAATCGTGTCTCTTTGTGGTCTCTTTTCTTTCAGCAGAACATACCATTTAAAAAATACTTCCCGAATCAGACAAAGAGTAGAGTTTTTCACTCATTTTCTTTGACTTGTTATTGACAAGGTGTCCTTGATGCTCTCTTAGTATTCATTGTGTTTGTGAGACAAGTGAACAGGAACTGCAATTTTAACTGTATTTTATGGCATCTTCTGGGATAGAAAATGTAATGTAGTATTGCTCCTCAGTTAAGTAGACACCATTTGTAGTGGATGGTAGCCTTGGTGTGTGTCCTTGGCAGCTGCATAAAGCCCAAACTACACAGCACAGTTTGTGAGGTCACATCAGCAGTTGTACAACGTGATCAGATGCATGTCTGGATTGCTTTAACAGTTGGGTGGCTGGAGTTTTCTTGGATTTTGGTTTTATTTTTCTGCTTTTATATCTATCCTTTAGATTGGTTTCTACTATGGTTTTGTTGAACCTCTTCAGATAAAATGGAAACTGCGGAAGCCTTATCATTTCTCGTCAGGAATCAAACTAAATTTCATGTCCTTGAATCTCTTAAAAATGTAACTAAATTTTTTTCCTGGTATTTTTACTGTTTTGTCTAGACAGAAAAAAAATAGACGCTTTAATAGTCATATTGGAATATAAGATTAGAAGTGTCCTTGTGGGTAAGGATGTCCAAGTTGCTCTTTCAGGTCACCTTCTCTTATGATCTTTCCTATGACAATTTCCATTTTCCTTCCCGTCATATTTCCTTCTGTCCTTGAAGGTTCAGAGATAAGTAGCTAAATTTAGGAATACACTTTTTGCTTGGAAGTAAACCTGAAAAAGTTGGATAGTCTGAATATTTGACAATTTCACCGGAAATATGTAAGATCATGAAGTTTACAATAGTGACTAAGAGAAAAGGCAATCTTCAAATATTTTGGTTTTTTTTTTTTCTGATTTGGAATGTCATCAGACTTGTTTTGCCAGCTTTAGTTGCCTGCCAGCTTTAATTTCTGCGGCTGCTTCAGTTTTGATGGCACAGGCTGGTCCTTGTAGCATTGTCATGTATTGTCTTGTACCATAGGGATCCTTTATTGTCTGGTTAAGGAAATACCTCAATAAAGCTTTTCTGGCATTGTGACATTGAGAACAGATCGTTTCTGTATGGATGTTCTAGCAGAGGTAAGATGGGCTTATGCTGTCAGCTGTTCCTGATGGAGTTGTAGTAGGATTCCTTTCTCCTACATTATCTCCTGTTCTCAAAAACTGTGGTACCTGTCTCAAACGCATAGGGAAGCTAGTTACGTTTCCAGGGTATTTAAAACTGGGCAGGTCTTAAAACATCCCACTGACTAGTTCCTGTTCTGCTGGTATGTTTCTTGTCTTTTCTTTGCTTAATTTAAGAAGTAGGAAACTTCTGGTTGGGTTTTTAGCTACCGCGGGATCACAAAACACTGCTCAGCTAATAGATACTCTGTCTTGTAAACTCTGCCTCATGAGAATAGACCTTTTCTCAGCTGTTAAATAGGGATGTACAAAACTGTTAGATGGTAGAATGCCTACAAGGAAACTGTATGTCATGACACTCTGAAAGTTATTTGCATTTTCAAGTCCTCCATGCCATTCACTTCTGTGATGTTCTATTCACTTTGCCAAACTTAGGTTCATCTGGGAATCCTTAGGTAAAATGAGGGAGTCCCAAGCCACAGGGCAGCATCAAAGTGTCCACAAATGGTCTTAAAAATTGCTGGTGTCACTAATCCCTTATTAGATATAATGAGGCCCTAAAATTTCTTTTTTAATTGCCTTCATTAACCTGAATCCTGTGTAACTTGGAGAGGCAGATTTTAAATGTCTTTGTTAACATAGCAGGAGAGGTTATTACAGGTTAATCCTTGAAGCATGACAGTTTTTATGCAGCCATAAATTTATTTGTGTACATTAAAAATACAAATGGTTTAAAGTTCAGCCCTTACAGTCTGTCTGGAGCTTAACTCAATGCACAATCATGGCACATTTCCAGAGAGTGGTTGTGCCAGGCTACAAGAGTTGGTTTCCCTGTAGTGGTGCAGCTGAAACCATCTGACTCCACATAGTTGAAATGAGTTTACTGTTGAATTGGCAGCTGTTGTGGTCAGGCTTCAGTTGTAAGAAAATGCTTTATTGCTTCCAAGTTTCCCTTTCAGCAAAGAACACTTATAAGACCATAAAACTGTCTTGTGTCTTTCTAAGATCTATCATGGCAGCCTGGTAGAACAGCATGTATTTTTTATTTGAAGAGTTAGTGTTTTCCAGTTATGTAGAAGGCTTAAGTAGCAATATTTATTTGTCCTCTGACTTGTTTCCTGTTGTTATCCTCAGTCTCTTCTGAAATGCACTGATCTGCATCAACAACAGGGAGAGTTTAGTTCCTCTACTGGTTTTAAAACAGCAGGAGATGCAATTGATGGGAATATCTGCTGCAGAATAGTTCAGCACTCTTGCCAAAAAGAAAAGGAGAGAAGTGCCACAGAGGTTTAAACCAACACTGTGTGAAATGGCACAAGGTGATATCTCAGTGTTAATCTCCAAGATAAATTCCAGCTTCACTGCTTTTGTGTATGCTAACTGTGCCTGCTAATCCATTTGCAGGACCATTGACTTTACAAATTCAATTTTTGCTTGCCTTTGCCCACATTTTTAGGTAAGTAAAAGAGTGGCATAACAAATTATCACACATGGCTTCTGTCTCAGATGTGTTTGTTGGCTTCTTTCAGATAAACCTGACATAAATCTTCTGGAAAGTAAAGTGTGTTGTTGATACACTGTTGAGAATGGTTTTTCTTGGTTTCTTACAGGTGCAGAACAGAGAAAACTGATGAAAGAATTTGAGGTGTTAGATTATTTTGATAGTGGTATGTCATTCAGTCTTATCAAGGTCTTAAGCTCAAGTTGAGTAGAGGTATTCAGTTAATATATCAAAAGCTGAGTTTATATAGGTTGGAAACCTACTTATGAATTTGAATCTAAACTTAAGAGAAGCTAAAAAGGAGGGGGAAAAAACGTACAGAAAAATTAAAAAATAAGCACAATACTTAAAATGCACTTCTGTGGAATGCCAAAGACTGGCTTCCATGGGTTTAATCAAATAATGCTTCATTGTAAAGCTTTTAATTGTTTCCCTTCTGTATGGAAGGGAAACCTTTACCCCTACATCTGTTTACTCACAGCACTGATGATGTTTAGGGCTGTCCAAATCTGAGGACACAGACCAAATTCACACAGAGTGCATGTACCTGTGTGTGAGAGAAAATATACTTATGCAGGCAAGTGCAAGCATGCTGAGATGCCTTGAAGACCCAGAATGGACACGTCATAGCAGTGATGCTCCCTATAAAATAGCAAAGTGTTGTATTTTCTATGAAGCATTTCTCTGAACCTAAATATTCTAGAGGGGCTGTGGGACATACTTGTGAGAAATGGATTTGTAGAGAGTTGATGAGAATGATTCTCGCAAGTTGTCATGATTCTCATGAGTTGTCAATAGGACAACTATTGATGAGGTTTTAAACAGAGCTTCCCACTCATGAGATATACAGCTGTAAGCAGAGATGCACGTTCAAGTAATCATTGCCTGCCTTTTTTGGAGAAGCTTTTATTTTAGGTCCTAGATTTTTTCTCGTGATTGCTGTGTTAGAAGTTGTACTGAAAAGCAGTAACTGCACACAGAGTTAGTGTCATCCTGGTCACTTAACTCTACCAAATGTCATACAAGTCTTTCTCTCTTCCTTTGTCATATGCCTTCTACAACCTCATGTAAGTAACATGAAATTATTAGGATGCTTGCTTGTATATTAAGGTAAGTTTAGATTAGATATGAGAAAGAAGTTCTTTCCAGTGAAGGTGGTTGAACACTCTCACAGGTTGCCCAGAGAAGCTGTGGATGCCCTGTTCCTGCAAATATTCAAGGCCCGGTTGAATGGGGCTTGGGATAGTGGAAAGTGTCTCTGCTTATGGCAAGGGAGCTGGAAGTGAATCATCTTCAAGGTCCCTTCCAACCCAAACCATTCTATGTTTTGTGTTGTAAAGTAATTTATGATCTTCATGGCTGGAAACATGAGCTACTTACATTCAGCCATGACTTTCACTCGCATTCTCCTCAGCTTACAGAGCCATGGATGTTCTGAGCCAAACCTAGTGGTTCTTACCTCAGCCAAACTCCCACTGACTTCACTGACTTCAGTGGGAGTTTTGCCCAAGTAAAGACTGGAGGATTTGGATCACCAAACTTAGAACATAAAGTTTTCTAGAACCTTGGGCTGAATTGCACAGAAGGCAGTGGGTGTTTGAAGAAAAAGGAAATACACTTTTTTCTACAATAATTTCAGCCCTGTTAGTGCTGAAGTTAAAAACATTCCTTTTGAGAAAGCCTAACTTCTAAACTCTGCCAGTATCTTGGACTGGGGATGTTAAGAATTGCATTTGGAATTCTTTGTACTGCACTAGCAAGTTTAAAGAGATACTCTTCAATTAATTAGAGTAATTATTAGTATGGTTGGTGTTTTTGTCATGTGGCAACAGAATAGATGTTCTTTGAAATATAGCAGTGTACTTGCTTTTCTTGCTTTAAATTTAAAACAAATATCACAAATACAAAAACCTTGAACCAAATCCAGGAAAATTCTGTTTATTTATACAATACAATAAATATACAAAAAGTCCATCTTTAAAATTATTAACTGTTTACAACGTGTTTTAAAATCTTCTCCAGTAAAATGCAGTTAGAACAGTTTTCTTCATCACAGTGTTTGGTGTCCAGGTAGCATATGCCCAGATGAGTGTCTAGTTTGTAGACAAGAGTGCAGAATAAGTATGAAATATGGACAGATAAGAATATTAGTGTGCTGCACCCACTTTTCCCTTGTGCTTGTGTCCAATCAAAATGCAAGACCCTGGAGAAGCAAGCCTGGACTACTTACATAGCAAAAATGTAGTAGTAGCACCTCCCTAGTTCTTGTATAATGGAATTGAGGAATTCCACACTGAACAGGATGTGAGGAATTTTTCCTGTGACTCTAGGTTTTATACTTTCCTGCTTGGAGAGGCTGAGCATGTCATAAACCTGGCCTGTTGAAATGTTTCTGTGGGCCAAGGTGGTGATTGATGGGAATTGCACAGGCGTGTTTGCTTTTCTAGGATCACTTTATCTGCTCCCTTGGTGGTTAGATTAGGTACCACAGTAGCTCTAATCTATGGTGTTCTGCATAGCACTGGAGAAAGTAAAGGAATGTGGAAGCGGAACAGGGAAACCTTGATGAAATCGCACGTTGTGAACCCTGGCATCCTGAAAGCCTGCCTCTGGATAGAAATCCTGCGGTGGATCTGTGGCCCAGGCTGGGAGGAAGGGAAGTCTGCCAGGGAGGTCTGGAGCCATACAGGACTGTAGAGAGGGGATGGAAGGGTTGGATCTTAAACCATGGATCGTTTATTCAGCCTTACAAATTTCATTGTTCCTTTTATACAGTGAATATCACCCAGACTCTTTGTTAAGGTTAGGCTTTGAAAATTTTGTGTTAGAACTTCAAAGTGCTGCAAATTTTGCTGTGGGGTAGAAAGTAGAATATTCAGGCTCTTTTTTAGTTCTAGTGTCAGGTTTCTAAAACTCTCTGTGATACAACTTTTCTTTATACTGATATAGGATGCATTGTATCCACAATAATAGAAATAATTTTTTTGGAAGCTAATCATCACAAAGGCACTGACTGACTTAAATAATAATTTCTTTGAATTCTAATCTACACCTAGAAATTTTAAACAAATATATAATAAGAAAAATCACGTAGTGACTTTTTTACGGCTTTATATGAAATGGTAGTTGCAATCTGGGCTAAACTCTTCAGAAAGAAAATATTTTAAATGTAATATGATGAGTATGTAATAGGCTTCATTCTATGGCCTTTATAAAGTTTCCTCTGCCTACATAGTTCAAGTCTGTGTTCCTTGCATAAGCTCTTTGAATTTCCTGGTCATTGATCCTGCTCAGTGTAGTGAAGGAGCAGAGAATTACTTTTCCTCCTGTCCTGTTAGCTGTGGGCTTGGATATCTATTTGGTCTTATGCTGCAGTGCACACTGTGGTGGAAACTCTTGGCTCTGCTTCACGTACAGAGCACCGAGGAGTGGAAACTTCTGGCTGTTTCATGTTAGTTTGCACTTCAGGCAATTCAGCACCAGTGTTGGATCACAGTCTTTTTTCCTAGCATGCCATCTTTGTAGTCTGGCAGCTGCAATGGTCCCCACTACACACAGCTCACTCACCTTCACTTCTTCAGCGGGAGAGACACTGGCAGAAACTCATCTGGACCAGTCCTGCAGAGGTCTGGGAATTTTAAAGCTGTCAGGCAGAACTTTACAATGGAGAAATACCTCACATTGTACCTGTCATTACCAGAAGCACTGCTGTGCTTTATCAGTGTGAAATGACAAAACAATGTAAAGGCATTTTAACTGAAAGTTTCTTGTAATTACCTCCGCTAGTAGTGATTGCGTTATCTTTGAGTTGTCATTTTTACATAACACACCCATTGTTTTTAAACCATGTTATAAAGAAAAGCAAATGAGTGAAATCTACTTTAAAAGCTAAATTAGATTTTCATAAAGAATGAGAATATCAGGCCAAGCACATCTCTCAGTCAATGAGCCTTACTGTTCAGGAAGCAAAGATTAATACTCAGCAGTGCTGGCCAGGCAAAACAAATAAGACGGGCAGTCAATTCTGCAAATTGAGAGGATAGGTCTTGAAAAATTATCTGTTAATCCACAGTCTTAAAATTGGGACTCTTCCACAGTCCTGACAAAACTCAGAAATGTTAGATAACACATTTTAAAATGAGCAGCAAGTAAATGAGGGTAGGTGAGACACTTTGTGTCATATTTTGGCAAGACAGAAGTAGTGATTGATTTAATGTCAAAATAATATACTTAAGGATGTAAATGCATTTTAATTCTTAATTTAATTCTTTTAAATTGCATTTAGCTTAATTCCTGATGTAAATGATTTGATTATTTGCATTTGCTTACACTTACAAATTGTTCTCACTCACAAATCCTTTTCTCAATCTTGTATTAAGATATAGTCTGTACTTCAAGTTGCCATGTGTCTTCCATATATTTAGTGATTTTTTTCTAAAAATCATGAATTACGCTTATAGTTGGTGTTATAATAATACGGTCTCTTTCCAATTAACAGTTTTAAGCCATTACCAGCTTTTAACAGAGCCGGGCAAACTGTTTTCTATTGGTGATTTGGTTTAGAACTGATGGCTAACTTGTGAGTAATAATGGATTTTCAGCTTCATTAAACATAAGGAGAAGTTTTAGAATTCTAGAAAGAAGCTTTCCAAATTTATCCAGCAAATCAGAGGTTTCGTAAGAGTAAAATTAAGAATAAAATGTGGCTTACTATGGACCTTCGCCTGCTTATCTCTGGAAATTAAGGTGATAAAACTATACAGTGACTTTGTGAGTGGTTTTTGTGGTTAAATCTCAAGTCACATTGATTTTATCACTGGCACTGACATACCCACCAAGACTTATCTTTCTTGTTCTTTAGCTGTATTCTCTAGACATAACTGTAATCTAACTAATGAAAAATGGTTCAGAATTCCTCATAGGAATAGAATGACTCGTCAACCATCAGTTGACATCAGAATGGAGACTAGTCTGTGCAATCTGCTTGCTTGTTAAATTCTCTCGTTGTATCCTCTGTTAATCTGATTACTAGAGTTTCAGTTGACTGCTTTACCTTCAAACTGTTTTTCCTCAGCCAGTGTTGATGTCTTTGCAATCTGCTATAATTTCACAGCCAGTCTGTCGTCACTAAAAATACAGTTTGGTAGTATTATGTAATATAATTTTCCTTCCTTTATGCACTTCAAGCAGTTTCCACTTACAGTAAATTATATTAAAACTACATTGTACTATCTTTTGTTTCAGCTCTGGAGTTTCATTTGTACTGAACTGTCTGGCAATTTTTTCATGTATTGTATTTAATTTGCTAATGATATGGATGTTAAATGTAGATGTAAGCAATATAGATACAGTCTGGAATGTTCACATGGAAATATATTTATTCTTATGCAATAAGTTGCCTGTATAACAGTTGCAGACACATGCTGGGTAATAAAATAGCTGATTAGAGCATTGTTTTTCAGCAAATTGATGACACCTTGTTGACAGCAATTTATACCTTCAGATATTTTGGCACAAGGGGATATTGCACATTTTGATAGTGCTCCCTTATTATTTTAAAGAGTGGGGAGGGCATTATCCTGTGACTCTCCAGTTCCAAAGTTATGTAAAATAAAACTGCTTAGAAACTGTTCTGGTGGACTGTTTTGTTGAGGTGAATCCTGGAGAAGTAAAGATCCAGATTGTGTGGAATTGTACTCTGTAATGTTTTTGAAAGCATTACTTGCATTTTAGTACTTTTCCTTATAACCACCTAGCTGACTTAAGGCAATCTTAGGACTCATGAAGGAGTTGGAGTTTTCTGATTGACTTTTAGTTGAGTTCAAGGACATCTCTTCACTTTCTTTATGTAATGGTACAGTTTGATTAGTTAATTTTCCCCTTTTTTTTATTCCTTTGTGCTTCTATTGTATTTAATCTCAGGTTTGTTCTGGGTTTCTTAATACTTTGTTGTGTTATTGCACACATTTTTAAACGACATGTGCTTCATGTATCACAGCTGCTTTGTGCACTGTGATCAGTTTGCTGTGTAATAGAATTGCTGAAGCTGCACATGGTTAGTTGTGCATGGTTCTGCATGCAGACTGTGCATGATGCTCACATGTTGAGAGAAAATTTGGTTCCTTCCACTTCTTCTTACAGAGAGCTGCTGGGAAACCCTCACTATTATGGTTCCCCTGAGGCTGAAGAATTGTCCTCCTCCATTGCCTCGAATGGAGCTGTGCTTCTTGGATATTTACATGGGGGTGAATGCAGAAAACAGATGCTTGCCTGAGTGTTGCCAAATTTGATCAGGATATTGATTCAGTGTAACAGCAAATACAGATGCCAGAATTCTGTGCTCTGGACTATTTTATGAATTTGTTCCAGGTGGAAATTCACCTCTCTTCCTTCTCTCCTTCCTTGGATGGGAAACCAAACAGTGCATTGGCTTGGCTGGCTCTTTCCTTGCTTGCCATTGGTATTTTGTTGGCTCTTTCCATATAGCTTTTGGCAGTGTCTCTAATTGGAACAATCTAAGTTTGCCAGAACTTCTATTGACACTGTACTTCCCTGCTTTTGCAGTTACTTGTTTAGTACTACTTTGTGCTAGGGGAAAGAAAGAGTTTATTTTGCTTTTGTGTGAAATGAGTCTGGACACACTGCAGGATTGGAATGAGGAAATCATTCAGATGTGGGTTTTTTCCTCACTTGTATAAATTAATATGGTTGCATGCTATAGGTGGTCTCATTTTTACAACGACTAATTATTAAGGTATTTATGAAATACCAGTATTAGATACCTTGTGACATCCATTTGGGCAACCTAATTGCATTTGTAAGCCCCTAAATGTATGTGTCAGCACATTTTTCTGGGACGTATAGGGTTTTTTGCTACTGTACACACTGCTATGACATTTCTATTTAAACTGCTGCTTATTGGTGACGTGCTCTTGAGTTAGGGCTCAAAACCTCATTCAGGGCCTTATTCAGAGTAACGTCTCCACTGTAGTCATAACTTGCAGTTCTTCATACCTGATAATGTTGTGTCCCTTTAGTTGGCCAGTGATTGTACGGCGGTGTGCACTCGAGTAGATTTTTAGGAGAATCACAACTAAATAGCATTTCTAAAGAATTGAATACTATTTCAAATTCAGACAGAAGTTGTATGCAAGTTCGAATCTGATAAGGATACAGAAGCCATATCAACTGTATGTACCATGAAAGCTTAGATGAGTAAATGTGCTCAAAATAGATTTTAATTCTATTTTGTTGAATAGCATAAAAATTATGTCAGAGTTTTTGGGCTGTGGGCTTCTAGAATACACAGCAAGCAGAACAGTCTTGGGCAGGAGGACAGTTGTCTGAGGTATCTGGCTAGTTGTCAAAGAATTTGCAGTGTTCATACTGTGATGGGCACTTGTGTTTGCATTGGACAGTTGAAACTGCTATGCCAAAGCAAATATTAGTCAGAGTGCCTGCTGGTTGTGTAGGACCAGTTCAGTAGATCCTACTCCAGAGGCACTAGGAAATGGAGGTAGGTGGGACACACATCTCATTAGCAGTTGCTGAATTATATTTTGGAAAAGTGCTACATTTTTTCCACAGAGTTTGCCTGATTGAGAAATATGTGGGTTTTTTCCAATAAATGAAGTAGCAGAATTACTGTTGAGTTCAGTGCCCAGATAAAGTACTTAGGAGGCTAAGTACAACACTATCAATCATTTCTCTCTCCCTGCCCCCTGCTATGAATAAACAGATACTTGAGTGATAGAGAGAAAAGACTGGAGAAAAGCATGCAGGATTGAAAAAGGAATGGGACTCAAATCCTTCACAGCAGCTTGCAAAGTAATGTTTTTGCCTGCAAGCCACAACAGGTACAGTAGAACTAAGCGAAAGAAATGAACAGTTTTCTATTTGAAAAGCACTTGCAGAGTAATAAATTTTTAAAAGGCAGAATTAAATGGAAGAAAATCCTCAGTTTACAGCCAGAGGAAAATTTGTATTTCCAGCAAGAACCTAAATGTGGATCTGCCTTGAATAAAAATGCCATTTTACTTTGGCTTCCTGTAATGCACTTTATCAGGGACTTGGAGTAGAAAGAATAAGCCTAAAGAGTAAGAGCCCTAGAAGAGTTGTTTTTGTGTTTTGCTGGGGATCAAGCATGGACAGATTGATTAATCCAAACTGTCATGTCTTGGCACAAATAATGTGTAATAATTAAATTACATCAGTGAGTTTGCTGGTACTTTGGAGTAAGAGATTTTGAAATGTCTGAAGTACAACGGAAACTGAAATTGTGTGTAATTGGTGCCATGCAGTGAGTGAGTGAGAATATTACGTAATCCCTAAAACCGAGCTAATTTACTAACAGATGGATTGTACATTCTAAGAACAGAAGTGCTAGGAAAAAGATGCATGTGCTTTGCTGTTAGCATGATAAATACAATAGCTTCCAGTTTTTAGTGCAGAGGTCAAGCTAGGAAATTACCTCCCATTGCTGATATAAGTTTCTTGAAAGAACAGCTCAGTTCTTGTTGCTGCAGGATGTCAGTGCTTGATAATTCCTCCATCAAAGGAGGTGGGGATTACTTGGTTAGGCATTCCATAAATGTTCTTTCTGCCGAAGGTCAAAACCTGTTAATTTTTACTTTATCTTGTCTAGGGGGGGTGTCACTTTCACCTCAGGGTAGGAAGAATATTGGATTCAGTCCCTTGCTCCAGAGTATTAGGTTGACTTTGCAGGTTGTGACTTAATTAAACCACAGAGAGGATAGAGATGTTGGGTATACATAGGCAGCCTGAAGGTGAAATTGTGGTGATCCCACTTCCTCCCATGGGCTGTTTATGACTTTCTGGTATTTCAAGAGCTGGAGTGTTTCTTCAGGAGAGGACTGAGGTCAGGCCACAGTATGTGTCTCTAAACCTTCTCTATCATGCCTTGGCCTGGTGCCATTGTGGAACACGAGCATGGCCATGCAGCCTTAGGAGCAGTCCAGGGATGACCATGAAACCTGTTGTAAAAATGAGCATGAGCAGTCAAGAATGAGAGCACTGCTTGCTTGCACGCTGCCCCGTTTGGAACTCGGATTCTGAAGCCTGGGCTTGGTACTGCCTATTCCCCTTCACCATGCCTTGGGCCTAAAGAGCATTTGTGGAATGCCTAACTAAGTAAGTGGCAAGCCAGACCTTTCAATAAGATATGTAGCTTTTTCTTACAAAGAAATGATGTTTCTTACCTGCTGCTGGTACCATCCCACCTCCTTACAGTGCAGTGTTGGGGTACATCTCTGCACCTCTAGCTGACCTTTGAAATTCATATGGAGTTCAGGAGGTAGGATATAGAGAGTTTGAAAGCTTACTGATAGATATACTTGAATATTGTCATTTTTGGGTATTTGAAACAGTCATAAAAACTTTATTTGTTTTTGAAGAAGGAAAGCTGCAAACTCCTGCTCCTCCAAAAGGTTTTATGAGGAAATCACCTTGACTTTCATGAAGGCCAGCAGTCATTAGATAAAAAGCTGCTGGATATCAGCTGTTTGCTGAACAGCTGAAGTGCTAAGACTCAGTATTCTTTGGTACAGTTTCTGCAGGTTCTGTCTGTAAATGACTCATCCTCTCCTCTTTTGTGCTCTTCTGTGCTGGGAAGCCATGTCTGCTGTCCACTGTGCTCCAGTGTGTCTGTGTGTCCTTAGCACGCGCTGACCGTGCGTTCCTCAGTCGTGCACAGCAGAACACAATTTCTGGGCTGCTTCAGTGACTGTTTCCCTGCATTTCCATCATGACAGTACCAATTTTTACCTGAAACTCTGGAGCATGCACAGTGTGACCAGGTTTTTTTCAGTGTTGTGCTGCCCGGTCCCTAATGTGTGTGTTGTGCTGACCAGATACCATGGTGATAGTCAGGGCTTTAAATCTTGACCAGACATGGGCATCTTTTCGTGAGAAGAGAAAGGATCACATCCTTGATACCATCTCAATCTCCTTGCCAATTTTGAGCCCCTAATCTTAAAAAGAAAGGAACAAGCATTTCTGAGTAAACCAGTTACAAGTTCTTTTAAAAATATTTGCAAAACACACAATTTTATTTAATCCTAGGTTTTGGAAAGGAACCACCAAAATTATTTTTGCTGTTTATTTTCTTTGAAAATAAATGTTCAGCTTGTTTCAAGTCCCTGGCAAGGAAATTTTCAGTGTGGGTTGTTAAGTTTTGGCAGAGCTATAACAGTCTAAAAGCAACAGGAATACTATTGGAAAGCATTTGAAAGTATTAGCCATTACTATATTTACCAGCTCTGCTTGTATTTCTTTCTTTCTTTGGGCAGTTCAAGTAGTCTCAAAGGTGGGTCCACCAAGGTGGAGAGGAAGTAAGGACATGAGCCAAGTTTCAGTGAGCAGTGCAGGATGAAGGAGAGGTCACAGCAGTCCTTGGGTTCAGAGGAGATTCCCGAGGTATCGAGTTCCTGGATGCTGCTGCTGTCGGGGCCATGCACCTCACAGCTCTTGGGAGCACAGTTCCAAGTGTAACAGACATAATTAAACCCCTGGAGGGGAAAAAAAAACCCAAACACTTGCTATTGAATTTCAGATTTATTAGAATTAAGGAAATTAATTAAAGTTGTCCCAAGAGATAATAGAGAACACTGTATTCTGTGCTACCTTTTTTGTGAGCAACATCATGGATAAAAAAGAAATACATGCAGTTGAAAGAGAGAGCTAATGAGTAAGTATTTATTGCACAGATATATTCTGGCTTTGTTAGCTGCTGTTTCAAGATCAGACATCTGTCCTTAAAATATTTTGCTGCTTGAAGGTTTTTTTTCTTTACCTTGAAATAAAGCCAAGTTTTTCCTTCATAAAGGAGAACACTTGAATAAACACAACCCTAGCATAAAGCCAGTTGGGACTAGTCTGTTGGCAAGGGCTAGAGTTCTTTTCACATAGGGAATTATTAGAAAGACAGTGAATCTAACTTCTCCCCTCTCAAGGGTCCCTCCCATAGTCTCTGTTCTTGACTCCTGTATTATTAAGCAGCATGGAACAGTCAGAAGTTTACAGGAGTATTACTCTGCGATATTTTTGTGTGTTGTCCCTTATTTTTCAGGAAAAAAAAGAAATATTTCTTTGGTTTAACTTTGAAATTGTGAAAGATGCAAGTATTTGTTAACTGTGGTATACCCATAGGAACATTTATTTACACATAGCAAGCAGGTAAAACTTGTAAATCTGTTACAGAACAAAGCTGAGAATTCTGTGTGGCTTAGAAAGGTTTGTGTGTTCTGGGGAGCAGTGTTGGGATGCAGTAGTACTTAACTGTGAATTGGATTCTGCACAAGTTGCCACACATTCCTTTTTCCTACAAAATTGTTTATAAGAGTTGGATTTTCTGTATGTTAGACCAGGTCACAAGAGTTGTAATGTTAGTTATGTCTGAAACCAGTTAGTAATTTCCAGTTTCCTTTGTCCTCCTTGATATAAAATTATTCTTCACTGAGACCTCTTGCTTTCTAAGTTTGAGGAGGTGAGGGAGTATCTACACAATACAAAAAACTCTATGCTTTCTGGTATCACGAGAAAAAGAACTTGGAAATAAAACCCCCAAGATTCAAGTAGACAAAATTAACTCCTGCATTTCCATTAACTTTTCTCATTCACCTAGTTAGTCATCAAACTTGCTGCACAGTCCCTTCTTATATAATCAGTGAGACACAGAATGACAACTGTAGTATCTCTATTTTTCAACCTTTATGTTTGAAATGTAAGAAAATGCTGTTGTCAAAATTCTTTTTCAAGTATTAAGAGAAACAACTTTTTTTTGGTGTATACTTTCCTCTCATTCATCTTTACTGAAGAAATCTAAATACCTGATCCCTGTTTAGCTGACTGCTCAAAATGTGTTCCTTTTCCCTCTCCAGTGTATCAGGCCAGGAAGTAGAAATGCCTAAAAGACAGAGAACTATGAGCTCTCACCTTTGGAGCTGGGGAATGTAAGGGCTGAAAGCTGGCAGATGACAGATGTGACTCAGGATACATCTCATCATGTTATGAACACAGCCAGTCTCCTCTGTCTCCTCCTGTGTAACATATGTCTCTCTCTAGGAAGATAACCTGGCTCAAACTTGGATGCTACTTTCTTATGTATTCTCTGATACAACATGTGCAGACATTGCACTGGCCAAATAAATGGATGGGTTCCTTGTGTGAATGCCTTGTGCAGGCTGGATGCAGCTCCAGGAGTGGCCATGGTGCTGTTGTAGGTACCCGTAGTGCCCAGTATGTAAAGTGTTTACAAGAACCATCCTCAAATTAAACTTGCTTAAATCCTAGTGGCAGGATTTTTGTTCAAGTAGTAATGAGGATACAAAGGGCATAACAAATACATGGTGACTATGTGCTGACTTTGGGCAACACAGAAAAAAGTAAAACTCCTGAAATCTGATCTCTGTTGCATATATATCCATTTTCTAGTCATCTAGGAAACAACGTACTGCATTCCTTTTAGCTGTTTTCCTGCTTTACAAGGGGGCATCTTTGTGTCTGAAATTCAGATGATATTTGACATAACAAAATTTAAATTCAGATCTGTGTATTTGAACAGCTGTCAAGTCTACAGTAAGAAGATTCTCAGTAATTCTCAGGTGCCCTTGATTTATCTAGCTTGATTCTCACCCTTACACTGACAGCCAAAGGAAATCAGATTTGAGGTTGCATTTGTGATTGTCTTTGCTGTAGCGCCAAAACTGTTTGAAGAACTTGTGGAATCTGTCTGCAGCTCTTTGAGCTTCACTGCTCTGGGAAAAGTTAGATGGGCTATAAAACCTAGAAAAGAATCCAAGTGTTGTGGCTGTGACTTTTACAGGGCATTCCAAAATGGATGATGCCCTAGACAAAAATTTCACCTTGTAAAACTGCTTGCAGTTCTGATATCTATTTTGACCTGGCAAGATGTCCAAAAAAAGATGTTGATAAATTGTTCCAGTGAGACAGGGAAACAGTGTTTGAGATCAAGAGCTCTTAAGTGATTTGAAGAAAAGTAGTAGAAGAAGGAGTTGCTGTCTCTAAAGATTTTAGAGCAAACAATATGCTAAGAATATGAGGGATAGGGGTAGGCTGAACTCAGAAATTATTGAGTCAGTTGTGAAAGTGGTGCAATTGCATTTGTTTGCAAGCATATCAGATTTTTGCTTAGCCTGGCAAAATTAACCAAACCTTTAATGAGTTCCATCCTGAGAAAACATTGTGAATGTGGTGGTGGCTCTGTCTGCACAGAGCCTATAATGATATTTAAACTAGGGCTGAACTTTTGAAAGACGTGCGTTCCTAAAAAACATCTTAAAAGCAGCTAGCTTTATTAAAACTATTTCATGTAATGGCCTCCTGCATAGGCACTAAAGTAAGTAATATTCAAAGAATGAGATTACGAAAGGAAGAGTATGAGTATTGAAATGAACATAATGCCTCAAAAAAAAGAAGTTAGGAATGCAGTGCAAATCAGAGCAGGTTGCTCTGTGTGTGTTTCTGGGTATGAGTGTGTATAGGTGGACAAACATACGTGTGGCATCTCAAATGTGTGGCCTCCCGAGCTCAGGTGGGACTGTTCAGAAGCACAGGAGGCACAGGCAATGAAGATGACAAGGGAATGGAATAACATGAGCAGGATTCCATAGGCTGAACATTTCAGTCTGGAAAAATCATAACTTGGGTGAGAATGATGGAGTGAAGTCCGTAAAACCTGAGAGTTCATGGAGAATGTGAAGAGGAAATAATTGTCGTCTGTCTCAGTACAAGATCTCTGAGTCGCTGGCAGAAAATACCCAGTGCTCTTCTCAAATTAAGATGATGTGGCATGTAGTGGAACTGACTGACATAGGAATTAGATCTCCTAAATTTCAGGAAGGAAGCTAAACATATTCAATAAAGGACTACTAAATGATAGAAGGACATTGTATTTGACTGAGAAAGTCTTTGTGCCTCAAAGTAAAAATGCAGCCTGGAAACATATTCTGACAAAATAGCATACATTTTTCCGAGCTTTAGGATCACTCTAGGCACCATTATTGATGCCTTTGGATAACAGGCCTTTGATGTGACTTGCATGGACTGCATGTTTCTGTGTTCTTGTAATGTGGTCAGAGAGCTTTGGTGATTGAATTTAATCATTCAAAGGCCCTGGTCATTCGCTGCCTTGAGGTTCTTCTGAAGCTCTTCATACTTGAGGATTTTTTTGCTAACCTGAATATCTTCACATTAGCTAGAAAATACTAAGAGCCTGGAATTTCTAGTGCAAATTAAGGATGAAGTCATTATTGATACAATGGTGGAATTGAACATACTCTTCTGAGGAGGGCATTAGGCCCCATTTTTTCCTTATTTGTAAGCCAGTTGAAATAGAGAAATACATACAGTTTTCCATTACTCAGGGACCTCGTCACTGATGGTTTGCACATCTTCTCTCTGATTAACAGAAATAAAAATATTTAAAGGGCTGCAGCATTGAAATATGTCAAGATACTAAATGCAGAGTATTGCTTATACCTGACCATATGTCTTGGTCCGGCAAGTACTAAGAAGCTGCTAAGATACAGAAAAACATTGAAGTTTTACAAAATGAATTTATTTTAGATCTTCAGTGATAGACAGGTAAATCACTGTGAATTCTAGTATTTCTTGCTTTTTCATGTCTACTTTGAGATGTTTAAAACAGCTTAGTTTAATAGCAGCTATAAGATACCCTTAGGTTTCAGGAATACCTCTTTTGTAATACAGGCTGCTAAATCTAACCCCTGTGCAAGCCCCATGAAGTCCTATACACAGGTAACTGAGGGAGGAACTTGGTACGTTCGGTGGCGTTATCTAGAGAAAGACCATTCTTAAGTTTTGGTTTTCTGTGAGAAGCTGCTTCACTCTTGTCTGAATAGGTTTAGAGGCCTACAAAAGGGATTTTGGTTTACAATTCTGAGTTACAGGAAAATCAGCATCCTAAGAATTGGACTTTATCAAAGAGGAGAGTAGGCAAATTATAAAGAAACAAATTCCCTGGTTTCTGGCTGCAAAAATGTCACTCAAAACATAAATTCCATTATTTGATAGTGTTTTGAGCATGACAAATGATGTAAACTGGTTCATCCCATGTAAGAAGTCTATTAAACCAAGTGAAAAGGAGGGTTTATTTGTGTCTAAAAATACGCTGTTCTACGCAACTATTATCTTTATATGAATCATACTCATTGTTATAGAAAGAGGCATAATTTTAGTTAAGTGTTTTTCCAGAACTTTGTTCTGCTCCTCTTCACACAAGCTTTACAAGTAGGGATGGGGTGCTGGTGTTCTCTCCTTCCAAGTCTGTAACCACAAAATCCCATTGGAAAAAGGAAACTCATCTCTGCAAATAATTTCTCACAGGTAGGCAATGATCACATAGTAGAAAAATTTCCCACTGCACTACAATCCAGGTGTATTTAGAACAGTGTTTTAGTGTGTTGAATAGACAAGGATTTATTTGGGCAAAACTCCTTTAAACCCAGGAGCAGTAAACCAGAGTGAAGAATGTGAGCCAAGGGAATCTACTGCATAGCTTGCTTGCAAGATTATCAGTGAAGAGCTTGAACAGGCAACAGAG
Organism: Irena cyanogastra; assembly: GCA_013397155.1. Classification (NCBI taxonomy): domain Eukaryota; kingdom Metazoa; phylum Chordata; class Aves; order Passeriformes; family Irenidae; genus Irena; species Irena cyanogastra. Next base: position 355,539 of record VWZV01004326.1, on the reverse strand, counting down.
CAGCTCCTGGAAATACTGTTTCACATAACAGTAAGTGTATTTTTTTTCTTTTAATCAGAAGGGATGTTTCTGAACAATCAGCATAGGACTGTGGCACAAACCTTCCAGCAGCTCTGTGTTCAGAGCCAGGCACTAGATAAATCCAGTCCTAGCTGGCTGAAGAGCAAAGGATCATCTGTTTTTAAGATAAAAGTCTGATAAATGCTCAGGGCCACATGAGATCCTAAAGAGAAGTGATCTGCAGCTGTGTGGAGTCTTCCACAAAGAAATTTTCACAGGTGTTTGTTGTATTTGTAGGAAATGGGTGTTCCTATTTCTGCCAGTTGTGATGCTGTCACTCACTTGGAAGGAGCTTTATGTGCCTTCACATCTTCCCCTCTGGTGGTGTCCTCCCTCTTGGATTTGCACATTTCCTCAGCATTGATGTACAGGCAAAAATGCAGATGCCTGAGTGTTAAATGGACTTTGTACTTATCATGTAACAGGGCTAGGGTGCACTGTCTCCTTTCCTAAATTCTGGTCAACGAGAGTATGTAAAACTCCAGAACACTGAGATTCCACGTGTTTTCCAAGGCATTTGCACAACATTCCTCCCCTGCCCCCAGCTTTATGTTTTGAGGGCTGTTATTTTCTATAGGACAGGCAGAACTTTAGTATTTCAGTTCTGCAAGCTCAAATAGAGCTTTGCAAGAGTAGAATTAAAAAGTAGAGAACTTGAACCTGTAAGTTTGAAAGACTTCTTTGCAAGTATTTGCAAGTATGCAGTTACAGCTGCATATAATGAGAAGAGAGAGCATTTGTATTTGTGTGAATACATAAATTGTGTTTATTTGGGTGAATCACCCGTGTTGGTTAAGTGGATGTTAATTGGGGTGATACTGTGTAGCTGTTCAGCACCATGGAGAAGAACAGAACTGTACTGAATGGAGGCTTCCACTCCAGGCTGTGCTGTTGGAGGTGTTTCCTGCACTGTGGAGTGGCTGCTCTGCCACTTCTGATTTTTCAGAAGAAACAGACTGTATTTTTGCATCATTCAAATAGAAAAAGGGACTAGTATCTTTTCCATGTCCTGTTTCTAAAGGGCAGGACAAAAACAGCATCAAAAGGTCACCATGGCAAAGAAGTTCCCTTGGAACAATGAAATAGTTTCGGTAGAAGCAGTGACTCATTGCTGTGTGGGAGAGGTGAGTGTTTGCCTCCAAGTGGCTCAGGAGGCTGTGCTGAACACCACTCATAACTGAAACGATTTGTGTTCTTCACTCTCCTCCTCAGCTTGGCTTCAAATATTATTACTGTTTGTTTATGCTCTTTATGACATTCATGAACCAGAAAATAATAATGATAGGTATTGTAAAAGCTCGGGAAAGAATTAAAAGGCATAATTTTGGGGTTGGCAGCGAGTCAGTGTGTGGCATTGAGGAAACAGTTCTAACTTTGGTGAGGTTATATGGGGTTTTACACTTGTTCTCTGAAGTACCACCCTTTTGAAGAGAATTGTGGAGACCTTTCATTGAATCCTGAAATGGCACGGTGCTGCTTGCCAACAATAATACTGAGATATGATTGGGGTGATGCTGACATGCATTAGCTTTAGCCACTTAGATAAGAGGTGTTTTAAAAAGGCATAGAGTTAACATCAACTACATGAACTGTATTATTTTGTTTAACTGTTTCTTGTCATTGCCAACAAGGTCAATTTAGGCTAGATTTGGAGATTCATTTCAATTCAGTAACTGCACTGTTACTGAATTCAGAACATCTGTGTATCCAAGACCTGTCTGCATTTTTGAAGGCTTTAGCCTTATGATCCATATCATAAATATGCACTTTCTATACAAATTTTAGGAAAGAAGATAACCTTCTTAAAGAACTACATCGTGTGGAGTTGGTATCTGACCTTAGGTATTGAACTGGTTTTCTGCTTTTCCAGTTGAGTTGTTTAAATAGAAGCATAGAGTTTGCTTACTCTTGCTGAATCTGGGCTATCAAGTAATCTGGCATATTTACAGCCGATCACGATATTCAAGACGACGTGAGTGCTTTGATAATATGTGATTTAGGAATATTTATTTCAGATTAAATTTAGTCTGCTTTTGTACTAGAGCAGCTTTAATGTCCTTGTGGTTTTAAATTTTCTGAAGTGGAAAAGCAGTTAGTACATTTTAGAAGTGCATATATTATTTGAACCTGTTGTACCTCTTGACCATTAGAACTTTCAGAGTATGGAGCTTCTAGTTGCAAATTTAATGTTCAGATAAAGAAAAAAAATTTCAATTTGAGGTACTTCTGGTGGTTTTTTCTACCACAGTATTTCCATTCTTAGTGAATGTGAGCAATCTGATTAGCTTGAAAGTACAAAGCCTCAGAGCTGAGGCCCCAGGACCCTGGATGTGCTTGTGAGTGGTCTAGCAGAAGGTATGTGTGGGAGCAGCCTGGCCCAGGGTCCAGCCATGGTGAAACTGCTCTCCTGCTGTGTAGGGTTGTGTGCCCGTGGCTGGATTCAGTGCCAGAGCCTCCTGGGAGTGGGTAAGACAGATTCCTCCTAACCCAGGCAGAAATGAGAGCTGCTCATTGAACTGTATGGGACCAAATGGGGACATGCCCACACTCACCTTCCAGAGGTGTGTTTGCCAAAGGAATGTACATATTAGGATTAGGCTTCTCCATCTTCTTCACTCTTAAATGCTGCTAACACAGCCACTTCAAAACACTTGAGTAAACTCCTTTAATAAACTCTTTGTAGAGTGGGGTCTCAAAGCTGAATAGCTCTCTTGACTTTGATAAGTGACAGGCAGCAATGGTCTGTTTGTATTTCAGGTTGTTATTGCTGAGGTTTAGGCAGGTTTTATAGACCTTATATTGGGTTTATGTATGGGAGAGCTACAAGTTCCATTTAGACTATCTTTCCTTAAAACAACAGGGAGAAGTTGTTTTCCTGTCTGTCAGAGGTATCAGTGTGAGATGCATACTTTAGATTTTTTAATCCTTTTTTATTAGCTATTACTAGTTGGTATCTCTAAAACCATCTTTTCACATGATTACTTTTCTTGGATGGCTTTACTTTTTCCATTGTAACAAGAATAAAACCTTTTTTCTCTAAAGCAATTTTCTAGCCAGTAAGAAACTATTGAATATCTTAGTGAAAGAGTCTTTATATGTCTTCATGTGAGTAGCTTTTTTTCACTAAACTGGTGCATGTCTACCTACTGTAAATGTAATTTGAATTCTTATGGTTGTCAAAAATGAATAGCTTGCTTCTTCTTACTGTCTGAAATTTATCTGACCAAATGAAGTTCAGCATAAAGCACAAATAGGTAACGAAACCAGCTTATTGTGCAGGTAAGAAAATCTGTGATTAATTAGGTGGCCCACATCTGGATGTGACCACAATCTAATCGTGAGGGGCTGTAAATAGCATCAAAGATTTGTGAGCGTTAGGTCTGTGGACAGCAGGAAATATTTGAAAGCCAAAGCAGGATCAAATGTTTGGGTAAAAATTATGGTTATAGCTAACCACAAATCAAGCGAGAGCCATTAGAATGTTGTTTGTTATCCTGTGGTTGAATGTAAATTCTCAACATTGCTCCTTTGATTCATAAAGCAAATGAGGGTTAGGCTGCGACCTTGAAGATGTGTGAGACATTGAAGTGAGACAAGCAAGCTCTGCTGGCTTTCTTGTGCTCTGCTGTGGGAGGTTTTCTGAAGCATGAAGTTACCTCTTGCTCAACTACAGCCATGGCTCCTCACTGCTGAACAGCCTGTTCAGTTCATTTCCACCGAAGAACGTGCACCACCAGACCTTGCACTGGTGTCTGTACACATGCAGTACTCCTACAGTAGAATGCTTCAAACACAGGCTGTGCTGGCATTTCCCTGCTGTTCTATTACAATGGCACATGCTGGCTATTACTCTCTAGCAGTCATAACATCTTCATTGGTTCTCATCCACTACCCTTCACAGACAGAGAAATGGAAGGAATTATGTTTATCTAATTGTAGGAGTTAAGATCATATGTGAAGGTCGAAGATTTTAACAGTGGCCAGAGAAAAGTAGTAGTATGCTGCTCAGCTTCTTCACACATTGAGGGGAGAGCCATCCAGCCAATCTCTAGGCAGTCTTGCTTAGACTTTGGAGGAAAAAACAGAAAAACTAGTGTCCTTCCTAGTGGAGAGGAGAGAGACTTAGCAAAGGAAAGAAATAAAAGTTGGATTGAAAATATCAGAAACTGTCTGGGAAAGGAATCTAAGTCCACTAATGCAAACTGTAATTCTGAAAGATGAGGAGCCAGAGCTTTCAGATGCCAAAGCAGTATGTGCTTCCTTGTTCCTAACCTGCTGTACCTCCTGCCTGGAGGGAAAGGATTCCACGAGCAGTATGTCTATGATACCTTACTGGCAATACCTTATTGTCAGCTTTCCCAGTCTGAATTTCTCCAGTGTGGCTGTTAGGTACTGAGGGAGACTCTGAAAGGCTCGTTAAAGTCAAGGCACAGAACATCCATTCCTCTCCACTCATGTGCTGAACTTGACAGTCTTTTTTTTTTTTTTAAGTCCTTCCTACATTTGGAAATTACTTCCATGAGATTGGCTCTGCAGCCTTTCTGAGGGCTGTTAGGGTGACCAACCTGCAACTGAGCCTCAGGTCCTCCTTGCCCTAAATGAAGATGGATGTGGCAGTTACTTTTTAGGCATCACCACCAATCACCATGACCTCATCTGATCCCAAACATTTGTGTACGTAAAATTTTCTCAGGTGCTTCCTAACTTGATCTTTCTCATTTTCCCAGACTCAGTGGGAGTGATTTAATTTTACACAAAAAATCATGAGAATGAAAAAAAAATATACTTCTGTTTGACACACTTAAATCCAAAAGTCTTTTAAATTTTTTAGTAAATTTTGTATTGTGAAGACCATGGAATTGGTAATTCTGCCCTGTCAAATCCATAAAGAAGCTGACTTCTGTGACTTGGCAAATTTCCAGTTGATGTCAGCTTTGAAGTCAGTGAGGATTTCTTTGGAGAAAAGACATGAGGATTTGGATTAAAATATTTATTTATGATTGATCAATGAAGTCCACCTGGTCACCAGACAAGGAGAACATATGATACAAGAAGAAAAAGTTTGAGATTTCTTTTTAATTTCAGTTTAGTAGAACATTTTATTTCATTCCAAAGCAAAATAAATCCTTGGGTTGACTGAAAATTTTTAAAGAATGTATTACTGGTAATAAAGCAGCAGGAGTTGTTACTCATGTGGTAAAGGCTAATTTGAAAAGAAGTGCACTATCAACTTCATGTTTAGGTGTAAGAAATTGATTTTTTTTTAATTGTTTTGGGAAGACCTACATTTTGATTTCACAAGGATTGTAAGTGCCACCTTGTGGACATCATTATTCTTGTATCTCATTATAGGGCACAGTGTTGAAGTAGAATAATAAAGTTTAGTTTCAAAATTTGTCACAGAAATTAGTTATGTTTTCTTTGAGGATTGGGAGATTTTGATTGATTTTCCAATATTGCTATTGACGTGCTGAGGTTGAAGAACACACTACTGCTGGCTTCAATGGCTGTAAATAAAGACAATAAATGTTTTACTGTGAAGTCCTACTACGTCATGATATTTGTAGTTCTTTGTTGTAGTTGAGGCGGTCACGACACAAAGCAGAGGCCTCAAGCAGTCTCAAACTGCAACTCTTTATTCTTGAAAATGGCTGACCTTTTATACACTTTTTGATTGTTTATACTTCTTCTACCTGAACTATTGGCCACAATAAATCAACATAACACCATTGGTGAAAAGTAACAGTGACTTCAGCTAACTCTCTAAAAATACTTCGTCCAGCTGCAAAATTCTCTCCTTATCTTTCTTCTCTTCTCTTGGTCTCCTTGGTAACAGCCTTGGAGAGAGCTCCTTATCAGCTTCTTCTTGCTTCTCAGCTTCTTCTCGCTCCTTTAGCTAACAGGCCCGCTGTTAGCCCCTTCCACAGTTCTTGTTGGAATTCCTCAGTTGGTCACTCTCAGCTCTTTCTCCTGAGTAAGCTGTCAATGGAATGCCATAGGAGTGGAACCCCAGATGTCTGGTATTCTGGCAAGATCCTTATGTTGTGACCCGCAATGTCCTTGTGTGAAAGTGGCTGGATAAAACGCTTCATGCCGTGTCAGGAAGTAGCCCGTGTCATTTTTGGGGGTGTGTGGGTTGCAGAGGTTTCTTTGTTGGACATCCTGGTGCTGGGTAGATCAGCTATGCTGTGTTTTTAAAGGGTTTGGGGAATGTCTTGTCTCCAATGCATAAGTACAGTGGTGCCTGTAACAAGCCCTGAGCTGGGCATTTTTACCCTTTTCACAAATGAAACCAAATTTTATTCTGAGGAATAGAGAGTTTCTAATTACATGCAGCTGATTTTCTGCTCGTTAATAACTTAAAGGTATTGTCATGAGGTATATTAAATATCTGCTGCTTATCTTAAAGCTGTCTCCTAAAGATCTGGAGCTTCCTCACTAGCCAAGTCAAATCCAATCCTGTACTCCAGAAGTAAATCCCATGTGGTTTGTCTATATGCTGCTGTCAGCCAGTCACAAATTCCTACTTATCTCCAGGCTATACTTAGGCCATAACCAATATCAAAATTCCAGGACATTAAATCTCTTCCTTGGCTTGCTGCTGAAGTGTTTTCTATGTTGTCACAAAACAGAAGCTGATTTATCTCAGATAAGTTGTTTTATAAACTGTTAGAAAAAATGGACAGCAGTGTTGTTTTTGCAAAAACACAGTTATATCCCTGGTCATCCAGGATTCTTTTAGCATCTCATCTTAGGGAAGCTGTTTTATGGATTGTACAAATCAAGATCTATTGGATGGGACTTGGAACAACCTGGTTTAGAGGAAGGTGTCCCTGTCCATGGGAAAGGGGCTGGAACTGGATCACCTTCAAGGACCCCTTCCAACCCAAACCATTCTATTATTCTAGGAAATTATTTTGTTTTAAACTATCCTGTCCACGTGTGTGTTAACTGAGTGGGTTGAAGGTTTTCTACTCGTTGAACAGGTGGATTTCTTCTCTAACTGTCTAGAAGCAGTATAAAGATTTCTCACATACCTCTTTGGCGAGAATAGGCTGAGTGCTCACTTTTAGAGGAGATTAAGAAAGAGGAAGTAGTTCTGCTTCTGTAGAAAGCCTATTTGGAATTATAACAAAATCATAGCTCTCCACCTCTTTTCGGAGCAGCAGCTGTGGGAATTATGTTCAGCTCTTCTTTCTGCTGAGGGATAAGTAGTCAGCATGATCAATGCATTACTGCTCGTGGTGTGTTCTTGGATTTTGCCTGGCAGGATGTAAAAACCTGTTGGCTACCTTGAAAATGCCGAGTCCGAGACCCTTTGGGTTTTATTGCTTTTTTCCATACAGAAGACACTGCTGAAATGCTAATTCACAAAATCATTTCAGAATTGATTCTTCTCTGAAAGTCATATTATTCTCGGTTGTTATGTCCGAAGTCTGCACATGTAAGATCTTGGAAAAAGAAATCTTACTTTATTTTGCAGAGCATTGGCTGTGACGACTATCTGGGTTCTGACAAGGTGATTGACAAGTGTGGAATATGTGGAGGGGACAACACTGCTTGCAAGGTTGTGTCTGGAGTTTTCAAACACACGCTAACAAATCTTGGCTACCACAAGATAGTGGAAATTCCTGAAGGAGCTACTAAAATCAACATTACTGAGATGTCAAAGAGCAACAACTATTTGGGTAAGTTGCATCTCAGTGAATGAAGAATGCTTTGTGTGCAAGTGCAACTGGGTAGAGGTTATGCCAGGAAAGGCCTTCTGAGCAGTGTGAAATCAATGTCAAGAAGAGGAGAGAAAAGAAAATAAATCATTAAACAGGAGTTTTGATCAGAACTAACTGGCTGTTTTTAATTCTAGATTGATCTTGCATGACAAACATTGTAGACCTGTTGCAATCTATTTCCCTGTCTGTCTGACTTGGCTTTAGTTTCTCCTTTTAATCAGTTCTGCTGTGATTGTTTCCCTTTCCCACATCATTAACCTTCTCTGATCAGTCAAAATCCAGCCAAGCAGATGCTTGTGTATATAAAAGGCTGCTTGAGGAGAAAAGAGCATATTCTGATTGCCAAAAAGTTTCAGTTCTTTTAAAGTGGAAGTATATAAATGTTTTATTGAGATAATTTGATATTGAGGAAGTATTCACAGACTCTAAGGTCTTTGTACAGTTGTTTGTTCAGAAGCAGGTCCTTAATTCAAAACCATGGAGGATCCTGGAATATTTATAGTAACATAACATCTTAATGTATATCTCTAAATATGTACAGTGGGTTGCAAATTAGAGATTATATGGAATTTATACCAGATCTACATCAGTCTTGTGTGCTGCATTTATGAGCATTCATGGCATTCCCCACTGTAACCTGTCGTGTTCCCAGGTTACAGAGCCTTTTTGTAAGCAGTTCTGGTGAGTGGACTGGGAAGAGAAGAGTTACTTATGATTTACAAAACCTGCCCCTCACCCTTCAGTTTTCTCTTCATCCTCCTCTAGATCTGTCTTAAAAGTTGCCATTGCAGATGGTAAAAATGAAGCCACCTGAGAACTTCTATGCTAGCTTGGTGTGGTTATTTCTGGAAACTGTCCAGCTGTGCTAGAAGTTCCAAATGCCAGTCCTCTTGTTGGACAGCTGCTTTATCTCCCTTCTGGTGGGTAAAGCACCTCAGCTGCTGCTCAGGTGCAAGAAAGGAAGGTGCTCATTATGGAATTGCTTTTACTCTCTGTTCTACTTTCTTCCCCTTAATTCCTGCTGAAGCTGGAATGAATTTCACAGAACGTTGCTGTAGATGGGAGTTTATTATGGGGAACAGTCTGAACTGGAAAGTGAGTTCCATAATTTTACCAAAAATTTACTTCAAAACTGAAGAAATAGAATAAGCTACCCACAGTCCAAGAAAGCCAAATGTTCTGAACCTATTGTCTGGGTGGTCTTCTCAGTTCTTATTTGTCCTGGTTTCATCCAAATGAGGTTTGATACATTATATACCAATATACACCAGCATTCGTTTTTTCATAAGAACAGTTTGTATAGCATCTATCAACACTAACTTAATTGATAATGAACTAAACCAATAACTCTGTCTAAAGAATTTCCATGGATACTTGCACATTTGGTAGAAAATGGGTGAGAACATAGCTGACTTGGCAGTACAGTGAAAGTAGTCACATTACTAATATATAAAATCATGGAGTTGAATACAATTTTTTTGTCAGATTTATGTGCCAGCATCTGAAAACAGCTGACAGAAAAATTCCTGTAACTATATTAAAATGTCCTGAGCTACTTGAACATTTTTGTAATGGGCTGGACAGAAAGAGAGTAATATTTTTGTTTAAAAATAACCAGGCTGTTGGCATGTATGGGAAAGTGACAGAGTTTTTCTTTCCCATGCTACTCCTTAACTCCTTATCCCCTGAGCTCTTGGTTTATGCTATCATTTTTTCTTTCTTTCTTTTTTTTGTTTCTATCCATTTCATATATTTTATTTAAAAGTGCTGATATGGATTTAGTCTCCTAAATTTGCCAGCTCACTCCCATGTTAGGAGTTCTTGAGGATGTAATTCCAGCCTAGAAGGATTCCAGCCACTCTGCTTACACAATAAACTCAGTTTATTGAGGCAGGTGAGTTACACCCAGACAAAAATGAACATGTTCAAGCAGATCAGAAAGCTGAAACTAAGAGAAAGGCTTATCAAGCAATTTATTGGACAGGTGAAATGGTAATTATGAAGTTGTTTTTTCGATGTATTGGTGGTCACAAATCTCACTGATAAAACAGCATTCAGAATTTTGACATTTTCATAGTGCACATAACACTGGTGGAGCTGGGAAACTTGAAAACTCAGATCTGGCATTTACTGTTTTCTCTGTATTTAAGGTAATAAAGCAGAAGTCTCCAACTTTAAAAATAACAATAAAAATTTTAAATTATCCTTATGCTGCAGCAACAACAAGAAAAATAACCCAGCAGCCATTCCTTTAAGTATGTAGTTGACTGCTTTGCAAAACTGAATTTTCAGTACCCTGTTCCGTCATAATCCAGTTGTAGCTGTCAGAGCTGCTTGTAAGAACCATTCATTCCCTTTTCTTTTCCCAAGGAGCGTAAGTTGGTTGTGTTTGGTTTTCCTTTCACTTTGTACGTTTTAGTTTCTTCAATGCAAAATTGGAAGTCAGCTCAAGGTTTATTAGGATTTATTTTTTTTACGAGATGACAGCAGGTGTTCCTAGGTATCAGGTACCCTGTAGTTCTCTGTTTGGGAGATTGTCTTGAGTTCCATGTGGTTCCATTAAGCAGGTTTACCAAGCTCCACGCTTTCGTCAGAAGTACTAATCAAGTGAGCAACCAGGAGAGTGTTCACAAGGAGGTATTTCTTTAAAATCAGGAGGTGTTGGAAAAAGCAGGCCGGAGTATGAGTTTCAAACTTGGCTAGAAGTCATCCAAACGTTTGAAAGCTTCTCCATACTGCTTTTGTGAACTATTTTGTATTCGTCTGTTGCTGATTTTCGTAAAGCCCTCGTAAAAAGCACAGTTCTAACGTTTCTGCCGAATATGATTCCGCTTACTGAGTTTTCTTATTTTGAGGACTGCATTTTTGGCTTTTGCACACAAGCTGGAGTGATTCCAGAATAAAATTTTTAAGTTCTTGCCACTGGAAAACAATAAACTTCTGTTAAAAAGAGAAAGCATGACAGTGGTATATAAAGCTTTAAAGTGTTTCTGGAATGTTATCTGGGTAGTCAGAATATGCAGGTTAAAGGAGATGGGCTGTTTGGTTGGTCATGGAACTTTGTAATTAACTTTTCATAAAATCCCAGTTTGGAATGAATTGGATTTCATACAGCACAAATAGAATATTTTCTTCTTCCCCTGCTCAAGTATTCCAATTCCTTTTAGGCTTTCCATTTCTTGTAGATCTTCAGTGTAGGAAGAGTGTTGATGTGATAAAGGAAAATATTTTAGCAGTCAAGTTGAGAATAGGCTGTGACATTAGCTAGTGTGTCTTAGTGAGCCAAAATGGACTAACTAATAGAGCCATGAGATGTATCTGAAATTCCCCAGGAAACATCTCATGCTGCTTTTCTAGTGTGTGTTTGTTGGGAAAGAAAGCAGTTCAGTTTTGAGTTCTACATAATAGCTATTCATAACTATTAATGATGTATTCATCAGTCTGTATATTTACTCTAGTATTTTTTTACAGTTAAGAGAAAAAGCTGTGTATTACCAACTCTATAAAGTGTAGAGAAGGCTGTAGGCGGTACAGCCCTGACCTGTGTCAGAATGACTTCTCAAAGTAGTTTTCAGCAGTATTTTCTTACTGGCTCACATGTAACAGAACCTTTTGGTAACAGAACTGCTGACCTTGGACAGACCTTTCCATTGGCAAAGCACTTCTGTCACATGCTAGAGACAAAGACATACTTTTTATCCCACTGGTAATCATCAGCTGGACAGTTCTCATACACTGACATGGGAAACTTGCCACTGAATTAAGTAGGACCATGATACCTTCAGTGGGACCAGTATGTTACAGCACTCGTGCTGCAAAACATGTGGTTTGGAGTATAAATACTTCTGCATCTTTGGGATTGGGATTTGAGATAATGGCAGAATTTAAAGCCAGATAACACAGATCTGAAGTGATTATTTGGGATGTGGTTTTTTTTGCATATTGTGTCTTGAGAACCTAATTGAAAGAAGCTGGTTGCTATCCATATCCATAGCCTCAGCAGCAAGGCAGTCTGTTGGGAAGGAGGAGTCAGCAGTTCAAATTAAAATTTAGCTTAATACAGAATTGAAAGATACAGTGCTTGCAAATGTGTTAGTTTTGAAATACACAGCATAATGAACTTTAATTGAGGTAATCTGGTAATGTCTGTAATTCAAGGAACAGTTTGTTTCTGGGGCAGTTGTCCGAGTGTGCAGTCATGTGGGTTTGGGACTGAGTCCAGGAAAAGGTACCAGGCACACTGCCTGCCATCACAGGCTTCTGAGGTGCCTTGTCCAAGGCAAGATAGATAATTCCCAGTGTGGCCAAGTCTCCTAACATTTTGCTTCTTACCTGAATGTTATTTTCTACAAAGATGTTTGTTTGATAGTGAATTTATTTAACTGCTAATTGTAAAGCTCATTACGGTTCCTTCAGGGAATATATTATGTATTTCAGTTTTGTTTTTCACAGAGTTAAGTAATTTCAGTCACTAAATGAGATAGAGACATCTTTGGATCTGATCCATTTTCCCTGTTTTCTGTAAAATGATACTCTGCTATTTCTAGCCTCTTCTATTAGCACATGCCAGTATACATAATTTATGATTAAAATAAAAGTTGCAGATTAATATTTTTTTAAACAAAGGTCCAAGGGATGTTGCTAGCACTCTTGTGAATATTGGTGTGCCTGAACATGAATATCGTTTTAAGGAATTTGTTGTATGAAAACAACCGGGCCTGATACTAATAGGGCTGTGAAAAGGTGCTCTGAAAACCATTTTTATTCAGTATTCTCTGTAGCAGATAACATTCAACCAGTACATCTCATGATGAAAGATTGTTAGCAACTCTTGAACTTAAAATAACATTTCAAAATCACTTTATAGATTCGAAATTACAGCAAATAAAGGCATTAGATTAGAACACTGGCAGGAATTTAGAAGATAAACATTGCTAGAAGCACTGCTGTGATCATGTGAAGAGCTTTATAATATATATACTCACTGATTTCCTTCATGTGGTGCTTATTAAGTCAACTAATATACTTCAAAATATACTTTTTAATGGCTGTTAATAATTTTTTTTATTTTATTTTTTATGCAAGATTAAACGTTTCTGTGAAAAAAAGCTGCAATGAATATAATAATATGGAGGAGAGGATGCACACTGGAATTTTTAGGGCTTGGAATGAACGTTCTACAAGGGATCTGGTTATAATAAACTTCTGTTCCAGTGTTTCAGTGTGCTTTGGGCTCAGTAGCTCTCCCACTGCATGAGAATTGTCAGTGCTCCATTGATAATTCTTACATTTCTGTTCAAAACCAAAGCCTGCAGTTTGTCATTTGAGTTTATAGAGTGCTCTTACCTTAAGCTATGCTATTATGTATGTTTATTGTGGTGGACTTGACACCTTCCCAAGGACTTGGACATTGTATTCATCACTGAGTGCATCCCTGTATGTGTCAGTGCATTAGAGTTGGAGTGTCTCTCTTGCATCTAGGGCTTCCTGAATGAATTATTTAAAAACAAATGTAATTACAATATCTGGGTAAGAATAACTATTTTTTTTACCTTTTGTCCTTTGTACTCTTGACTGTTCTCTGCTGGAGTAAAACAACAAAGATATTTCTTAGTACAGTCAACAATGTGCTCCAAAACGTGGAGAAAAGATTTAAGGAGTTACTTCTTAAATAAACTGAAGTTAGACACAGCAAATTCAAACCATAAGGAGTGAATTATTAGTGTCTGAAGAGGCAATTAAAATCAGTGTGTAAACTTAAGCAGAACATTTTGAATAATGATCCTAAAAAATGCTTTTTATGATTAGGTATCATAGTGAAACTGTTGTGTCCCTATTTCCTGAATACTGAACTGGAGAGTCAGGAAATACTACACAGGAAGAGGAAGAACTTGGGGGGGGGTTGGAAAATGTTTTCAAATCAAGCATTCTGATAAAAACATGGAACTGGCAATATAAGTTGGTGACTCCTGGTTATTGGCTTTTGCCTTATCTCTTTTTTTCCACTCAGTCTTGTCCTTCAGTGTTTCAGATTCTGAATTCGATCAAATATTTTCTGACTCTACCAGATGCCCATTAATAGATGCTTTAGAAATTTTGGGGCACTTTAAAAGTTTCAATTCAATGTCAGTTTTAGAAGAGACCTGATGAGCAGAGAAGATTCTGACTCTTTCCAGTTAATTGAGTTTAGTTAGCTAGCGTTGCTAGTTGTAGATATATTCATTCTCTGAAATAATAATTATTTCAATTAATTGCTTAGTTGTGTGGCCTTGCCTTAATTCAAAAGCAACACAGGTCTCCTAAGAGACTAGTCTTTCTCACTAGGGATTTAAAAACAGCCCAAAACTAAAGTGTCTAATACTGACCTATCGAGGAAAGTGTTTTTCCATGGCTGTTATTTTATGCACAGAAGCCCAGGGTGTGATCAGACAAACATGCATTTTTTAGCAGCTACCCAGTTCAGTGCCTGTGATTCAATATTACACTAATTGCTGACAGATCCCCTCCAGGAATTATGTTTAGCCTGATTATGTGGCCTGAGAAATTGAATAGGTCGCATTTCCTTGAGCTGAAATTGTGGTATTGTGGTTGGTTGGTTATGGCTAAATGGGTTTATATGGTGATTTTTAATAATTTCATGGTCTTCTTCTACAAACTGCAGTTTCAGTACGTGTGGAGCCTACAGCTTGGTCTGACATTAAGTAGTGTTAATTACCTTTACCATAGCCAGTCTGGCTCCCATATTCTGTGTGAAGGGTTCAAGGCAAAGGTGGAGAGGTATGAAGAGTCTCTGGTTTATGCCTGGAGATGAAAGGAATCTTAGAAGCACATTCTGGCAAGAAGTTTTGGATCAGCCTGAGTTTGGATCTTGCTCTTTGTGGTCATATTCCTGTGCCTGAAGATAATGTATGTATAGATAAGCTGGGAGAGAGAATTACAACACAAGTTTGCTTCTAATGCGAAAGGATTATAAAGTAATAGGAGACAGTATATCAAGAGAAATAGAGATGTGTAATCATTCCTTTTCTAATATTTCTCAGCTGTGGTTCATTATTAGGATGTCCCGTTCTCCCTGTACACACACTTACACTTCTGTATCCTTTCAGTTATTGTCTTTAAAATAGTTTCAAATTGATTTTCTGCAGGGAGTGTTTCTTTCACTAAATAAATGTTCATCTTACTGTAGCCAACATGTATTACTTGGCTGGGATGATCACTTACTAAAACCCTCAAAGCTGTTAAGACTTTGAATGAAATTCAACCCTAATGAATTCAACACCACTGAATTCAAGTTGCACAAGCATCTTACCTAGTGTAGTGACCTGTAGTTGGAACAGAATATATCCAGGACATTATTCTTTGCTGACCATGTATTTTTTTAATTACTGCTGTTGCTTAAATAATTACAATTTAGAGTTTCTGGCAGGGTTATCTTATTATAGTAAATTCCAAGGTGACCTTTTCCCTTCTGGCTTCATTAAATAGCCAGCTGGTATCTAATACTCTGTATAATGGTCCGTAGGGTTCCAGGCACATTTTGAAAACATCCAAAAGAAATACTTAATCAAAAGTTAATTTTTATTTTTATATATTAAATTGTCAATCTTGAAAAAAATTACAAGAAGACGGACTTTGCTACTCCTGTGGGTGATGGGAAATACTCTTTTCTCTGGCCTCAGGTTAAGCCTTGATGGCTGGGTTAACTTGTGTGTCCCAGCTTTCCACCACTGTCATACAAAACAGTTCTCTGCAGGTCACTTGCCATCAGTGTTTTTACTCAGGAGCTTTGAAATAAGTTCCTTCTTGTTTGCTGAGGGCAGGAGGTCTGAGGGATAGCCCTGAGCTGGGGTGCTGAGCAAGAGGTGCCTTGCCTGGGAGACTCATGACTTTCCACCTAGTCTGAATCTCCAGGAGAAATCTCCATATTGCTGTTTTTCCAGGTAAATGGCTTCTTTGCCTTTATCTTCTGCATCTCAAAGAAGAGTATGGATGTTTCTTTCCAGCTGCCTGTGCTGGCTGTGCTTTTTGGCTGTGCATTTTGCTGCATTTGGCTGTGCATACCTGCTCATTGGTGGCAGTGGTCATGACCAGTTTTGGAACCCACAGAAATCACGTTTTCATTTCCTAGTTGTGTCATCATATGACAGAGGTGGTGGTGTATTCTTTTACCATTTGTTTGTAAGCATTGTAAGCTGTTTCTTGTAAAAACAGCACTTGCTACAGCAGAGCAGCAGCTGAAACCTGCTGTTGCTTTGATGATCTGCCCTGCAAATACATCATCTGAACAGCAGCCAGCAGCAATGAGTCCCACTGAGGTGTTTGTTTCAAAAGTTCTGTGTTAAAGGGATGGTTTTTTCCTTCTCATTAAATAGGGAAAGATTGCTTTGAAAGGTAGGGAAAGGGATAAAGAGAAATATGCAAAATAGTGAGAGGAAACTCAGAAAGGCTGGTTGTTCACTTTGACCTGTAAGACACACAGCAGTCTGGTTGCTTATATAACTTTGCAAACCCCCTTGGCATGGAAGCATCTGGAGAACTGACTCTGCAAAATCTTCAGTATTCTCTGCTTCTTGTCAGACCCCAAAATCTTTAATTTCAGCCTTTCTCACAGTGTTTTCGTTAGACTTCTGTTTCCAGTTATGGACAGAACCAAGGAGCTTGAATGCAAAAATGTCAAAGAAGATGCATTAAAGCATGAAAGAAATGGGCTGTTTGAACAGTTTTTATTAATCTGAACCCAATTAATGGGACCTTTTTAGATCTCGAAGCTTTAGATTATTTTTGTCTTCCAGCTGATGACCAAACCACCAAGCAGTTTCCATGCACTTGAAGGATGCACAGTGTTTGGAATATCAACACATTGTTTGTTCAAGGCTTCTTAAAATACCTAAGGTCTCTGAACAGTGGTGCTGATGGAGCACCTTTTGGTGTATGCATTTCATGGCACTGGCCAATACTCAGTAAAATGAATTCTCCTCTAACTAGTGCAGCTGACTGTCTGCTTTCACTCCATTCTTCCTTTGTCTCTATAAAGGCCAAGACAGGACTGTGTTGGAAATGTCATGTACTCTTTGGAAGTTACTAGCTTTGGGAGTTGATTAAAATCCTTCACATGTAATCTCTTGCTCAGCTGTATTTTACCTGGAATAAACACTGCTTTGTTAGCAAGGCGTAGTCATTGGTCTGATACAATACTATTATCCTTTTGTTACAAATTTTAATTCAAAATTAATTTTATTCTGTGACTTAGCTGTGCATAAAGAATGACCAGAATCAGTCCAAATTCATAAACTATCCATAGGCAAATTCCCAAATCTTATGAAGACGCAATTCTTCCTTTTCGTGCCAAGAGGAGAAGTTGTTACTAATTTAAATAGTTGTTCAACTGCTACACAACAAAACTTAAGAAAAAATGGTTGAGAACCTGGTTTCAATTGTCACAGATATTTCTGTGCAGCATTCTTTGATTCCATAATCTTATTTTATTCTGAGAAAAATTCTCTTTTGGACTGCGAAAAACCTTTCTTTGTTCCTTTAGCATCCCTTGATCTAGTCAGATAGAATATGTTCTTATATCTTTCATTCTGTTCTTTTTTTTGTTGTTGTTCCTTCTCTTATTTCCCTTTGAACTGCTTAATTTCAACATTTTTGGGTTTTACCCTTTTCAAAATCTCTTTTAGTAAAATAATCACCCAGTAGAAATTCTACATGATTAGTGGCTTCATGGTTGGAACCAATAAAGAGATTTCATCTGCAGAGAATATTTTTATATTGCAGCATTAAATTCCAAAAGAAATCCAAGTCCTTTCTAATACACAATATATATGGGGATTTAAAACTTGATTTATAGACTGTATGATTAAGTTAGTTGAGGGAGATTAAACTTTATCCTTTATTTCTTAGCTTGCCCAGTGTCTTTGTTTTCTATTGAATATTACTTCAAACACTTTATGTCAGAAGAATTTGGGTGCTTGGAAGCACTACAGACCCAGTCTCCCTTTCATATTTGTACCCATGGCAGCAGCAGTTGCCCCATGGCCATAACTCCATTTTTGGAATACCAAATTGCTGTAATTCTGAAAATGCTGGGAGTGTGCTGAGAGATGTAGGTCAGGTGAATGTCTGCTGTGAGATTATGGGCTGGCTTTTAGTGACCTACCTGACAAAGGTTACCAGCTTGCATTGCTAATCCAGACATGGTTTAGGGACCCCAAGACTGAACAACTGAGTATCTGCTGACCACTGATAATCATGAAGTGCTAGGGGAAGGGTTTTAAAGGCATAACAGTCCAGCTGCAGCTGCTGTTGTTTGGGTTATTCCTTAGTCCATTGCCTTCATCCACTGCCCTGCTCCAGCACTGTTATGGAAGAGAAGAACACGCCCTGAGGCAGCGTGCACTCGCTGGTGTGAGGGCTGTGGCATGAGGGCTTCTCCCACCTGTGAAACCTTCTGTGGGTCCTCAGCAAGGAACACTGCAATGGAGCTTCAAATAAGGATTCTGTGCAGGAGTTTCATTGAAATCATGGGAGGTGAACCTCAGGGAGGAGCAAGAGCAGAAGTGTCAGGAGGGCTCTAACCAAGCATGGGGACATTTAAATGACAAGCCATACCAGCGCTTTGGAAAACTTGGAAAAGTTTTTATTGGTGAAATGAGGCCTCATCATTACAATTACTTGTAAGGACCTAAGGCAGCAACACCTTAGTCTGTAATGTGTCTGCTGATGTTCAGTCAGACTGCAGAACTAAGATTCCTTCAATAAGTGGAATTAAAAGTTTACTGTTGAATTTCTGTCATAATACTTCATCATTCTCTTCTAGGCTCATATTGCAGAGGACTGGGGGGGATGGAATTTTCCTGAAGTGTCTGGCAAAACTAGAAGACGTTGTTCTATATTCAGAATGATAGTTCCTCAGATTTTTTGATTGCTCTTACAAAATACTTTTTCTTTCCTTCCCCAAGCCTAATTAATGCAGGGGAAGGCCAAGTCATGGGAATTTGTTTGGTGTGAGCTTAAATTTATGAACACACAATAGCTTTTTTCAGTTGTCTTCTGCCAGTTTAAAAGAAAAACAAAGATGGTGAAGCATGATGCAGTCCTACATTTGTGTCAAGAGGTTGTAAATTTTCAGCATCAAAATTTTCTTTCGCTTTTTTAGAAAAGCAGACTTCTGAAGAAAAGTCTCTCACGTGTCTGTTGAAACAAAAGCATGTAGTCTTAAGAACTTGTGGTTTCTTCTGACTTTGTCTAATGATATGGAGAGAAATCAATTTTCCCTCTAACGCTTGCCTCGCTAAATAGCACATCATAGTTATCCCTGAAGCTTTCGAGTCTCTGCTTCAGAAGAGTTGCTCATGGATTGTTTTGAAACTGTTCACAGAGTCCTAATGAGCACCAGACCTAGTTTATTGTTCTGCCAGCACTTAGCTTTATTAGAGGGAGAGCTAATTTGCATTGAAACTTCAAAGTTTTTGAGTTACTTTAAGCAAAGGTTCACTGCTTTATGAATGAACAGAGATTCATTCCCCATGCCTGTTTGTGTGAGTTCAGTTCTGAGCAGTTGTACAGATTGTGAACTACAAAGGAAAATTACAGAATTTTATTCTGCTCTGTTTGTTTGTGAAGAAGTGTCACATGTTTGTAATTTAGTACATTGCCATGAACCTTATAGATAGTATAATTTATAAAGATAAACATGGGAAATTCTATTAATGTGTTAAGGTTAACATTGAATTAACTCATCCTGACTGTGGCCCTTGGGAGTGTTCCTTTATGGCAAAAATCTGTGCTATGTCTTTAGCATCTCCACTGCATACATTATTGAAGCAAAGGTGAAATCAAATGGAATAATTTTTTTCCTACCTTGGAATGTATATATAGGTTGAAGAGGAAGAGACAAGGAGTGTGGAGTGGAATGTAAGCATTTGTGTTTTGTTTCAGTATCATCACTAATGCAGATGTAGCAACAGAAATTTGACACTTTCCTGGAGCTGAGTTGTTGAAGGCTTTTTTCAGTCTTTTAGCTTCATCACTTGTTTTAAGCAGAAAACAATGGTAATATGGTTAGGATACCTATGAGGTCTAACCCAAATCAGGCATGTTGGAATTCAGCTAACCTTTTAAATTGGTTATATGCATCTCCAGTGGCCTTAATTCTGTGGGTGCTGGGGAGTACTCTGTAAAGAAGTGTAGAGACCTTCAACTCTGCGTAGTATTAAAGTGTTAATAATCTGTCAGATGGTAAGGTGTGAGAATCTAAACCTCACAATGCTGCATGTTGGAACACAGGAATACTGTGACAGAGTACATAGACTTGATTACACAGTGATGTTGTACAATTTTCAGTGTTTCCTTAGTGTATTTTGTGTATGCATCTGAGATGCAGGTTTTCCTGGTGATCTTGGTGTCATTAGTAATGGACTAATGCTGTTTTCTTTACACTTGGTTGAATTGTGTAATTTTAATTTACTATGTTGGAATTTTCATCCTGTCTTAGAGGTACAATGAATTAACACTCAACTGTGAATTTATATGATCAGATTATGGCATCTGCTCATATGTGAGTCATCTGTTGCTGTGGTCTTAACATTGGTACAGCATTGTTTATGTGGAGTCAAATTCATGTTGGATTTTGTTTTTATCAGGAACTGGTATCTGTTCTGCTTGGGCTACCTACTTGGGCTTGCCCACCTGCTTGGGCTTTTTCTTCCCTCCTCCAGTATAAAACAACCATCCTGTGACTTTCTTCCCTTGAAAAACATGTAAAAGCCTTTAATTTCTGAGTTGCAGTTCTTACCTCTTGTTCTGCTCTCCTTCTAAGGCAGTTCAGTGCCACCCCTTGCAAGGGCAAAGCTTCTCTCACTAATTGTGCAGAATAATGCAGTAGTGGAATGCATTAGGTCTGCATAAGTGCTGACTCTGACAACTTAAACTTCAAAAACACACTTTATAAGTAAGGTTTTTCAAGCAAATATTTGATGTTTATAGTAATGTGTGTAATTGGTCTGAGTTACCAAAGTCAGGTTCTGTTTTGGCATGATAAATTATTGTCATCTTTTACAAAGCACTGGGTTTCAAATCAGAGATGGAAGTGAAGTGCAACCAAAGGTGCTGCTTGTTGGCATTCCCAGCAGAAATGACAGAATGGAACTAAATGTTTATTTAGAACCTCTTGGCTGGCATGATGATCCAGCTTTCACAGAGTCCATATCCATGGACTAGAAATTATTTTCTGAGTGAGTGCAGTAACAGGCCAGAGCTTTCATCTCCTGCATGGTTTAGCATTCACAGTGCCCGTGAGCAGAAGCAGAGCTGCCCAGGTTTCCCAGTCTTTGAAAGGCTCCCAGACTTCAGTAGATCATTAAGATATTCCAGAAGTATTTCAAGATACTGCCTCTTAAAATTAATCATAAATAGCAGTATAGCTGTTTAGGGCTTAAAATCCATTCAGCACAGTGAGTAGTTTCAGAGGGAAAGTGGGAAGAGTGACTGAAACTTCTTGCTGTGCAACGCTGCCCTCCTTTACCTTCTCTCAGTGGTGTTTTCTGCTGAAATCCACCATCTATGGGTTTGTATTTCATGTCTCCATCCAGAATTTGGCCTTTGAAACAAAAACTCCTTGGTTCTTTGAGAAAGTCATCACAGAAAGTGCTTCTTATCTTCAAAGTGTTTTTCTGACATTAATTAATTGGATCCTCACGATCCTGTGAGAAGGGTAAGGAGCAGCCTGGAAATGCCCATCAAGCACTCCTACTGCAATGAACTGTACTGAACACTTCTGCAGCCTAGCTGGAAAAAATGTTTTGTTTGTTTTGTTTTTTTTTTCCAACTGCCTGAATAACTTTAAAAGTGTTTGAAAAGCAGGGCACAATAATTAAAACTACTTTTGAACTTTTCAGCAGACTTTTATGCATTCGTGCTTGTGGACATAAAAAAGCTGCTGTTAAACAAGCAGGGGCAGATCCTGTGCAGCTCCTAAATTACAATGGTGCCATTGATTTCCTTGGGCCTGGGCTGCCACAGGCCAACTGAAGGGCCTGGCTTCTTGCTTGGCAAGTAAAGCAGTGTATAGTAAGACCTGATGTGAATAAAGAGCTTTAAAACTTAGTCTTTATAATGGGAGTACTGCCTAAAATGAAGATGCACTCAGAAACAGATGGAATAGATTTTGTGTGAGAGTCACGAGAAAGACACGTTACATGAATGGTAAAGAAAAATAAAAGTTATCAGTATTTATGGATATAACCTGGTATGGAAGTAGAAAATATTTTATCTCTCCATTGGATTACTGAAAATTCCTTTCTCTCTCAAATGACCATTGTCCTAAACTCTATCTGGCAGTAAGTAAAGGAAACAATTTTGTATTTTGGTATTTAGGGTGGGGTTTGTTTCTGTCTTCATTGAAGTTAATCAGGAAATGCTGAAGTTGCTGTGTGGATTTTCAATAGGATTATAAATGAAAAAATATGCAGTGTTGAAACTCACTGGACTTAGAATATATGCATAACAGTATTGTCCAGAAAGATCTTTAATGTCTCGTTCACACTGTCAGTTCATGGTCAGATATTTTCCTTAGAGTTTATGGTCCTTTAAGATAATACAAGTCTGATGTTTAATTTGGAAGTAAAATAGTTGGTAATTGAATGGGTTGGGAACTTGGAAACATTGAAACAATGATTGATTAAAAGAAAACTGATAAATACCATGCTAGACTATGTGTAGCATTTCAGTTTGCCAATTTAAATGAGCAGTGTTACCATCACTCTGTCAGATTTGTGGCATCTTCCTATTTAGTGTAGGCAGAAATGAGCCTAAGAGAAGGAGAAGAACTCTTGATACATTTGTGGCCTGCTAGGTTTGGTATGGTGCATAAAGGTGAACTTGCAGTAACATGCTGTCATTTTTGGTCACTGGCAACCACAGTGACAGAGGGGACCCCTCAGGGTGCAGCAGTAATCCTTGGGTTTGAACAGGTGTTAACATGGATGTGGTGGTGGCTCTTTGGTCTGTTTGTGTGCACAAACACCAATTAAAAGATTGCTGCTTTTGTGCAATAGGTATAGAAGGTCTTCATTTTTTACAAATTTAATCCAATTATGTGTTCCCCTTTTCCTGCTGCTTTATTATTCCTACTCTGCTTAAGTAAGCATTAGAAACCATTATTGATTATTGATCAGTGCCTTGAAGATCTTATGCTGTTTCCAGCATTAGTTGCTGGATAAAGTGCTGAGCTTCCTGCCCTACTCCTCACTGAGCGTGATGGAGAAGCCTTGTCCCTATGTGGTTAACACCAGCAGCCATCTATTCAGGACAGCAATAACTGAAAGAAGGTGTTACAAAGCCCTACAGTCTTTCTCTTCATGATGCTGTTAGAAGTGGAAATAAACAGTGTGTTTACATGCGTATTTGAGAAAGGAATTGAACCCTTTTGTTGCTTTTTTTGTTGGTTTTGTTTATTTTGGGTTGGTTTGGGGTTGTGTGTTTGGGTTGTTGGTTGGGTTTGTTTGTTTGGGTTGGTTTGGGTTTGTGTTTTGGTGGGTTCTTTGAGCAGAAGAGAATCTCAGTACAGATGCATGTAATGGTTTTACTGGCTTGAGTGGAAGAGACATTGTTGGATCAGCTGGTTATGGCTTCCTTGGATGAGGAGGGCAGGGTTTGTGTTTTAGGTTAGATTTTTTTTTTTAGGCAGCTAGTATAGAAACAAACAAAAATGGTAAATGCAAAAGAAAACGTTGGAGGAAGTAAAGGAAAGAAAATGCTACGTGAAAAGCAGTATAAAGGGAAATGCCAAAACTCACTGAAATAAAAATTCACTCTACCAATAAGTCTTTTAAAATACTAGTAAATATTTTAATCTGGATTTATATCTATATAAAATTGTCAAGGAAGTATTTGGGGATTACTGATTACTTGGATTGGTAATAATGGTCTATGATGCAGATTTTTTTGGTTCAGTTAAGTTGTTCAAACTTACCTTGTGCATTTTTTTAAAGGTAGGTGACTCAACAGCTATATTGAGTGACTGTATCTGCAATTTAATTGCTTTATATTTATGTAATAGCTACCCAAGCTCTGCAAGCCTTGGCAGTTACTCCCAGTCTACTGTGCTGTGCACAAACCAGTTGCATTCTATGTGTCTAACCTCTAAAGGATCCCAAAGCCTCTCTGAAATTTATACAGTTGACTCTCTTTGGCTTTTTTCCTCTCCAAAAGCTTTTCTTGGTTCTTTGGTCAGCAGTGAGACCATTTCAGTTTTTCCTTAGTCAGGAGTAAGAGGTGAAGTGGAGGCTGCAGCCTGTGCTTCCAGTTTAACAGTTGTAATTAAGCAAAGGCCACGCACAGTTGTTCAGCAGATATTACAGTGCAGCAAAGCAGTTTCTCCCAAGCCATGGCCTTTCCCACAGGATCCCAGGATGTGCAGATAAACAGCTGAGCCACCCAAGGAGGGGGAGCCTGCCCTGTTCACGTGTTAGGCTTTGGAAGGGGCTCTCTGAGGTCCTGTCACTGGAATACAATGTGCATAAAAACATCAGGGCTTTGATTTGTGACTTGGCAGCAGCCTGTGAGTGTAACCACTTGAAATTATGGCAGTCATTATGGTCTAGTCCACAAAAACCTGGATTAAAAAGGTGGATTTCTTTCTATTTACCCTGTCCCAGATAAAACTCCTGGTTTTGCTTTGAGTCGTAGTGAAATAGGTCATGTAAAGTTGAAGACTTTGTACCATTGGTTAAGAATTTGTGCTATCATTCAGTAGCATTGAGTATTTCCTAGACATGTGTAACCTGTTACATTGCAGTAATTGTTTAGTTTGTGTTTATAACAGCAAACTAGTTTAAATTACTTTTGGGAGGGTAGATATTTAAAAGGCTCTTCACTCATAGACAGCATTCATAAGAAGACTTGCTTATTTATCTTAAATATGGAAAAAATGTTCCCAGCTGAGTCTGAAACTACGTGTGCTGGATGTACTTTTACAAAAAATTAAATTCACTATTAATGTAAACAGTGTGAAAAATGCTGTCTCAAATGCAGAAAAAATAGATTATGGATTATATGAATTTTGGTTTAAGCAAAAATTAAGGCTGTAGCTAATCACTTTTTTATGGTTCTGAAAAAGCAGTACTGGGGATATTCTATTAAAGGGAGAAAATAGAGCTTATCAAACTTTAATAAGACTTAATCGAAGACAGAAAGACAAGGATTTTTTTTTTCTAAGGTGAAATTGTAAGGGAGATATTAGAAACTTGCTTCTGAAATGTTGAATATTTCATGTTCAGAATGATAAATTAATTTCAGTCATGTTTCATAGTTTGAGATCAATGTATATACCAATCCCTTTACAGTGTATTGATCAGGAGACCTGTGGGACTGATGCAGAAAATCAAACCTGAGAATTAGGAGCAACTGTCTTCAGAACTGTTTGCAAGTCATCTACTTGCACACTGTAGGGGGGAAGGAAATAAATCTCTCTTCTTGCTAAAAGAGAGAAACTTTCCTTTTATTGATATATTATTTCCCACATATGCTTGGAAAAACTTAAATTCAGTTCCTGATGGCAACATAATTACATAGTTTGTACTAGTTAAACTTAACTCATCTTCTTCTATTGTCTATTTGGAATCTGGACTGCACTGTGCTACTTTCATCTGTGCTGCAGACAAAATACTGCTATTAATTAGCCAAACTTATCTGATGATCTGAGGTTAGACTCACAGCTTGCAAGCCTATAATTTTTTCCTGTGTTTCTGTGAATAGTTTGATCAAAGAATTTTTTTTTCATTAGCTTAGTAGGTAGCTTGGGAATAAAGAACAGCACTCGAATGAGATGTGATACTCTGAAATGCTCTCTGTATTTGGAATGATCCTGTGCTACTTTTTGTGAAATATTTCAGTCATATTCTTTGTTGGTTTTGGAGCTATAAAAGTCATCAATAAAACGTGATGATTTCTGGTTTTGTCATGTCTATAGATTTCTGGGCTTACCTCCAGGTATCAGTTGTGTGTTTCACATGGTGTGATGGCTTTGTCAAATAAATATCAAATCAGTTCCATCCCAGAACATCTTTTTTTTATTTAAATGTGTGGACTGACATAAACAGTAACATGAGTGATACTGCCTCAAGCCTTTATAGTCAGAAGATAATGCCCGAGAAAGTGATACCAGTGCTGTATTTCCAGCTTTCCTCTGACCACCCAGCTTATTGTGCCAGATTTCCTCTTCTGGCAGAGTGTACTCAGGTAAATGGAGACAGCTTCTCACAAGTGTCTATGTCATTTTTGTTCACTAGGAGCCAAATACTCCAGAGGATCTGTTTGTTTTAAGACTAAGATTTACATGCTGTTGTCAGCTTTTATTTGAAGAGAGACTGAGTGAAGAATTGGAGGATTTTTTTCAGGGCTGGACATGGGCGATCTGTCTGCTTTAGTTTGTGCCTTGTATCCTTACTGTAATGGGCACTGAATTAATCAAAGCACCTGTATCCTTACCCTAAAGGCTGCTAAATTAATCAAAGCCCATCTTCTCCCACGCACAGTCTCCTCTCTGCCCTTGAGTCTCCATGCCCATGCCCTGTGTCCTTGTCCAAGGTTTGCCTGCACTGCTGGGCCAGTGGCTGCCTGGCCCCACAGACCCCATGGGCTCCTGCTCCACCCTGCTGCCAGGACAGGAAAACCATTTCAGATTTCTCCTCCATGCCAGTGTCAGCATTCACTCAAACCTGGCTGTATCTGGGCCTTCAGTGTCAGCCCAGCCTGAAATCAGCCATGAGGTGTGAGAGCCCTCCAGAGAGCAGCAGTGTCAGACACTGGGCCAGAGCAAATCATGTCTAAGCTAGGGGACCCAGCAGTGCTGTGCAGCTCACAGTGTGTGTTTTGAGTTACAGTGTTTAACTTTACCACACAGAGCATCCAAAATTCTTGAGAAATTCCACCTGAAATTCAAAACAGCTTAGGAGTATTCATTAGCTCCAGTTTTTCCTAGCAAGGAACAAAGACTATTTAGCAAACAAAAGAAGCAGTTTCTACTTCAGCTATTAATTCTTGTGAGATAGAGTGCTCTTTTCTGCAGAGATGTCACAATCTGTTGGTTTAGTTTAGCTGTCACAATTATTCCAGTTCTTGGCAGTTGTCAGGAGTGCAAGGAGGTACAAAACACTTTTTGTTATGCCAGCTGGAGAAAAGAGTGGGGTATTTACACATGTGCATTTCACTAACCTGGCCCTTCTGACTGAAATAGTGTCTAGATTAGAAGATAATTCAATTGCATTTTTCTACCCAAAGGACTTTTGCCAAATGTATGCTGAGTTTCTGTGCTGGATTCACTAATGTGCAGCTGAACTGTGCCAGAAGGCTCAGCTATCATGTTCAGAGCCATTAGCAGCCAGTCCGATCAACTCCTGAAATACAAGAACCAGAATCTAACTGAAATTATGTAACTAAGACAAATACTATCATCTGCAGGTTCAGTGGAGCTGCATGGCTAAAATATCACATGCTGCATTGGAAATGTATCCCTGTTGGAGACTACCAGTCCTGAATGTTGTTTGTTATTTCTAAATCCTTGATTTACAGCTATTGCCAGTGGAGAGTATTTCCTGATGTTACTGAGGTAGGGTAGGAAATACATTGCTAAGAATTCAAGCCCTGCTTTTTCACTGGGCTTAGACAAAAATTCTAATTATGCCCTATAAGAGCTGGAGTTCTGAGACTGCCACTTAGAAACTGTAACCTCAGTTTTGTCCTGCCTTCTTTATAGAAAGAAATTAAGGATGTGTAAGTAAGAATGGGAAAAGGGATTTTGAATTTTTATATTTAAAAAGCCCACAATTTTGAGTTAGACTCTACTAATTATTTCTATAGGAGTTCCCTTTGAGGTGCTGCATTTCCCAAAACAAAATAGTAGATATGCAATGGGCTATACATATAACATAGTTACAGATGCAAGATTGATAAGATAGGATTCTTACTCTGGTTCTCTGGAGCTTGGTGTTGTCCTTCTCTTCATATTTAATTCCTCTCAGTCTATTTTTGTGCCAGTCTTCTGCCCTTCCTCTTCAGTATTTTCAGGACATCAGTAAAATTACATACAACTGAATACCAGAAAATTTACATAGACTTTAATGGAGTTGGAAATTAAGTCGACCACTGCTACCCCTTAAACTCAAGGGAAATTTTTGTTCAAGTTAGAAGAGAGAGAGGTCTTTATAGATTATTTTAATAATACTTAATAAAATATATTTGAGTTATATAATTATAGAGAATGGCTAAGTGGAAATAAATGGAAAGTTCATCATTCTTATCATGTACTGTCATTGTGTATATTAATTTTTTAAGTCCTTTTAGGTTAGGTCATTCACAGAAAAATGGAATCTGCTCATTTTCACTTTTTGTTGGAATGATTCTTATCTTCAACAGATGTTGTGCTGGCCTTCTGATAGCTTGTCTTGTACTTCCCTCCAGTATAGGGGGCTGTAATAGATGACTCAAAATGCAGGAATTGTTCAGGAGTGATTTCCTTTCTAACAAGAGTTCTTCACTCATTGCAGTCCACACTTTGATACAAAGTAGGAATTGAAACACCTTTGATGAAGAACTGTGTTGTTGCATATTTGTGGTGGTTATTGAGATGCAGTGCCAATATTTGCATATGTAATTAACAGCATAGAGCATTAATGCCTTCACACTTCCCTGACTTTCATAAAGCCTGTCATGCTAAAGAAGCATAGGCAGGTTTATTTTCATAAACATAGCACTAGCCTAAAGATGAACTTCATCTCTGTTATTTCCTCTTATTCCTTCATTTGCTTTCCTGGTAAATGTTAGTATGGCCTCCAATAAATGCTTTTAGAAACTAATTATATGATCTGGGTAAGCATACTCTTTAGTGTTCCCTAATTCTCTGCTATTTAGAGCCATATCTCAACATTCAGAATTATTGCCTTGGCATAACTCACTCCCCATGGAAAGCATTGAAATCACGTAAGTGTTACTAGTTTTGTACTTACAAATAATAATATTAAAAGTCATCAATCACTCAAGAGCACCTGCTTGAAAAATGGGAAAAGGCATTTTATTAGAGCAATTTTAAAGTGAAATAGTAATAGGAAGAAAACTGAAAATGAAACCCAAGATGCAATTCATAAGGAGTGCTTATGCCTTGTAGTGCAAGAATTAACAAAATGCTGAAGTTCTGCTTTGATGAATGTTTTTACTTTCATCATCAAATCTGCTTCATGAGCTTCCTATTTCCAAAGGTCCAGCCTGTACACAGACACAGATTTACAGTCTTGGTGTAGCAGCTGGGTAATAGGATGCAGAACATTCTCTCAGTAACACTACTGTTCATATGGGTTTTTCAAAGGTCTTTGTTGTACACTGCTTCCCACTGGGATTGAGGATGATGTGTGGGAGAGCAGCAGTGACACTGAAGCACCATAAATGCCATATGATGACGTTTTGCAAATGTCAGGTCATATATCTGTGTGTGTGTTTTGCAGTACCTCGTGTGCCAAAGTCTCAGAAGTTGCAGTGTGAGAATGCTGTAGTCAGAGAGGAGTTTCTCAAAGTTTGCTTCTCATCTCACCAAAATGACAGAAGATGAAGCCTAGGCTAGCTAATGTGGTTTTGTTTCATTGGCTGTTACTAATACCTCTCAGGGAAGACTGCTAAAAACACAGGGAAGTCCTCTCCTGACAGAGGCTCAGGATTTGGTAACATGCAGATTGACTACTCTTCCTCTGGAGGTTTGACTGAAGTCATTGAGACTTCAAACCTGCTGTAGTGTCTGGGCTATACAGACTGTATAGCTATAGGACAAATCTGGCTTTTTTCTCAAAGCCTGTGATACTTATTTGCCATAGTAGTCAATTGTCTGTTCTGCTTTGCTGCCCCAGCATTTTCCTTGAGCTGATGTATGAACAGGGCTTTTGGAGTCAAGCACCAAGAGGAGCAGGCACAACTGAGAGAAGTGGAAGTTTCTCTCTGAGGGAATTGGGGATTGAGGAAGCAGTAGTTCAGTGGATCCTCCAAAATGGAAAATGACTGTTTGCTGCAGTGCAGAAAATGAGCATTTCTGTTTGCAGTGTTTAACTGCAAAAAAAAAAAATGTGTTTAAGCAAATAAATAATACTTTCTTTTTGCAGGTAAAAAAAACCAGAAGTCTTTTAAAAGCAATAGTGGTATTTGCTGCTCTGATAATCATTAGAAAATGCACCCAGAAGATGCCTGCTTTCTCAAAACTGAAACAACACTGAATTAGAGCTAAGGCAACAGAATAGGAATCTTTTGTACTTGCTTTTTTTTGACACTGTCATGGTGGAGGGATAAGACCTGTCAAAGTGGGACCTCAGGACAAACTTGGCAAAATTGGTTTAATGAAATTCACTGTTTCAAATTTATTCCCCTTTGAAGCAGGATTTCTTTTATATGATAGCTGCCTAAGGAGAATATCTAAATAACTTACTGAGCAGGATTATGCTGTTGACCTGAAGTTCTACTGTTAATATTTTAGATAAGAGAGAAAACTGTGCAAACCTTTCCTTGGAAATAATAGTATACTTGAACTATCATTTCCTTGTAATAGTGTTGGGAATCTGGTACTTTTATCTAGAGCCTACTATAAAAATATTTAATCAATTCCTTGAACGCTAATGCTAGCAATAAATACTATGTGTCATATTTAATTTGCAGTGTTATGACAGCTACTCAGTTCATGGATAAATGCAACAGTACCTTTACAAAATAAGCATACGTCCAAGCTGTTCAAAGCTGTAACCAAAGATGTTTGTTGGATTTCTAAAAAGCACATTTTGAAGTTTCTTTTAGGTGAAAAACGAAGTAATATTTGTAAGACTAGGGATCTATATTATGGTGTAATTGTATAGAAAGGCAGACAACCAAAATTTCAAATGCTTTTCAGATCTGTGCATGAATAAATCCCTAAAATTTGAATCCTTGTGCAGGAATTCTGATTCCTGGGCTTTGAAAAAGGACTGGAAATACCACAGGATCCAAAATACTCCTGGTTTCAGGATCTTAGAAACACATGCTGAGACATATTATGCTTTTGTGTTGTGTTTGTTTCTGGTCCTTCCTGGACTGAGGAATAGTGGAGGCATGCACAGGGGGGTTTTGTCTTAAAGTTTGTATTAGAAAAATGCTGGTTTGCATTAGGATTATGTAAGGTTATAGAGCATTTCTTAGTGAGAGTCCCACTCTCTGGTCCATGTCCTTTGTGACACAGTTAAAGTGACCACTAATGGCTTTGAACTTCCAGAATGGTTGGCAGTTCATGAACACTTTGTCTCCTCTGTGCACAGTTAGAAGATGCTCCACTTCTGTAACAGATCTGTACCCTTACCCTGTCTTGGTTGCCAGTGAAGAAACTGAATACAGTGCAAGAGGTAAAGGTGTCCAACCTGCAGAGACACTGGGTTTTGATTTCTACAGTCTGATCCTAATTTAAGGCCAGCAAGTGAACTGCTGACCATTTTCTAATATCCTCCACTGGCTCTGAAGTAAGGGGTTTGTAGGATCACATTGTTAAAATCATTTGACTCTTGCTGATCATGAGATCTTAGCCCTACTCATATTTCTTGAATTAAGATCAGGGTTCTGTGGGAGCTTTGCCATGACCTCAGTAGGAGTTTGAATTGAAAAATTCAGAGGCAAATAATAGATAACTCAGTTCATGAGAAGTGTGTGAAATTTCTCCTGAACATTCTGTAACTAAAGTATGTTCTAATAATCAGCAAATAGCTATGCTTCTGGAAAGGAGTTTCTTTTTCAGAGAATACGCTTGAACTAATGAATATTTCATTATTTTAAAACTGTTTATTATTGAATTTCTAGGCACTTGGCTTTTTCCTCATTATGCAGAGGTACTTTAAAGTAGCCTAGAAGCTGTGTGCCATGACTTAGGGTATTTCTAGACTGTGGTCCATGTGCTCCCTCTTTAGTGACCTAACAGGTATTGTGTATTCCATCCTGCAAGACTGCCAGGCATGAAGGCAGGCTGTGTTTTGTGACACTGAATAGTTTTTGGGATTTTTTTTTTTAGTTTTGGGGTTTTTTTTTCATGTCTGAGGTTGCCTTCAGGTCCTTTTGGAGAAGAGAGTTTTGCAATCTGTGCATTCAGAAGTAGCCACTGGTTTTAGGAGTGGCAGTGGCGTGGCAGCTGGTGAGCAGGCTAAAGGCCAGCTCAGTGCATTTGCTGGACTTTTCCATTTGCTGAACTTTTCCAAAAAGCCCCTCCCTTCCAAGTTTCTCTTCCTGTTACATTCCTCATGGTTTGCACCATGAAGCCAACTGACCTCACAGGAGATGTCACCAAAGGCTATCTGTGAGGCTATCTTTTTATAATGCAGTGTGTGAATATTTTAGATTTGTCTCTGAAAGCTCTCTATAATGTATTTTTGTGCAGGAAGGATAAACGGGAGAAGTTGCATGTTTCGTCAAAGTGGCTACTCAGAAGTTGTCTGATTATTTGCTGCAGCTGTATCTGGGCACTTTCTTTAAAGGTGCTGGGAAAGTGTTGTTTCTATAAAAAGCTAGTACGGCCAAGACATTCTTGCACTTAATTCAATTTAACAGCAACAGGATTAAATCTTTTAAAGCTTGTTAAAATAAAATACAAAGGAAATGCTTCAAATGTGATGTGTCAAGTAAAAATTGTGCTCATGGTATAAAAATAAGGTAGTTGCTGCACTTTGCCTGTAAGATGCTTTGGTTTTTGATTGGCAGCTGCAAAGCAAATGCATTCTGAGATTCCCATCCATCTCACCCTCTCGCCTGTTCGAGGTGCCTTTGTTGAGGACCTTTATCAAAGAATATTTTATGATGTCTTTTCAATCTGACTTGCACCTTGAGTGCATCTGCAGCTTGTCAAGGTTCCCTGGATTAAATCACCAGTGAGACATTTGCAATTGACTTGAGCAGCCAAGCCTTGACCTGGGTTCCCACTGGCCACAGTTGCCAGGCTGCAGCCTTTTCCCAGAGAGAGGAACTGCTCCCTGCTTCACTCTCTGTGGGTCAGGACCAAATGAGAGACACTTCATGGGTATGGGAAAGAACTTCAGTTCTGTCTGTCTACAGCCTTAATATGGCTTGTAAAGCAATTAAGTAGGACTTAGGACACTGTTCTCCCAGACAGAAAAGCCTTAGGACAGAAAAATGTACTGTATTGCTATGTATATTAGTGCTGTTGCCAGATTTAAGAAGTTTCATTTCATTATTGGTACTGTGCCTATTTTGGGTGAAAATGTACTGCAAATAGTGAGGTACTACACCCACACCTAAAGTATTTCTTTTCAGATATGGTTAGAAAAATAGGAGTCATTCAGCAAGGCACTTAAAATATATATCAAACTGCTAGTGTGAAGAAGTTCATCAGAATTGTATCCTGAAATACTCCATATCACTTGTGCAAAACATTACTGAAGGCCACTGTAAATGAGACAGTTTTAGTTAAAAGCTGTTTCCAAGATGAAAAATAGATTAAATGAGCTACAGCATGTATGAGGAATTCCTCATGAGGACTTAATGGTAAAGCTTCTCATAATCTTTCATGAGTTGGCTAAAAATATTAGCACCATAAAAATTCTTCAGGGGGCAGACTTGAGGTGGTGGATGCAGAGTGATCAAAACATAAAAGAGGCACATTTTCTCTTTTTATGGAGAGGCCTCTTTCAAATGTGTCATATGATGGATTTGAAATGAAAGTTTAATGTGCACTCAGTTTTTTAGACAGCCATCTTTCTACAGCTTCATTATTAATAACAATTTAATCTTAGCCAGCTCTTTTTTTTTCTTGAGCTCTTGATGATTCATTTATCTTATTTGTTTAGCATCAGTCTAAGAAAAAATACTCGGATCATAAAGTTAAGGAAGTGTTCCACATTAATAAACCAACATAAAATTAGTCTCCAATACATTTTGCAGAAGTGTTTAATGCATGGTTGTTTGAATTAAAAAGTAACAAAGTGTAAATAACGTATAAGTAGCAAATAATGTGACTGGATTTCCTATTTAACCTGTATACAATATTTTTTGAGCTGTAATTTTTCCTCTCAGCACAATATGAAGAATGATGAAGCCATTTCCATGGCTGATATGGTATAAAATATTTTTCAAGTAATGTCCACAGTACAGGGATTGTTTTGTTGGCACATCAGTAAATGAGACCTAGGAAGCAAGTGGATGGATGGCAGCTCTTGGGAAAATAAACATGTAGCATTAAGTAAAATAAAAGTTCAAAATGTGTGATTACATTTACAGGGTCTGATCCAAAGCCATTAAATTCATTGACATTTTTGCTTTTATAAACATATTTCATCAATATTAAGCACATTATAAATAGTTGGGTAGTCAGCAGCAACCCCTCCAAGTCAAAAGATTTTGAATTTTACAACCTAACAAGATAAGGGCGTGTCACTGTCCCTTCTCACGGGACATTCTGTTCTGAGCCCTGCAGCAAAGCAGAAAGGCTGTTTCTGTTTATTAGTTAATTCAGATTCTGGAATATGTACAAACAATAAAAGTTTTGTCTCTAATGTGTATTACTTTGCAATTAGTGGCATAAATTTAATTTCCCATCATTAAGGCCATGCATGTAAGTTTTTCCTAGTAGCATAAATAGTTGTGTATAATGTTGAAAGCATTTTAACTGAGTATCACTGTTGCTGGGACAGGATGAAGAAGAAGCAGTTTCTGGAATAACTGGATGCTTGACCCGAATTTTTTTTAAGTTCAAAGCTTGTACATTGAATTTGGATTTTAAAAAGTAAATTACCAAGCAAGATACAGCCAAGGGTATTACTAGATTTTGTTGTCTCTTTTAAAATTCTTATTTAAAAGCAAATTCTTTTGTAATGAAATTGAAAATCTATGAGTAGATCCTTTAAAGAAAGGATTGTGTCATTCCTGTATACTTGCACAATGTCTGATAGGGTTTCATCCTCAATATATATATATTTTTTTTTTTTTTAATAATGCAACTGTAATATTGCATAAATTATGCACATATATGTGACGGAGTTTCTGACCTTAAGGACTGAAAATTATAGTCACATAGACAGATAAAGAAAGTGGGAATGAGAAGGAACAGAGGCTCCTATGTCACCAAACCACTGACTAGCCCATAATTACAAAGGGAAGGCACTGCCCAGCAGGATATTGAATCCATATTTTAGCAATCCCTGGCTAATATCTGATTTGCAAGTCACTATTTTTATGCAAGAGATCCTACTGGCATTTTCAGAATGCTCAGCACTCCAAGCAGTGCTGCAGGTCAGGACTCTGCAGATGTTCTGACAAAAAAATCTTATTCTGAAAAGGAAGTGGAGGGACCAGCCAAAGGGCTTCATGAAGAATGACAGGAACATTTGGCAACTCAAGCTACTCATGTGCCCCTACATTGTTTGGTCCTTCTACATTGTGTCATGCACTGGTTTTCTGTGTTTTGTTCTGCCTAAATCACAAAACAGTCCATGCAATGGGAAGAAAGTCCAGGAAAACCACTTCCTTGGCATCCATGTGTGCTGTGTGTGCTGCTGGCTGGCTGAGAGTCACGTGGCCACCTGGGAGAAACTGTTGAAAAAGGTTTCCAAGCTGTCTTTGATTTTTCTTTCTTTTCCTACAGCATAAACATACAAAGTATTGAGACACAGTTTTCTAAGATTGGTTTGTGTTTGATTTGTTGAGGTTTTTTTCGCACAACTACTGATATAACTCTGTTCTTTTCGCCAGCTTTGCTCCCTGGCATCAGGACTACCTGAGAGTGTTCTGTGCAGCTGTGGGAACTGATTGGGCACCAGTGTGGGAAGGTGCTTTCCTCTGACCAAGTCCTTGTGTTTGTGTCCCCCTGCAGCCCTGCGCAGCCGCTCAGGACGCTCCATCATCAATGGCAACTGGGCCATCGACCGCCCGGGCAGGTACGAAGGTGGTGGGACAATGTTCACTTACAGACGCCCCAACGAGATCTCCAGCACCGCCGGGGAGTCCTTTCTAGCTGACGGGCCAACGAATGAAGTCCTTGATGTCTATGTGAGTTAGGATTTAAACTCATCTTCCTGATGGAAAAGAAATTGTTCGGTTCATTGTTAATGTGCAACACTAAAATGGTATTCAGTACCAACACTTTGTTACTTTAATTTTGAAATGTTAGTTTTGATGTTTTACACTTGATGTTTGCTGTGGTATCCATTTTGCTCCAGATCATAGGAAATCTAAATCAAGCCTTTTTCTCTCAGACTTAACTGATCCAGTAAAACCAATTGAACTTGATCAGTAAAGTAGAAATAAGGCATAAAAAATGTCCAAAGCTTTTCTTTTGTGGACTGGATTTTTTTCTGGATACTTTCCTATTGCAACAAATTTGGCATAGTTCAGTTTTACAGTGAAGAAGCAAATACTTAAGCCAGACAAGGCCTCTCACAATCTCAGTTTCCTTTAAAAGAAACAAGTCCATAAACCTGTAGAATGTAGGATTTGAAGCAGGGCAGTTTTAATATGAAGCTGTGATAGGAGACCATAGATAATGGCTATTTGAGAAAGGAAGAGAGAAGACAAATTGGTCTAAGAGGGAGAAATCATATTGAGAAAGCTTTTTACTTCAGATGGGATGGGTTTTTAGTTCATCATACTGAAATAAAAAATATAACTGGAATTGATCACAACTTCTTCCAAGATAAATGGTGTGTTCTGAGATTATACACTCCCACACAGTAAAATTCGTTTCTTGAAAAAACTAGGTTAACTGAATAGATGATTCTTTCATCCAGGCTTTTTTGTCCTTGAGCACAATATGGGGTGGAAAAGTGAGTGTGCTGGATAATTTAATAGAAAAATTAATAGTAACTACCCTGATTACTAAGCTGGGAAAAGTTAGATGTTGGCAAAGTTATTCCCCATCTGCTATATGGTGTCTAATAAAGCAGTGTAATAATTATGCTAACACTAGAATCAATAAGGTTGAAAAAGACCTCTAAGATGATCTAGTCCAACTGATCCAAACTTCTTTTCTAGTTGATTGTAATAAATGACTGGGAAAAGCCTGGAAAAATAAATAGTTGGGCTTCTAAACTGTGCAATGCAGACTCTGTGTTTTTCAGATGTTTGTGTCTTTGTGCAGTTACAGGGTTTGTGAGTTGAGGCTTGGCCCCGAGTTTTTATTTTCAGCCAATTAATGCCTAGTACATAATGACCAGAGAGAAGTGGGTTAGGAAATGGATTAAACAGATGTTTCCAAAGAAATATCATTAAAAACTCTTAAGTTTTGATGTTGTTTGATGTTTGTTTTGATGTTTGATATTTTTTGTTTTGGTTTAGGCTTAGGGACTGTAAGAAATCTGCCCTGATGGGCGTAGCTTTACCAGCTTTGCTCTGTGGCTGCTGCTGTGGATTGCCACTTCTGATTTGACTGGCTCTCACCTGAGAGGTTTCTGGTTGATAGGAGGAATACTGCAATTCAGTATAAAATGACAGTTTAGTTTCCTTTTTAATACACTGTGGGAAGATAAAGGTGAATAGTGCTAGATGCAAGAAAATCAATGCTCAGTATGACACAGCCTCTCTCCTGGGTTTGAAATGTGTAGCCAAGCAGATACAGATGTCTTTTTTCAGACTTTATCTTACAGTGCCTGAGTCATGTAATTCTCCATTCAGCCACACTTATGATCTTTATGCTCTGTGTAGAAAAATGAAGAGAGTGGCAGGTGGGAGCTCCAGATGGCTTTCTGTTCTGTTTTCCTGAGATCATGCTGTCTTTCTTCCACTCTGAAATGTAAAGTGAAAAGCTTTCTGATTTACAGGAGATTATAAGTAACAAGAAAAAGAGATGCAAGTTCTCTCCAAGTGTGAAGTATTCTTTGCTACAGAGACTTAGGTCGATTAAGTAAAAGCAAAACTATTCTATCATTTCAGGTATTTTCCTGCAGGAAAGCTGGAACAATATACTAATTAGGGACTTCATCAGTTAAAATCTCTCTAAAATATGCCTGTCAGTTGTTTTGAGAAATGCGATGGAAAAACCATCACATGGGAACCACTGGGAAGCTGTTCCTGGAACAATCTAAAGAACAGGGTCCTGGTTCTGGAAAGGGAAGTGCACTCTAGTGCTGAAGTTAGTTCACAGTTCTTGGTTCTCTCAGGACCACAAAGAGGGTGTATTTTTTGGATGAGAAAGTGACATTGGAAGGACCCAACCTTACAAAAAAATACTGCAGGCAGTGCATTATTAGATGGTTCAGAAAAGTGAATGCTCTCTGAGGGACAGCGTTTAGAGGAACAGCTATTATATTTGGCAAGGAAAGAGTGATTTTGACATAAGTTAAAACAGAAGTCAGAATCAGTGGTTGGTATTAATAGATGTTAGAATTTAGTCAAGCCTTGAAGCATTAGTTGTCCTCTGCTGGGTCACTGGGCCATTAGGATAGCAAGACATTTTACTTCTAGGTCCATGAATCCATGAGATTCATTGGTGAGAGCCAAAGAGCCAGAGCTAGCTCTGGTGTTTGCTTGTGGGTTTGTTGTTTTGGGTTTTTGTTTGTTTGTGTTCTGGTTTGATTTGGTTTGGTTTAAAAGGTACTTTGAGTGTAGTCTGAGGCTTCTATCAGACTAATCCCCACAGAGAGTTCAGGCTAAAACATGTCAGTAGTAGCAGTACTGAAGTAATCAGAGCTAAAGTGGTGAAACTAGCAGCTCATGACACCCCTGCATTTGTAGTGTGGGTGTGCTCAGGCTCAGAGTAGCAGTGCAGTAGAAGTCAGTTGGGAATGGAGTGTGCTGCTAACAGTTTGAAAAAGCTGTTCTAAAGTCATAATCTTTCTCAGGTCCTATTATGCCCAACTGCTTAAACAAGCACACCCTCAGTAACAGTGACTGTGAGAGTCATGCTCCTGTCAGCTCACAGGGGCTTGTGCAGCAGCATTCTGAAAACCCTGACCTTCATTTTCACATTTAAGTGAGAAAGCCCTCTGGTTCCTGGCTGTGTTTTATAAAGAACACGTTGATAGAATTGTGGTTTGCTGTAAGGCAGTGGGAGTCTGGCTGCACTCAGGTTGCATCTTCGTTCAGTTGAATATGGATGTGGAAGGATGCAGGAGGGCTGCAGGCAATCTTCAGCTGCTGCAGCAAGTCCATGGGCCTTTGGGATGTGCTCCCTGATCTTTGCTGAGCTGTGCTCCTGGGGAGGGCAGCAGGATGGCCCCAGTTTGAGCTGGTGGATTGTTGGGGCTCCATGGGGTGCTGAGGGAGCTGCAGGGTGCTGGAAGGAGCAGCTGGCTTTGTGATGGGCACAGAGTAATGTGTGTGTGCTGTCTGCAGGTGCTCTCCTTGAGCCACTGGGGAACCTTTAAAAACACAATAGGCTGCATGTGTAGGGTTGAAGGTTGTGGTATTTTGTTTTTTGTGCTTTGTTTCTTCTTTGCTTTTGTTTCCTTGGGCATCTGTCAAGTTCCTGCTGTCTGAGATTGTTTTGATGACCTTAGGACCATCTCTTCTGCTGCTGAGGCCTGGTGTGAGCCTCTGCTGCTCCTGTTGCTGAGAGGGGAGGCCATGGCTGGCACAGCCCACAGCACACTTTGGCCTCAAGCATGGTAGTCTTAGGTTTTTCAAAGATTTAGACAGACAGTTTCTCTGCTATCATAAACTAGCTCAATTTGCAAAAAGAGGAACTTGTATTTTTTCTTTTCAAACATAACTTGTATTTTCTTCTTTTTGCATTTTTTGGAGACAGTCATTAACCATTGCTTCTATCCCAACCGGTGATAAATAGTGTTATGTAGCTGATCAGTTCAAGTTGATATTTACGTATTAGTAACATAACAAGTGGAAGAACTCAATGTGTGGCTGGTTTTCTTTTTAGATGATACATCAGCAGCCTAACCCGGGTATACATTATGAATATATCATTCCAGGAGACAATGTCATTAGTCCTCAGTTGCTTGCTCACAGGAGGCCAGGTAAAATGCCACCATTTCCTTTTATCAAACACTTTTTGTTACTTAATAAGCTAATGGAGAAATTCATACCAATGAATTAGTGTAAATGCTGTCACTGATGTGGGTGAGGCCCAGAATTTCACCCTACACGTTGAATGAGAACTCAGCATAGATTTGGTAAAGCTTCAGTGAATTAAAACTGGCAGGGTTGATTATCGTTTAGCTGGGAAGATTGCTACTTTGAGTAGGAGTGTTGTAACCATGTCTCAGAAACTAAATAGAACATGATCTTTCTTTTCAGAGTCTTTTTCTTTCTGAGATAATTTAAAACAACCCTCCACAGTTCCCATTTCCTCTTGCAGCCGAGCAGTGTTCTCTTCCCAAGCAAGAATCTGGGCAGCTCCTGCCTGAGCTGTGGGTATGTGCTGTGCCTAGGAAGTTCTGAAAGACAGGAGAAACTTCGCAAGTGAATTTGGTCCTTGCTTTAATGTTCGTGACTTGCTTTGACAAATTTCTGAGTGTTTGGTATGTTCATAATGAGAAGCAGCTGTGCTGTGACATGGGGAGGGAGGCACAGAATGCAGAGCATGGAACAAAACAAAAATGCTTTGGGAAATTTTGACACTGCGTGTGTTAACTCTGTGTTGTCTTTGGAGATTCTTCAGTGTTCAGTTTTTAATGTACTTGCTGGCTAAGACTTGGTTATCTTAGTTTAAAACAACACAATCTTTGCAGGTCACTATTAGGCAGTCTCTACATAGCAGTTTAGAGCTGCTTCCAAGTTTAGTGATTCTCCAGTTCTAATTATTAGAGAATCATAACATAGACTAATAGTCTCATTATTTTACTTTTCTATTATTGTCCATCATCAGGGGAGCCGTTGAATGGTCAGTTAGGAATGCCAGAAGGTACAAGTCATGAGGATGAGGATTTGCGTAGGGAGACAGACGTTCTCACTGGACAGTCAGCTGGAACTTTTCCAGTGATTCAGCCAGGAAGATTTCCTTCTCATCAGCCAGAAAACCAGGTGCCTGCTATGCAACCACCAAGACAAAACCGAGAACACAACTGGAAACAGGTTGGAAAAACTGAGTGCACTACTACATGTGGGAAAGGTAAGTGCTTTGTGTATGCACAAAACATTGTTAGATAGACCTGCTGTTTTTCATTCTCTTACAACCAAAAGTCATGTCACTACTATTACCTGTACTTATATTTAAATCAGTAAAAACAGCAAAATTAGAAATAGAGAGCATGGAAATTATAAGGAAAGATATGACATTTGCCTCTGAGAGGAAATATTTCGGCATTTATGGCAAGCTGCTCACTCCCATGCCCTTGATACACAGCTACTTTCCTCAACATTCTTTGGCGTTCTTTACCATTCCCTTTTGCCTCTCCAGCTTTGTCAGATACACCCACCATTCTTTCTGTGTCTTTGGCAACAGTTTTCTGATCTTCATAGGAAGGTTTCACAGGAATTTCATCAGACATATCTTTATCTCATTGGATGTTGCTGGAGC
Source organism: Irena cyanogastra (assembly GCA_013397155.1). Taxonomy (NCBI): domain Eukaryota; kingdom Metazoa; phylum Chordata; class Aves; order Passeriformes; family Irenidae; genus Irena; species Irena cyanogastra. The sequence goes on along the minus strand of VWZV01004326.1, from coordinate 314,289 downwards.
AGCACTGATGTGACTTCAGAGATCTGAGGTTTTAACAGGGAAGAAGTGGGAAGGAAAAGGGATGGAAAGGGCCTGGTGAGCTTTTGGGAAGTGGTGCATACACTGCTTGCATATACTGAGAAGATTAAACTTTGCTGCCAGACATTCACAGTGACCACAGATTCAATAATGCAGAACACAAGCAATTATGTGGAAGAATAAGTTTTTGTGATGGTAAAAGTGAAATATTTTGTACTATTCATAGCCACCCACCACCATACCCATAAAACTGCAGAGGTTTAAAATAAGTATGTACCAGTGTGGGAGCTCAGCTGACTGTCACCAGTTCATATACATGTAGAACATTTGCTTCTTAATTAGTTTGAGAGGACACTTGGTAAATTTGGTCCAAGGCCAGATGAGTGTCCATGTTATAGCTACAGACAGAGCTGAAAAAATCCAGCAATATTGATAGCAATCAAAATTGCTTCTCAGTTTAAAAAAAATAAAAAGAAAATATTTCTCCTTGGAGAAATTACTGCAAAAGTACTAGAGCTAAAATACTACCAGTAAAATTCAGACTTCCTTAAGTCAGCCCTTTTGTAGAGAAAAATATTTTAGTTGGCATGTAAATACACTGTGCTTTTACTGCAAGTCATGTAGGCAGAATCCATAATTTTCTGATTATTGGCTAGCAGCAATCAGTCTGTATGAACTACTGAGTGACTGAATTCCCATATTCAAGGTGAATTTTAGTATCAAAATCTGGTAATTTATAGTGCAGTTGCAGGAGCACATCAGGGTAACTGCATTCTTCCTTTCCATCATAGAAATCTTGGTTGTGTATGCTGTGGCCTTATTGACATTGGCAAGTAATTCTTGTCCTTTCTGCAGAGATTTGGTCACTCTTGGCAGTGGTGTTAATGAAATCTGAGTCAAAATGAAGATAGCAAAACTGTAGGACTTAAGAAAAAAAATTAAAATTAATTTCAGCCTTCTATTTACTCCATGACATTTAGCAACAGAACTGCCAGAAATTAATGTCTCCCCATTATATGAAGAATGTGTGCATGTTCTGATTAACTTAAAGTCAAAAGAAACTGGATCTTGAGAGCCAGATCCTAAGACTATTGAGGCTGTAGAAACATTTCTTGTGATCTTGATGTGACATGCCTGTGACTTTCTGATGGCCCTAAGGCATTTCAAGCCAAAATAGGTTATATAGGCTGACAGAGAAGGGAGTGGAAAAAGCAGGAAAAAAATCTGTACTATTTAAGGCTTTGTTTTCATTTTGCATCATTCAGTATAGGACATTTTCTGCTATTTTCTTTCCTCTATGTTTTCCATTTTCTTCTACTTTATTTCTTCATGCAGAAATATAGGTGACAGGTTTTAATTATTTTTTTTTATGATCCACCAAAGTTAAATGACCTTAGGAAATTTCAAGTTGCAAGAAGAAAAGATAAGTTAGTTTTGTACTACCTAAGGAAAAGGGAGGCTAAATTAACAGTTTTGATGAAAACCTGAGAGATTTCAAAGCATGTTTATAAAACTTTGGCTTAGAAAAAGACTATTATCTTTTTTTTACAAAGCAAAAATGCTTCCCATGAGAACTGCCATCAACTCTTGTCCTAGATTTCCATTTAAGATGACTGAGCAAGTAGATCTGCTGGAATGTGGACAGTGTGAAAACTGCTACCGCATCCTCTCAGCTCTTATATTTGGAAATTTTGGATAAAACCTTTGTCTGTATTTCCTGTTGTCAGGTTACGCTTTTCCTTTCTGCGTCAATGTTGGATGCTGCTATTATTGCTGCAGTGTTGTGCAATTCTTTACCTAATTGTCTGTTTAATTTCAGGATCACAGTATCCAATTTTCCACTGCGTCAACAGAATCACTCACGAGGAGGTACCTGAGGGTTACTGTGACAGCAGCACCAAACCCATTCCAGAAGAGGAGGCCTGCAACCTCTTCCCATGCCCTGCTTTGTAAGATACTATGATTTAAGTCAAGTCAGATAAGCCAATATCATTGAGATCTTGCACATCAAGCAGGCTGTTCTAAGTAGGGAAGTAGTTTGACTTTCTAAATACAGTGGACTTGTGTTGTAAATTGTAGTGGATTTTTTTTTCGTAGTTGTTGGTGGTCTTCTTCCCCACCCTTCACAGGATGCAATAGCATGCAGAGCAGACGAAAGGGAATCTGGAAATGAATAGGTGTAGCAGTTTCTCAAAATATGTGTGATTGTTCAGGCAGACAGTCTCTATGTGGTCTCTGTGGGTACACTTTTTTCAGGTGAGAGGCTTCTGCATATGCCTGTGTAAAGAAGAGGCTCTGCAGGTTCTGACACTCCATGTGAGATCAGTGTGCTGTAGTGGCCATACTTTCATTATTTGAAGATGAGATAGTGCTCACAACAGCCCCCTTGTACATTCACCTCTCTTCCCTGAAATGAGCAGTTCTTTGGCTCCAAGACTGGCTTCTGAGGTGGTGGTCCCTGTTTCCAGCACACTGATATAACCAGCTCAGGGGTGGTTTACTTCTGAATCACACTTGCTATCAGGAGACTGTGAATGGCTATTGGCTGAGCAGCTAGTTTGAAACACTCAAAAAACTAAAAATATAAATAAAAAATGTAAAGAACAACTAAAAGGACAGTTCATCCTGGGTGTATACCAAGAAGAGAAAAGGGTTAAACCCAGTTGCCATTACAGCAACTTTGTTTTAGGTCAATTTCCCATCTTTCTTGTGGTTAGACTCCAGTTCTCTTCTCGCCAGCAAGTGGTCACTCTTTATCCCAGGGATGTTTCTAATGATGTAAGTGCCCTTACAAGGCTCAGAGATATTTCTGATGAGCAATTTCTTAGTGCATATTAGATACTCAGGAACTTCTGAAGTAATTTACCTGGAGATGCCTTTTTTCACCAAAAGCATTTTCCTCACCTTTTTCATTCCAACAACTCATAGTCATTCAGGATAATATCAAGAGTATAAACAAAGAAATGTAAATACTTAAATGCAGAGATTTTGCTTGCTGTCCACAAGAGTTCTGAAATAAAATATGTAAACAGTTTAGATACTTTCTTTAGATGTGTGTCTTCATGCTTGTAAAGAAAAAATTGAAAATGACATCTTTATACAGAGGTGACTAAATAAATACAGTGAAATTTTGGAATGAGAAGGATCTGTCTAGAGATTTTTTCCAATCTCTGAAGTTAATTATATTTGTTCATTGCTTATCATTTACCATTTTGGTTTTACTGATTAATTAATGCCTGGATGCATTTCTTGATTTTTGTGTTCTTGTCTTTTTTAGAGCCTTTGCAGAAATATTTTATGCAGCACATCTTAAAACTTTTGGGAAGTGTCATTAGAGCAGTAATATATATTATAGACGGATTCTTTTAAAAACCAAGCAGCTGTTACAGGCCTAAGTAACATTTGTAATATGTCTAGAGACCATGAATTGTGCAATCTGTATCCATGCTCATAGTTACCAGCCTCTGCAGGAAGGCTGTGTAAACGAGTGTGTGATGGTGCCTCCTAAGGAATCGTTGCACACACAGAGACTGAAGTGTGATTTTATAGGATTCTGGACCAGCATAAGAATCATGTCATTCCAGTTCTGTTAAGATCAGTGTTAGAGAATTCTTTGTGGAACAAAGATACCCTTTTTTTTCACTTCAGCTGGGATATAGGAGAGTGGTCTGAGTGCAGCAAGACCTGTGGGCTGGGGATGCAGCACCGGCAGATCCTGTGCCGGCAGATCTACGCCAACCGCACGCTGACAGTGCAGCAGTACCGCTGCCAGCACCTGGAGAAACCTGACACAACCAGCACCTGCCAGCTCAAGATCTGCAGCGAGTGGCAGATCAGGACAGAGTGGACCTCAGTAAGTAGGATCCATTCATTTGGGGCAGAATACTGCAGAAAGAATACACATTTTCTTCCAGGTATCACTGATCAAACATCAACTTGGTTTTGTTTAAAACAAGTGGAATATTAAAAACCTTGGAAATAAGCAAATCTTAGTTCAATAAATCCCTGCTTGACTATGACCATCAGTTTCCTAACTAGAAAGGTATCTTAGCATACAGCTCCCTGGTAATCCACTGCAGTCCTTACACAGAGTCCTGATGCAACCTCCCTTTTGTCACAGTGTTCAGTGCCTTGTGGAGTGGGGCAGAGGACTCGAGATGTGAAGTGTGTCAGCAACCTTGGGGACGTTGTTGATGATGAGGAATGTAACATGAAGCTGCGGCCAAATGACATCGAGAACTGCGACATGGGCCCCTGTGCCAAGAGCTGGTTCCTTACAGAATGGAGTGACAGGGTAAGGCTTCTCAGTATCTTTATCCTGCCAAACCTTCTAAAATAAGATCATCAGAATTTTAGAAATACACATCTGTACAGCCATAAAAGGAGTAATCTTATTTTCCATGTTTATTCTTGATCTTTTAAACAGGCAAAAGCAAACAAAAAAATAATGATCCCAAGGGCTTCTTGAGTTTGGATTGATACAAGAATACATAGGAAGGGCACGCCTAGGGGTACATGGCCAAATGTCCAGACTTAGAATTGGCTCTGAGTCTGAACTTTCCAAAATATTGAGTGTGCTGAGATTTATTATTCTTCCTTGCTTAGTGCTGAGTCTCGAAATTCAGACTCTTAAAAGTTTCCCCACTGTTTTTTTAAGGGATAAAGATTTGAGGCCTGATGTCTGGGTTTAAGTTCAATCTATAAACCAATTATCTCATAGGTGTGAAAAGAGGAGAACAACTTCATAAACTCAGGCAGGCTTGATTCAGGCTGTTGTATTTTGTGAATGTGGGTGTTGGGGTTAATTTTCTTCCAATGAGTCAGGTTCTCTGCATGAAAACAGTAAAACCAGTGGTGATTTAACTTGTTTCATGATTGAGCTCAGAGTTGTTGTTCAGTGGTGATATTTATATGCTTTCATTAAGAGGCTTACAAATATGGGCTAAGAAAAGCCTGGGATTTTGGTCCCTCTTGTGGATGCTTGCATATCAGTTTCATCTGTAGGCAAGTTCAGCATTCAGTCTGTAAAATCCCAGATGCATCTCCCTTTGCTTTGACAGACAACATAATTTATCAGTGAAGCTGTAAGATTACATCCATAACTTCATGATTTCACTGTTTACATCACTTTGTGACAGTAACCTCTGAAAGCTAGGAATGTCAGGCTCTCAGGCCATGCATTAGTTTGGACCCTCAGAAGATTTTCCACATTGTTTAGATGCTGAGATGAAGCAGGAACTTCACAAGTAGGGCAGGTACCTGCTATGTCGCAGAACTTTAAAAGGCTGATCAGACTCTTGTTACAAGGTCTGCAAAATTTTCAGCCTTCCGACAACTCAAATAGATTTTATAAAAAAACCAGAAATACAGACTGCTAAATCTGTGTCATTGTGACTTTTTTTTCTAGCGTATGCTCCTGCATAGTATGGACAGCATGATACCAGGAGAATCAGAGGTATTAGTGCAAAGGGCAAAGATTTTGCTGTAGGGAAATGGCAGTGGGTTTCTTTTCTGCCTTTTTTTTTCCTTTTTTTTTTTTTCTTACAGATCTGCTGTTTATACAGTTTTTTTAAATCCATTCTACCCTCAAAGACATCATTTGGCCCAGCTGCTATCGCCCAGTGCAGTTCCACCACATAAAGCACAGACATAGCAGTGAAAACTCTAGCACCATCCTGTTGATTATTTTACGCTGATATTTAGTCCTCTGCAGAATTAAAAGCAGCTTTTGAGCTGAAGGTTATAACTGCAGAATGTTATTGTGCTTATTTATACATTTTAAATGAGACGTAGAAGTGAAGCAGGTAATGTGGAAAACGTTGGAGTTTTTTTTTACCACAAACTTTTTAGGGCTGGAGAGTAAAGAATGGATTTTGTTACCTTCTCAGTTTATATAAGTGTACAGATTAATTTCTTCCAAATGTTTGCTACTGTAGTTGGCATTATTCGCCATCACTTCTGCCAGGAGTGGGTTTGGAGTTTGATTCACAAAGAGGATGTAAGAAACAGCTTATTTCAGGAAAAAAGTAGATTTGAGGTGGAACATGCAGGATCTCCTAGGATGCACACATACCTCGTAACTCGGATGTTGAGACACTCAGGGGCAGTGATTCCAGTGGCAGGCAGTGAAATACAGCAACAGTGAAGAGCTTTGCAAAGTCAGGCCGTTAGGCATTAGCTGTCATCTTGTGCCTTGAAAGAGCTGCATCTTAGCAACAGAAATTTTTCTCTTTCTTTGTAGAGGAGTGTGTTTCTGTTGAAAGACAAGAGCACAATTCTGTCATGGAATAGAAATGGTCATTCCCAGGTGTATAAGCTTTGCATGTGTCATTTCCCCAAGCAATTCTTAAAAAGTACTTTAAGCCAAGCCACACTTCAGCAGTAAGCATAGATCAGTGATGGGCAGCCACAAATGGTTCAGATAAGCAGCCAAAAGTTCAAATGCTTTAAAAAAGTTTGTTCAAACCCCTTGAGTCTGCAAAACTGTGGTGGAAATCTCACAAGAACAGACCTTCTTTGTGAGATTTATTACATGCCTACTTCAAGTCCCAGCTGGAAATACCACAGAACAGTCTTTCCCATTGTATTTTGACATTTCAGCCATGCCTAGAAATAAGAGGTAAAAGAACTTATCATAACTTTTGGAACTTTGAAATGGTTGAGTTCAAACTTAGTTCCAGCCGGAAGAGAAGGCCTTTTCTGAACCCACTTTGCAAACACTTCATGTGTACAGTTGCACATGCAGCAAGTAGAGATTTCCAGAAGCCTGTCAGAGATTGGTTAGGCACGCACTTCCTCTTTCAGCAAGGGATAGATCAGACTTCCCTGTCTGGATTGATGAGATGCATGGGCCATTACAATATAGCCTTGGTTAACTAGCAAAACATCAAGAAAAAAACACACCAACATAAAAATTACAGTTGTCTTTGCTGGCAGCAGATGTTCAATTTCAGGATTAGATATTTGTGCAGAATTTCACATGGGTCTTCTTTAACACTGTTTTAAGAAAAGAAAATGGTCTTATTTAGGAATGGTGAAGAGATTTTGTGTTTTCTTATTTTACTGAGACCATGCAAAGTTTTAATTGATGCAGAAATCACACTAGTTACCTATATTATCATTAATAGTTTCTGTGGTTCTGAACTAAATGGTTATATCATTACTTTTCCCTAAATGTGACTTCATCAATATGTGCACTTAAAAAATCTGTAGAGTACATACCAATTTGTGTGTAGGAGTTGTGTTTCCTTTCCAGGGTGGGCTATATGTTGCTTTACCCTGTGAATAACACTTGGCTGCTTTCTTGCCATGTTCTCCAGTCTTGTTTTCCCTCAATGTATTTATGTATTTTATGGGTCCACCTGTTTCACCCCATGGCATTGACCTCCTTGGTGTTGGTTTCTGCACACACTGAATTTTTATATATGTAATTAAAAACCCCTTCATGTTCCTAAGACTATGCAGTTCTTGATTTGTGGTATTTTGATAAACAGGTATCAGAGTCCATTGAGTATATGTTACACAAACACTTTTACCTGCAAAGCTTACGAGGTGTGTGGCCACCATGTGCGCTCTGGAAAGGGAGGAGTGAAAGCAATTCATTCTAGGGAAACAAACACTTCTTTTCTGAAAAGTATATACTCTTGTTCCTTGTATGGAAAGTAGGTCTAACACCATCTACTGATACCCACAGGCTCAAATTTGAGAGAAGCAGAAATTTTTACCCGTTTCAATGGAAAAGATTACAGGTTAAAAGTCTGTAGTAGCAAAGTGAGAGTGGTTGGTCTTTGTCTGTGCCTGTCTTTGCATTTATTGCTCTATCTTGAGCATAAGTAAGACAATTAACTTAAGTTTCATGGCTTTGACTTCTATATGATCTTTAACCTCCTTTGCCTATAGAGAGTCTGGACAAACTTTTGTGATGTTTTTATGTGCATTTATAGAAAGATTGCTTCCTGTCTCATAATTCTCTAAAGATGTCATATTGCATTAAAGCAGCAGAGTTCCACCGAACAGTGTCCATTAATCAGTAGAGTAAATCTGGTGAACCTTACTGAACTTACCAACAAAATGGGATTGATGGGAGCAGATGAGATTCTTGCAAACATTTCACATGACTGATTTTTTGACAGCTCTAATTGCTGGAAAGTTTATTTCTCCTATGGGTCAGGAGCGGAAAACTGCATTCTCCCGATTTACAGCAATGGGAGACTCACCAATGTTTCCTTCCAGCTAACTGGAGCATTTCCCTTCTGCATTTTTGTTTATTCCTCATTGCCATCTCCTCTGTTCATTTGTTTCTCATTTTATGTTTAGAGCCTACTTAGAAAAGGAGCCAAAACACAAACAATTCTTAGATGTTAATGAGATTCTGCGGCCAAAATAAAATCTTGGGAAGAAAGAAAAAATGCTGCACATCAGGGAACATAATCAAAACAAACCAAACACATGCTCTGGATTTCACTCTTCATTAAAAGGAGTAACAGCAATGCTTCTGTAATAATGTCCTGCAAGAGAACTGCAGTAAAAGGAGAACTTCATAAAAATCAATGCATTATTCCTCTCAATTCTAAACATTGCTTGAGAGGTTCAAGTGTGTTTGTTGACCAGTCAAATGTGGAAATACCAATGAATATTGTAGCTTACACTCTTCTTTCACTGTTTTTAATTTAAATCTGGATACTTCACTTAAAATCTCCTGAATCTTGGGGAAAAAAAGAAAAATCACCATTAAGCTTGTGCAAGAGTTCGTTATTTTTTTGCTGTTTATTTGTTTTAGTATAAAATAAATACAAGATAAAATACCCTTTTTCATTGATTTAATGTGGGATTTATATGGAAATAGAAGGTTTGCATTCTTTATGTATAAATATGTAACTCACTTCATATTTTGCAATGAACCACACAGCCAGGAGGGTTTGATAGAAGGGTTGCCAAGATCTACAGAGATTGTGGTTTCCTTCTCCAGACCTGGCCTTGTTTGTCCCAGTTCAGCCCCAAAAGCCTGCCCGACTTTACCTGCGGCCCATGCTGCAAGGAGGGTGGCAGGCAGGGGCCAGACAGGGTCCAGGTTGTCAGGCGAGATCCCAGTGACGAGGCAGGAGCAAGGCCAAGCTCCGAGGTCCGTGCAGGGACAGAACCCGGGGTGGGACACGGCCCGGTGACCCTGGGCGGGTCTGCGGGAATGGGCAGGGCCAGGCTCGGCTGCCGAGAGCCCGAGGGGAGGGATCGTGGAAGCGCAGGCTGCGGCTGGGGGCTGGCGCCTCTCTGAGGGCAAGGACTGATGGAGCAGGGCCGAGGTTAAAGGGGCAGCTGGGCCTTGAGCAGGGTGTGCTGGGGCCGGGGGAGGCTGGCAGGGCCCCTTCAGTGTGCTGCTGCCCTCAGGCCCTGGGCAGTGCTGGCAGCTCTCCAGGCGAGGCACCAGGTGTGAGCCAGAGCAGAGAAGTCCCTTCCCTGCTGGTCATTACCTGGGAGGACATTGGTGCTGTGGCCTTGGGCGGATGCCGTGGGGCTGCTGGGCTGATCCAGCACCTGCTCTATGCATAGGTGCACTCTAAAGGGAAACAGCTTAAATCTAGCTATCAGAAAATGTTTGGACAGAGCAAGAAGATATTTCTCCCTACACTCTCTTTTAAATTTTTTTTTCTTTTTTAAGAAATCAAGGCAGCTTTCAGCAGGTTTATATCCTTTGAAAGTCTGACCCAATCTGCTGTGGCAGCAGTGATCTTCTGAAATACAATTCTGAGTGTATTACTGGAAAAACAAAGGTTACATAATCTGTCTAAAATCCCTTCTGAAAATGGATTTTCTCAGAGTAGGTCAAATAATGCTAAGGAGTTTTAAAAATGTATTTGAAACATAGATTTTATTTTTTTCAGTAACATCAGGAGGATGATGTAAAAGTCTTTACTATCTTGTGGGAAATAATTAAGGTGATGAAGGTTAAAAGTGTGGTAGACAGAAATCCTGCACAAATGGGGGTGTTTTACTCAGACTCAATTGGTTGTTATTTAAAAATTTAATTAAGGCTAGCAGTGATGCCAAGACCCATGTGAAAGCTTCTGGAGGCCCAGGAGAATTCCTGCTGCCACTCTCCTGTGGTCTGCTGCCCCATTTGAGCCTAATGAGTAGGGCTGGCACATTAGTGAAGGGAAACTGGCACTGCTAAAAGGGATTTTTTTGCTCTACCCTTGTCTTGTAGCTGTGGCAAAAATTCAGGCTTCCACGTAGTTTTCCAAGTTTGCAGGAACTTACCTTATTTTCCTGGACTGCTGCTCAGTTGCTTTCCAACAACTGTCAGAGCCCTGAGTGAGGGGTTTTATTTTTAGTTTTTAATGGGTATGGAAAGCTTCTGAAATTGAACTCATGAGGGAAGGACCTCAGGAAGAGGAAAAATGGCAGACTCCTAAAACACAGACGGAGGTTTCTGAGGAATTTGTGCCAATTAAAACAAGGCTGTGAAACCAAATATTTTTAATAATAGGACCAGAATAAAGTTGCAGCTTGTGAAAGTTCCTCATGTTTCACAATGTTAGGTTATTGCAGTTACTTTGTATTAATGCAACAAATCAGTGGCACCAAATTGAATGTAATGGGTGTGTCAACTGTGAAAAACAAGGGGAAAATACTCATTATCCAGCTCCCTACACCCTGCCTTGGACTTTAGAAATCCATGATTTTTACAGAGAAGACTTTTGCTGAAAAGGAGATAAAAACATGAAAAAACAAATACATAATGTGAAACATTCAGGTTGAAGTTTGCTTTGTAAATCCTTAGAGGGTAGTTAATCTGTAGTAAAATCTTGCAGCAGAGGGTGGAACAACCCTATACCTTCCCATTTGGTATTTCCTCTGTTATTTGATATGCAAGCCTAGTTCATAACATAATCATTTAAAACATAAGACTTGGGAGATTTTCTGGATGACTTTACAGACTAAATTTGTTCCCAGCTCTGTTTACAAAGCAGAAAAGCAAACTACATTGTCAAATGAAAATTAGTTATCAATAAGAAAAGTATTTGCAGAGTATATGCATAAGTTCTCTCTGCTTAATGTAATTGAACACACTTGGAGTGGGAACAGGCACAGAATTGATTTCCACACAGTAGGTTTGGGTGGGAGCCACAGTGTGGGGCTCAGCTCACCTGCAAGTGGCTTGTCTGAAAAGAGTGTAGTTTAGTTGTAGTTTGTGTGGACAGGTAAATGTTCACTTCTAGCACAATTTACATTGTTCTTGTATTTTCAAGATTTTACCACTTCACCTTGAAAAGGCCTCCTTAGCCCTGAAATTGGTTTGCTCAGGAGGTGAATCTATTTTTCATACCAGCTTGAAGGTGGAAGATTTTGTTGTGCACCACCAACAGAAAAGGTTCATTGTGTTACTTCTAGGCATCATTTAAGAGATGCTTAGTTACTTGATCTTGCAGATAGAGGACAAAACCTGAATTTCTAGTTTTTCAAAAATTGTACTTTGTTAGAAAAATGGCTTCTAAAGAGTCGAATCACTTCTTTAGTTTTCTAGGTGTTCTATTTCAGTAAAACTTTGCTGTTCTATTTGAACACCTTGTGAAAGAAATCAACTTGCTGATAGGAAAAGTGGTTTGCTATGTATCTGTGAAATAAGTGTAACATGACTACATGTTTCACACAAGTAACCAGTGTTCCTCCCTGCAAGTGAGCAAAGAGCAGTTCGCTACCAATGGCATTTTCAGTCACTGATCTCACTCAAGAAGATGAGTGACCGTGTTGGTTGGTCTTGTTAATAGTGGTGTTGTCATGGCATCTGCTGTTTTGCAGCTGAACTATTGGAAGTGAACCCTGACACTGTTACCAAGGGCAGCTAAACCAAGTTAATGGTCAACTTTGTGTCTCATTACCAGTTTTTTGACTCATTGTTATTCAGTAAAATTTTTAAAATGTTCTAAGCAGAGTTATATGCATTCATGAGGAATGTGGTGCTCATTGTGGAGGTAATACACAGTTTCTCCTAATTACATTGTATGTTGAAAATAAAATCTGAAATAGCAATCAAATGCATCTTTTTCTCTCATCTATTACATATTTATTTGTGGGTTTCTTTGCATGTGTAATATAATTGCTTTGTTTAAATTCCATTATATACATATCTTTCAGTGAGCTGCACATAGATTTTTCTTATTTGTTGATGGTCTAGACACGGAATGCTAAATGCATTTTAACAGAAAATGCAAGGGAAGATCAAGAAATAATTAAGCAACAAAGGAACAGTAAACATGACACTTTATTTCCTTGGCATGTTTCTTTTCTTTAAATGTCAATAGTTTGATGCTGCTTAGGACAGTGAAATACCATGGACTTTTCTGCTTCAGTAGATGAAAGAGCAAACTCTAAGGGCATAAATGAAATTTATCCTGTGATTTGTGGATGACATGCATACTGTCTCTGAATAGGTGGCGTAAGAATCTGCATGTCATTGTTTAGTAAGAGCTTTCAGAATTCAGCAGTGTAACTTTCAGAATGGTGAATATTAGTTACTGGAAAGTTATATCATTAAAAGGCAACATTGAATGAACATAAGCTTCTATGGCCCCCTCTCCTAAAACTAATTTAAAACTTACAGTTGAAATAGGTTGGGCTGTTACAGCCCATCTCGTGCTAGTTACAGTTATTTACTGAGGATTTACCTGAAACTTTTGAAATGACCTGTCAAAATAATTTCTATTTTTCTACTTTACTGTGCTGTCAGACTCTGTCAGTTTGTTATATGGAAAAGTTCCAGGATGTGCTGTGCAGTCACTTTACTCCCAGTGCCACAGCCCTCAGAGTCTTCCTAACCTTGTCCTTTTAGCCAGTGTAAGATCCACCTGGCTGACAGCTTGAATGCTTGGAGGAGAAACTTGGAGAGCAAAACAAAGGCTGAAATAGGACTGCTGTCTGAAAAGCCTCTTATTGAAATTACCCATTCTCAGAGCTACTAATTAGTGTGAAAAAAGATGAATAGAATGAAAACTGGAAGAATTTCTGGACAGGAAGAAGAAAGGAAAGTAAGAAATGTAACAAAAAGTTGTAAACCAAGAGATTTCTTACTTAGCTAATTCTTTCATTTTTGACTGTAAAGACAGGTGCTACTTGCAGTAGTAGTTTTCAGAAGTATGAAACTGTAAGACAATTTGCTACAGCTGCATTACAAGTAAAAATAATTGACTTTGCATAAATGACTTAGCTTCCATGACTGTCACTTGTCATTTCCTTGTGCAGTCTGGAGGGCTCACAAGTGACCGTGCTGTGTCTCTTGCTCGCAGTGCTCCGCAGAGTGTGGGGACGGGATCCGCACGCGCTCCGTGGTTTGCATGACCAACCACGTCAGCAGTTTGCCTCTGGAAGGCTGTGGCAACAACAGACCCTCGGAAACAACTCCCTGTAACAATGGGCCCTGCGCTGGGAAAGTGGAGTGGTTTGCTGGGGGCTGGACACAGGTAAGCCAGGCACCAAGTCTAATGTATCTGTTGCTTTTCTAGTGGTATTTTACTTCTAAATTTGTATTTTGATGCAATAAAGATGGGTGCCATAAGGTATTTCTTCATCTCTCTAGAGTATTTCAGTATTTTTTCCTATATTTTACTGAGTTGATGTTCAATACTTTTCAGTATCTGCTGGGGTTTTTACTTTGATGGAAAAAAAAATTGTTTTTCTTCTCCTCTCTATCTTCATTTTTTACTTTTCACCTACTGACCCAGTGTATTTATGGAAAGAATGGTTACAGAATGCTGCTCAGCATGTTCAGGTAAACACTAAAGCAATGGATTTGCAATTCTTAAAGTAGAACCTTTGTGATCCTGCATAAATGCAGGGAAATACATACCTATACATATGTAGGTATATGAAATTTCCAAAATATGAAGAAGGCAAAAAGCAATGGCTAAGTCCAAAAGTTAGCTTTGCTGGTGGTGTATTGAAAGTCATTGCAATGGGCAAAAGAACAAATTTTGGTTAGTGGCCTCTATACTGATGCTCTTTCCTCAAAGTAAATCCTTCCCTTCATCCACATCTAGTAGCCTTTCTCATTCCAAATGAACGTTTCTTCTGTCCGGTACAAAGGCATTTCAGAAGCTGTTAACTCATGCCCTGGCATTTATGTCCCTGGGTATAGGCTCTGGCATAGCCTGGAGAGCCTTTGGGACTGCTGGTGCCAGCACTTGGTGGAGCTGTGCTATTAACTCACTGCACTGCAGATCCCACAGTCCTTCCAGGAGATGAGGAGCTGGAAGTTAAACTGGTACAGCTGAGAGGGAGATTACAAGGCTACTACTATGCTAATACTTTCAAGTGTAAGTAATAATTACTGTGTATAAGAATATATATAACAATAATAAAAAAATCAGATTTAAAAAAATCTTTATCTGCAGTTCTAATAGCAGATGAAATCCAGGCCTTGTTGCTGAGACTACTCCAGATGGTGAATAGGAGCTCTGTACCCACTTTTGCTGTGCTGGAGAGGTGTTCAGTCAGACCATCCTGGCTATTCTTTTAATTCACCTTCTTTCTTTGCATGGAATTGAATTGTTTGATGCACACAACGGTACAAAGTCTTTACTGATCTGAAAGCTGTGTCTGACAACATCAGTTCTACCGGCCAGGTCCTGGCTGGTCTATCTGGCTTTTCGTAGCAAAACGAGAGCAGTCAGTAGGGCAGAGCAAGAGGGAGAACTGAGGGCTGGCCTTCTTCTGCCAGAGCTGAGGTGAGGTGTTCAGATAGTGCCTTTAGGAGGAACCATGGAAAGAGATTTTCAGTGTTAAAGAACGTGCAGTTACTGTACTTCCTGTTGAATTTATTCGGGTGCCTTTATCTTAAGGTTCTTCATTCAGCTCAAGAGTTTTGTGGGAATATGGTAAAGGGATTGTAAATTCTACCAAAAATATAAGGAAATTCCCAAGTGTTAGGAACATTTAATTGGTTTAGGCTGGAAAAAGCCTTCTGAAAATCGTAGTACTTTATGCAACCTAGAAACCAATACGTTGCTGTAATCATCTTCTAAAAACCTTTTTACAAGTGCCAGAAACAGTATTGTGTGTGTACTTAACCTTTAAATGGGCAATAGGAATCCAAGTGAGTCAAATTCGCTTTTCAAAACTGGAACCAGCACTACATCACATAGATACTTGCAAGCATGAAAATAACACCCTGGCAGATCAAGGCATTTTCTAAAAACAGCACAGAATGTGAGGCTTTGTAAAGCTACAAAACTGTGCTCTAACCTTATAACCCTCCAAAGTTCAGTGCAGTGCAATGGATCCTGCTTCAGCAAGAAACAGTACCACTGTTTATGGAGAAAGTGAATTATGCTTCTCTGTTGATTGGAAAAATAAATACCAGTTTATTTTTGTAACTACAGGTAAAACTACACTTTGAGATTTTTCCAGAAGTACACTTAGAGTCATATGTCTTCTTCATTAAGATAATTAGAAATATGTTTTGAGTCTGTGGTACCATGAGGTGTGGAGAAAGGTTACTTTGTAAGCAAGTCAAAGGACAGGAGAAGAGTAACAGATTTTCTTACTTCTTTTTGTTCCCTGATACAGTGCTCTTCTGAATGTGGTAGTGGAACTCAGCAGAGAGAAGTAATTTGTGTTAGAAAAACTGAAGGTGATTTTGATGTTTTGAACCCCTATGAATGTTCATATTTGGAAAAACCTCCCAGCCAGCAGTCCTGCTACCTCAAACCGTGTGGATCTAAGTGGTTTCATACAGAATGGAGCACAGTAAGTCTATCACGTTTTCCTGTATCTGTACTTTGTTTGATACATCTTTTTCTGTTTATATTGAAAGAGAACACCATTTGCATACAACCACCCATCATGAAATTGATTTAACTTTGCATAGGAATGATAATAAAAAGAAAGCATACTTTTTGCCTGGTGGAATATAGAAAACTCAGAAAGTGTCTTGACCAGAAAGAGACACTGCACAGTTGTCTTTCTGTCATTGATGTCTTCTTCATAGAATCTTCCTGTATAAAGTTGGTTTGGCCCTTACAGCAAGACAGTGTGCTGCACTTAGAAATTCCTTTCAGATCTCTAATTTCATTAAAATTAAGGAGCATTTAATAAAGAATGAGAGATGTCTTTTTTTAGAGTCAGTTTTACCGTAATATTTTACTGTAAACTCTTCACTGTAATACTTAGAAATTCACTGAGAGAAAATGTGTTCTACAACTTCATGTATCTTCAGTTTTCCCTGGAGGTGGACTAGCTACATTCACCACTGTACCAGAAAACACTTCAGTTTCATCTCTCTTTCTATAATTTCCAATTTCTGATATAGTTTATTGGTCTTCTACCAAAAAAAAAAAATCAATATTTTTGTCCTAAATGAAAGTCAGAAAGTCCATTGCCATCTTAGAACGAGACGTCACCGTATCGAATGCGGTAACTTGGAGCCTTTGTTGAGCCGTAGGTCAGATTGCCAATGGCAGCTTTGCAATGTGGATGCAGCTCAGAATGGTTTGTGTGAAGTGTGATGTGAGTCTTGGTTCCATTCTGAGGGCTTAAGATCTCTGCAGACCTGAAGTCCTTATGGCTGGATGTGGCTGTGGAATAATTACAGTATTCTATACAGGCATGTAACAGGGGTAACTCTATAAAAACCCATGTTCTATTACTGTTGCACATGGCTACCCTTTCAAATGTGGGTAAAGGTTGTACTTAAAGATGAAAAAGCAGTTAAAAATATAATAGTGAGACTACTTTGGTTAGCTTTTTACATTATATTATTTTATATTCATGGTAAGTTGTTTATGCAATGTTAGGAAAAGAAATAATTATGCCAAAAAAGTCAGAAAGAAAACATTTTCTTACTAGTTTTGGGCTTTCAAGGTTTTAATCTTAAGTGACCAGGTTTAATTAAGTTTTTGAGCATTAGGTCAAACTGGATAGTGAGCCAAATCTCAAAGACCTCACTCAGGCAAAATCCTTGGCCAATGGGGATTTGCTTCAGTATGGGCAGAAATGTGTAATAATTGGCTTTAAAAGTACCATAAAAGCAAGTACAAAAGTTTCTGGCTTTATAACAGACCCTGAAGGACCACAGAAATATTTTCTTTAGAAATTCAAAGAAACTTAAAATGCTTAGTAAAACCATTGTGCTGCAAGAAATGAAAAATAATTGAGTGCTAGGAAAAAAAAGGTAATTAGAATTATTCCTGCTTATATATAAATGGCAGAAGGGGACAGTGGAGGGCAGGGCAGTCAAGTAATAAAGTTCAGTGCAGTTAAGTTCTTAAAGCAGGAAATATGAATACTGTGGAAAGAGTAGATTTGGGAGATACATCTAAATGAGCAGAGAACATGCAAACTAATTAAAGAAGCAGATGCTAAATAATAAATTCAGAAAGGAAACTGTTCTAGCTTGATTTCAGTTGCACAGCATGCACTGAGTTTATTTGTTCAGTTGTTGCTCCTGCGGTCAAAAATGTTTGGGAATCTTTAAGAAAATTTTACCTGTGTATTAAGGGCTTCCTAGGTAGAAAATAAAAACCAGTAGGATGAAGTTAATAAAAGGCTGCAGTGATACCTGGGTATCAAGGTTCCCTTGTTTTCTTTCTGTAATTATACATCTCCTATGGTCTTCATGAACTTCAGCTTCATTGTTTCAGTGTTCCAAGTCCTGTGAAGGAGGATTCCGGGTTCGGGAGGTGCGATGTCTGTCAGATGACATGGCAGCCAGTACTCAGTGTGATCCACAGCTCAAACCTGAAGAGAAAGAACCATGTAATACACAGGATTGTGTTCCTGAAATAGGTAAGGCAGAGGGAACTTCTGTTTTAACTGTGGAACTCCATCTAGTGGAGAAGTTATTTTATAGTCTTGCAGAGGCTTTAATAATATATTTTCTTTATTGAGTTCAGGGTTTTATTTTTACACAAAATACAGCTCTTTTCTCTGATTTAAAAGTAGGTTTCCAATAAAAATGTTTTCCTTGTAATGTGTAAGAAACTGGCTTATTCTTGAAGTTGCTGAGAATGTGAGAGATCAGGTTTTGTGAAAATGGTACATGTAGGGTGTTTTTCTGCAGCTTGCTTGCATTCTCCAAGGTTTCTCTTGGAAAAGTATTTAAAACCAAAAAAAAGAATTATTGTATACTGTATTTGGAAACAGGTTCTATAAGAACCAAGAAAATTAAACTAAGGTATTAAGTGCAATGAAGCAATTTCCTTTTGTATATAGTAAGTGCAGGGATACACTTAATTTGCAATGGAATTAGTCATTCATCTCATAAAGATTTGATTTTTATAGTCATGAGAATGGCTAGGAAGAGAAAGATGCAAGAATTTAGAGACAGTTTTAACTCTGAATGGTCTCCAACAACTTTCAGTTGAGAATTATTCAACATACTCTAAGATAACAAGATTAAAAGCCTGGGGAAATGGGGATAGCAACATTTCTTCTATGCTTTATATATCTTTATATGAAATTCTAAATAATCTAATTTATTTGCTTAGACAATCTATTTGAATCTGACAATGAATGTTTAAATACAGGTCCAAGGGGTTTTACATGTTAAAAGGAAGGGAATTGATTATTTGTTGCTCCGGTACTGTTTTCTTTAAGTTTCTTCTCTCTTCCTTTCTCTTCACAGATGAGAACTGCCAGGATAAGTACTACAACTGCAATGTGGTGGTTCAGGCCCGGCTCTGTGTGTACACCTATTACAAAACAGCCTGTTGTGCCTCCTGTAGCCGTGTGGCAAACAGACAGCCGGGCTTCCTGGGCCGCAGATAACACATCCTGCTCTGCTCCGAGCGGCAGTGGCACTCTTCACCTGGAGCTTGGGCAGTGCTGCTTTGACTGCAGCACTTGTAGCTTCTTAGAGATGGGCTTTATATTGCTGAGTGCATCAAGACTATGGTTAAATCTCACACCCTTTCAGTTACAGTTAGCTCTTTTAGGATGTTTGTTGTAAAATCATGATTTTTTTTAAAGCATTCATTTTTAATTATACTATTATTTGCACCTGCTCATCAGATAATTATTTAAGGAACATACTGGCCTTAAGATTGTGAAATTAATGAAAACTAAAATCAATTGCAGGCAATTACTGGAGATAATTGACCAGTATGGATGCAGCTGCTCCATTATTTTCTGAGTGCTTACTTTTACTTGGTGTTTTGGACTGCCTTAAGTTAGAGGATTAAATCAATGAAACGTACATGAGAAAAATGACTCCCCAAAGAACCAAACCCTTGAAAAGCATTTATCATCAGTTTCCTAGCACTCTAACATATATTTTTAACTACTTAAGTCCATTCATAATAAATCAGAGTCACTGTTAAGCTCTCTCAGTTGTCCTTTTAAGTGATGTCCTGTCCTTAGGCAGCAAATATATACACATTTCACTGCCAGAAGGTGCCTTTATATTTAATTCATAAACTTATGAAGATACACTTTTATAATTTTGTATGGATTTTAAAATACGTTCCCTACCAGAGTGACACTAGTGTCTAGCTCTTTAAGTGTTTAACAGCTGCAGCTGTCAGTGAGACAGGTTAACCAGAAAGGTGAAGAGCCTTTGCTGGTATAAAAAGTGATTGTTTCCATTGGTGAGGTCTCTTTTCTGTAGGGGACTTATTTCAGAGCTGGGATTTTGCCTAATTCTTGTGTCTGCGCTGTTGTTTAACAACTGCCAAACCAAAGTACTTTGTTCAGACCTAGTCTAGATATGTCACCAGTTTTTGAAACAACCACCAAAGGGGAGAGGCCAGTGTGCCTTATAGCAGTCTGTTACTCCTGGTATCAGGCAGCAGTATGAGTCTAGTAGCTGAGTATCTATAAAAATGGGATCTTAGCTATTGGCATTCTTCAGGTTTTGATCAGTTTTACAACATACTTTTCTTTTTTCGCTCAATGTTTCATTGTGCAGATCTATTCATACCACTCATCTTTGATTACTTAAGAATGGCTGCAGACTTAGAGCTGAATTTAAGTGGTGATTTTTCATTTCTGCAATTACTGTACTAAGCCTTGAGACTTGCTAAAGGCAAATAGTATACTATGCAGTGCAGATGAGGTTTTGCATTATCTGCATGTTCTCTAGCCTTTATTTGAAAGGTCTTTCAAATGTGTAAATAAGGCCGAGGGGAAAAAAATAAACACCTCTGCTTATTCAGCTGTTTATTACAGCATATTGCTTGTAAATTAGTGATGCCCATCTATGCATCTGTTCCTAAAGTGCCTGATGTCCGAATTGCAAAACAGCTGTAATAATCTATGTTCAGTCAATCCCAGAGGTGTGGTTAAGGTATCCTGCCACTGATGCAGAGCCATGTTTGAACCTCATTGTGTATCCTTTTCTTCTTACTGCTTTGGTGGAGAGGAATACTGGGAGGTGAAGGTTGCTGGGTGTGAAACCAGTCACATCAGTTTATGTGCTGGGAGCTGCAGGAAGGTGGAATTCCTGTAGGCTAAAAGCTGCCTTGCATTGAGATTAACTTCTGAATGTTTTGATTCAGTCACTCTTGAAAAATATCTTTTGGACGTGATAACTGCTACTGTTTGACTACATGAAATGAAGAAGTGTTTCCCCTGAAATTTGGAGGTACTCTTTGTGATATGAATTGTTGTGTATCAGCCAAAAATGTCTTTGGCAGTTTCTGTACACTTTGACTTGGACTTTTTCACTGAAAATAATAGACATAAAGTTCTTAGAAACAGAAACTCTAATTAGGAAACTTCTAATTCAAGTTCATGAATCTTTCACAGTTCTCTTGTTTCCCTGTATTACAAAGATTTATCCACAAAGATAACTTACAGATTTTTTTTATCATATTATGTTCCTTAGATTCTTGACCAAAGAATTATATGGATAAAGTGTAGTGTAAGCAACTCTAGAATCCAGTACTTCTGAATACAGATTTTTATCTGTGTGTCTCATTGCAGCAAATCTTGACATACATTATATAATTTTAGCTGTTGTCTCTTTTGTCCCAAGGAAGTGTTTCCTGTCAGCTTGAGGGAATTACCTGTTCCATAAAAAGGCTTCCTGAAAACCCCAGGGCAAATGAGATGCAGAGGGAATCTGATTGCAGTCATAGAACAAATTCTTCTTACCCACGCTTTGGCTGTGAGACCATCAGTGACTCAGCACATAGATAGATCCCCCTGTTTTATAAAATCTGTTATTTTGCTCTGGAATATATGGCCATTAGCTTATTTTACAAAGATGATCATCTTGTAAGCTCTGTTAAGCTGCCACTAATGTAAACAGTGTTTGTGACAGCTATCAAGGAATATATACATACACATAGCAGTATAACCCTGTATTGCATCTAATGTATACATCTTTGTGAATTGAATGTACTGAGCTATGGTTATACAAATTGTACTTTTTTTTACAAAAGGAGACATTTTTTAGATGTACCAGATAAAAAACCCAAAAGTTTTTACCTAATTAAATATCTAATGGTGAGTAAATATCTAATGGTAAGGAAAGTACCAGAATGCTGCTGAACCTAATCATTTATCATCTCTTCTCATGTGTCAGCATTATTAAAATAGTTGTTCCTGCAAAACAAACTAATGAGCCCTTTTCATCAGCACTTTGATATACTAATATTATCTGCATGAGTGCTGTGCTTTCACCATCTCACAAAGCATGTTTATAAAACTGTGCCTATAGCAAGTGTTTGTTCTAATGGAGCAGTGCCCCAACTTAGGATGACGCCTGCAGGGGATCCAACTTTATTTTCTGTAAGTCAAAGGTAGCCTTAATGAATGTAGTAGACTTAGAGCAGATGTGAAAGAAAGTAAGTATAAGTAAGAAATTATGTGTATTATCAATTGCAAATATCAATTATGCAGACTTTTGATTTTTAATGTTTTTATTTCTTTTTCTGACATTATAAATCAGTCAAAAAATGCAGAATGGTGGAAAAAAATGCTTTCTTGCCTTGAAGATGCCTTATGCAATCCAGGAAGATGGAGTAAGTCAGATGCTTTATTGAAAGAGTCCAGCTGCTTATGGGGTAAAATCTGCATACAACTTCCATGTCTTACAGACATGCAGCTGGCCAAAATCAGCTTCATCCAGAGCAGGCTCTGTGTCTCAAAGCACTTTCCATTTGGAATGGAGGATTCCTGGTGCAGTTGTATATCAACTTACCAAGGGCCTGTCAGGGTTTGCTAGCTTCTGTTCAATGTCTCTTCAAGCATATGTAGGTAGAATTCCTTGTATACACCAAAAGCACACCAAATTTGAGAGACTGAACTCATGGAGTCCTCCCTTCCTCTCCCAGAAGATGGTGTGTAAGCGTGGGGGTTGCTCCCGTGGGAATGACCCTGTGAGCGTGTCTGCCTTGGCCAGCAGTGAGACAGTTAGTGTTTGCTTTGGTGTCTGTGACCTTCAGCCCCCAGGGCTCTGAACAGGGAAGGGCTTGTTAGGAGGCAGGGCAGTGCTGGGCAGTGCACCTGGGTGTGCCAGCCTTGAAACCCATCCATACTGGATGGCCACAGGCTCACTGCAGGACACCTCAGAATCCCTGTACAGGGGACTGCTGTCTTCCTCATTATACACATAGACTTTTCCTGCTTTTTCCCAATACTTCAGCAAATGGAGAACTTGGTGTATGAATAAAGCAGTGTTTGATGTTATTGCTTAGACCCCAGTTTTATGGCAATATAGTGCAGTCTTGTGTGGGTCATGTAGTCTGTAGTTCTAGACAGTGCCAGTGGTCATCACTGAGGGAGGAAAGAGGGAGGTGTTCAAACAGCCTGTGGCTCATGTAGGGCTCATACAGGAGGCTCGGCCTCCTCTCTTTGTAGCATGTACCACTGTAAGCAGTAAAATGTGCCTTTTTGGGCTTTGTTTTTCCCCATCCTCATCCTGACTTATCTCTCTTTTACACCAACACCAATGCTTCTCCTTTCCTTCTTACCTCATGTTTATCCCTTTGTCCTTTGGATGAAAATATTAAATTTTGCCAGAATTACTGAAAATCCTGAACTGGCCTTTGGTTTAGAAGAATCTGTGTTAGAAATAAGCCCAGCTCTTAAGAGAGCTGTATTTTTGCCAGCCCCTGGTTTTTTGTGCCTGTGCGTATCTATTGGCTAGTTTTAAATGCATAGTGGTAAAGGACATACTGAATTAATTCCTGTGCAGTGAACCTGTGGTTGCACAGCTATTGAAGTCTGTGGTGGCCCTTTATTCTCATATGTAACATCTATTGCACAGAAATAGTTATGGTTCTCACAAAGGGAAAAAGTCCTGGTTTTCTTGAAACTTAGTGTCTCTGATTTCTTAGGAGCTGTTCTTTGTATTGGGCAGATAATTCATATGCATGCCTGTAATTGGACCAAAAACCATGAAATTTTGAACATGAAAGTAAACTTCATTTATTTCTAAACTTATAGAATGTTTGTGGGATATTAAATTAGGCATTGTTTAGAAAACATAGTAAAATAATTATTTCTACATCAGAAATGAAAAATCATCCACTAGACATTTTCAATATATTTTCAAGAAAACTTGTAATCATTATAATGTTTCACTGTGGGCAAAACTCAGACCAGGGTAAAGGGGGAAAATTTCATTTAAGAGAATTTATAGCAGACCTGAATTTGGTTCTTTACTTCTCACCTTTTAATAACCAGAAGTTCAGAGGAGCAAGAGTCCCCATTTTTCTATATCCCCATGTGCTTGAATACATCCATGGATATATCCTTGGGTATATCCATGTAATTGGATACAGATAAGTACCATCATACCTGGAGAGGAGGGAAGATTGATTCTGATGCATGACTGACCTTTCAGCAGGTCATTGCTGCTGACCTGATTTTCCACGCTGTGTTTGGGTCTCTTGAGAGCAGTGGCCGTGGCAGGGGTTGGGGACATACGAGCTTGTGAAGTCCCATCATAGTCACTCAGGATCTACAGAGAGGATCAGGAAGGACGGGAGACAAAAGAAACCCTAACTTTTTTTAAATATGTATAAAATTGTCTATTTGACCCTCATAATTGATTTTGGCAGAAGGATATACTTTATTATTATAACTTATTTTGTTGTTATTTGTAAATACAAGATGTCTATGGGAAATATGTAATTCTGAGCTGTGTCTATGAACAAGCCACTGCACGAAAATATTTCAAATATTTAGAATAGGCAGATTTTTTTATTAAAAGGGACCGAATATGTATTTATTTACATATACCATTCAAATTTTGTCCAGCTTTTTCATTATACTAACCCATCCTTTTAGGGAATTTTATAGCACATGTATTACATATATATTTTTGTATATATGTCATACTGTAAATCCATAATACAATTTTCTAAACTTTCTGATTAGCCAGTTCCTTGAGTGAATTAAAGGGGGAGAGCATAAGCAAATTGCTTTCTGACTCGTTCAGGAATATATATCCGTGGCAATGTACCTGAACCAGAACTGTACAGCATCTTTTTCATATTGTATACATTTTCTCTTTGATGAAAAAATGTTAACTATTTTTGTTTATGACTAATTTATTTTTTATTATTGTGGAAAATAAAGTAACTCAAGATGAATGACGTGGCATGTTGGAGTTTTTTTGGTTGATCTGCACTTGAGTTTGGCGAGGATTACTTGTCCTTTGATGTCTGCAGCTAGCGGCGCCTGCGCCGTGCCCGGGGAGCGGCAGGTGCAGGGCTGGCGGAGGCACAGCGCCGCCAGGGGGCGCCTTCCCTCCCGCCCGCCGGGCTCTGAGGGACGGCACTGACCGCGCCTGGGGCGGGCCGCGCTGGCAGCGTGGGGTCCTTGCTGTGTGTCACGGTGTCCCTGCGGTGTCCTCGCTGTATCCTCGCTGTATCCTCACGATGTCCCCTTGTTCGGGAGCAGATCGGTGAACGCAGGGCTGGCCCGGGCCGCATTCCGCGTGTGGGGAACCAGCGCCTGTGTCCCTCTCTGGGGACACAAGAGATTTTAAGTGTTTGATAACCGAGGGGAAAGGGGGGGTTTGCTTGGGTATTGTTGGGTTTTTTTGTTTGTTTTGGTTTTTAAAGTAGAACTTGAGGTATTAAGCTATAAAATGACAAAATTATACAATAATAAATGCCTTGCTCTTGTCCCAGCCGTTCTTTATGTTTAAAATAAATCTTCAGTGTAAAATTAGGAGCCCTGTAGCAACTGTAGTACTTCCCTGTGGTGATTTTTCCATGCCCTCAAGCCTGAGGAGCCTGAAGAGGATTCCACATCACCAGATGGAGCTGGTTTCAGGGTCCCTGCTTTCTGTGATACCTGCAAAGGGTCGACCTCCAAGGTAAATACAGAGGCTGTAGCCAAAGTTACAAGAGTTGTGTGCAGCCCTGCGCTGAGCAGTTGTAGTTGTTGAGTGCAAGTTCTCATCTTTAATGCCTGTCTCCATACCGTATTTCCATGTTAAGCTTTAGTTTGTTGGTTCAGAATATTGTTACGCAAACCGTTTTACATAGTTATTGCTAGCCAGTCTTAAAAGGAAATGGAAACTACTACAGAGATTCTGTTGATGAGGTAAAATTAAAATAATTGCTCTTAAATGAACCCAAAAACTTGATTTTGGTTCTCCACTGATGCGAGTTCCAATGAGGAACAAATGTAGAAAAGGCAATGCTGGCCTCCTGTCCTGCTTTCTGATGTAGCTAGGCTGACCTGATCATTGATTAAGAATTAGTTGCTGCCTTCAATCTGGTTGGCTTTGGTGAAGATTTTTTGAGGTATGTAAACAGAGTGAATGTAGTATAACACCTGTCCACAGAAAAGTGTGAAGCTCCTGGCAGACTAGGTGAGATTGGAAGGCATCCAGAGAGACCATCTACTTTAACCTCTCTACTCACAGTAGTGTCACCTACAGCAAATTGCCCAGATCTGTGTCCGGTCAAGTTTTCAACATCATCCAAAGGATGGAATTTCCTGTTTGTTGTTCAGTTTGTACCCTTTGCCTTTCATGTCACTGCACACCCCTGGGAAGTGTCTGGCTCCATTGTCTTCATTCCTTCATTTCAGGTCTTCAGAAAGTTGAAGAGAAGTGCTCCATAGTTTCTTTCTCTGAACTGTGAAGACTGTTAATGATGGAATGTTGTGTTGTCGTTGTATGGTCTTCAGCCAGGTGACTTCTGCAGTTGAAACGCCTGAGAATATTTTAAGTCCAATCTCGGAATCCAAAGCAGAGATTTTAGTACTGAGTTGAAGCAATTACTGAGTGGATGAAAGGAAATGAGTGCATATAAATGTCTGGCACAGCTTTGGGCACGGTAGATAATTTCTGTTGTATTTCCTTTGTTACTCTGGGCTGTTTTGTTTTGTTTATTCTCTGTTACTCATTTTTGCTTGGGATGTTTTGAAGGAAAAGTGAATATTTGCAGAAGAAAGACTCCAACTTTCAAAGGAGGAAAAATCCAATAGGGTAGATCAGGAACCAAAAGTAAATTTGCTCTAGTATTAAAATAACTTTCGTACTTCTTTCCTACTTATTCATTGTATAATTCTGAGTAAGGGATATGAAGGTACATATTTAAAGTGCACATAATATGAAGTTAATGTAATGCACCTGTACTGAAATTGGAATTATTAGGACATATGCACACAAATGAATCAAAGAAGCATACCAGTAATTGTGAAGAAAATCACATTGTGTGCTTTCAATGTAATGGTGTCCAGCAGCTGTAAAACCGTGAGTTCAGTTTGTACCAGACCAGCTGTGCTGGGGTTTGACCCTAGCCAGCAACCGAGCCCTGCATGGCCGCTCGCTCAGTCCCTGGCGCTGCCATGGGGGAGGAGTCAGAGGAGTAAAAGTCGGAAACCTCACGGGCTGAGATAAAGGCAGTTCAACAGGTAAAGCAAAAGCCACATGCACAAGCAAAGCAAGGAATTTGTTCACCCCTTCCTATGGGCAGGGAAGTGTTCAGCCATCCCTAGGGCTGTGTCCTCTGCCAGTTTCTTGTGCCCCCCCAGCCTCCTTGCTAGCAGGGTGGTGTGAGGAGCAGAAAAGGCCTTGGCTCTGCTTAAGCACTGCTTAGCAGTGATGGAAACATCCCTGTGTCATCTATATTGTTTCCAGTGCAAATCCAAAACATATTCCTGTACTAGCTACTGTGGAGGAAATTGACACTATCCCAGCCAAAGCCAGCACAAATGGCTATTTGGAACATGGGTGATCTTTCTCCAGAGTGGCAGATAAGCTGCAATATGAACATTTTATCAAGGAACTGTAGCTTTGTGAATTCTTGTGATAAATATATGCAAATAATATATTCCCTAGCATTCCAATTTGGTTTTCTTGTTATTTATATTAAAAAAAAATCACTTCAGTCGTTAGTAAATGGTTCTGTCCAATTGTGTGGGTTATAACTACTTCAGTTTTATTATCTCTGATTCCAGCTCCTGAATCATAAGTCAAATGACTGAAAAAGCAGTAGATAGCAGTGGTATCTTTGGGGCTAGGGAACTGTCTTCATTTTTAATTATTTTTGTTTTATATTAGGGCATATGAGCAAGAGTCAGCCCTCATTAAGAAGAGGTAGCTGCTGTTGTCTGTATTGCCCAGACTTTGCAACAATGAACACATGCAGGCAGTTCTACTTCCCAATTCAAGTTGCCAGCTGGCTTTTGCATTGTCACTTTTCCCTGTGGTGTGAGGGTGAAAGAAAGCACAAGGTTTGCCAAGGAGAAACAACCAATTTGGAATTGTGTTGTTGTGGAACTTTGGGAAGATACCCTTCCTTACTCTGGAAAACAGAACCATGAGTCTGTTGGTGGGAGAGTAATTCATAAAATTCCACTGAAACTAAGGGAACTACTCCAGGCTGCTACATCTGGCGTATACAGGCAGTCTGTGCTAAATTAAAAAAAAGAGAAAGCATCTCCATTTTTTGAATGGATCTATTTTTACCTGCAAGAGAATCTCAAAACTGAATTAAAAGTGTGTTGTTCTGGGAAGTACAATAAACTTGTTTTCTCTCCCTTAGAACAAAGCTAACTGTTGCTTCAAATTTGCCTAGACATTGGAAGGGATGGACCTTTTGACTTAGAGCGAAATTGAAGAAACATGCCAGTGGAAGAAGATGTCACTGGATCTGAGGGTACTGCTTTGGAGCAAGTCTAAAGTATCCTCTGTTGTTTTTTCTTAAGGACTGTTCACTTTATTGTATCTCCAGAACTTTAAAGTTTTGTAAGTTCCAGCCTTCACTGCTCTTGCAGCTCTTTACCTACAATTTGTAATTTAGCTACTGCTGCTGGTCTCAGCAACCCATTGGAAAAGCTCTGCTATTTCTATTTCAGTCAGGTGATGTCAGACTGCAGAAGATATTTCAAATAGATCAGAAGGCCTACTTAGTTAAAATAAAATAACAGACAGGAGAAAAAGCAGCATCTTACTGTTTCTCCAAGAAGCATTTAGTGTGCTCCTCCTAGTATGGGCTATTTGGGTTTTGCAAGATCTTCACAAACTCTATTTCCATCAGTAGTATGTTCTCTTTGAAAAAGATTTCCTGCTGTTTGGAAAAGCCGCATTTTTATTTGTTTGGTGGAATGAATGCTTCCTGGTTTTTTATCGTTCAGGGCTAACTTTTCTTGGAGATCATTGCTACTGCCCTAGAATGGTAGAGTATGCTGTGGATGCAGAATTAAGAAGTAGCCAGAATATGGCCTGCTCAAAAAGGCTAACATGTATTCACGAGGTCAGGTGGGCTTTTAAAAGTAAATGGATGATGGATGCTCTTTGGCTGCCACAGAGTAAAGGAAAATGAGAATTTGTGAAATCCAGTCCAGCTTAATTATAAAGCAGCACCTGACTGAAAAATTATTTTTGCTTGTAACCAAAGCAACTTGCTCAGCACTGAACTTTGGCTGAGAGTAGAGAATAAAATGTAGTCTTTTTTGTGTTTCTTTTTGTGGTTTCAACATAGAGATTGGCAAGTGATGCTCTTGGCTATATAAATGCATGAGGCAGTCAGATTTTTGATATATATTGACTCAAAAACCTAAAGCATTGGGAGACTGTAGCAGCACTAAACCTTTACACTATTTTAACAACACAGTGAAGGAGAGAACAAGGGAAAATGTGCAAATGTTCTACCAGCTTTTTCATGGTCGCTAGCAGCTAACCTTGGGAAAAGGTGTTTATTTGAAAAATTGCTTCCAAAAAAAAGGACACAGTGTCCATTTTTAACTATGTTCTTGCTGTAGCAATTTGACACATAGTTCTTTTAATCTAAAATGTGTCCAGTATAGGAGCTACTGTTTTTCTTGAAAACATGATGGTTTTTTACAGTAAACTGTAATAAGTGGGTTCCCTTCCACCTCCATGTTTTGGTTTTTTTATTGGGCATAATCTTCCTTAGAATACAAAAAAATCCTAAAAATGCCCAAATTACCCTGTCTTTTCCTGATGTAAATTGGTAAGTTATGCTGTTGTACTGGCTTGGTAATTTCAACCTATGTGTCTTTGATGCAGAGCACAAAATACTTCTTTATTTAATAAGCATGAGTGCAACACATCATATGTGTGTGGAGGACATGTGGACAATGGATCAGATTCTTAACTTCCTCATTCTTTCTAATTATGTGAATACAAATTTGATCTTCATATTTTATGCAAGCACTTTTAAGGGCAAGATTAGAAAGCCAGACTGTGAACTGCAAATGTTATCAGAAATCAATAAAATGAAATTAAATGTAGGTACAGTTTGTGGTAATTGTAGCCCCAATGGGCTACAGCTGTGTAAGTCAGGTGAGCAGCATTGACAGCAATGAGACCTGGAGTGCCCAGGTGTGCTGACCAACCACCAAAGGGAACAGGGGACACACAGGTGCAATGCATGAACCATGAGGGTATAAAAGGTTGTGCTGAAGAACAAGGAGGAGCAGACCCTTGCAGCCTTCTGAAGTTCCATGGGGTTACTCTGTATGGGCAGATGTCTGAGGCCTTCTGATGAGGTAAGGTGTTACTCTGTATGAATGAATGCTCAAAGCCTTCTGAAATTGTATGGTGGTACTCTGTGTATAATGCCTGTCTCAACTGTGACAACTGAACAGAGAAAGAAAGGTTGCATTATAAAATACTGCACGTGGAATGCAAAATGTAATGATTAAATGTAAACTGTAAATTGGAAGTATTGCAAAAACTCAAACTGAATAATTACAGGTAACACTTCTAGCAGTGTTTTTTCTTACCAATGTGAGTTCACGTGAGAAAAGTGATTTCCCTCTCTGTAGCATTGACAAGATCTATACTTAAATTCTGTGTCACGTGGAAAATATTGTGGGAGATCTGAAAGGAGACTGAAAAAGGGAAATGAAAATAAATATATTTGTCTCTATCCACTATGAACGATTTTTAAACTAATTACATTTGTTTACTCTAGAAGGTAAAGCCTGGGCATGGATTTAACAGTCCACACTGTGTTAAGTTTTTGGATTTAATTATTTTGATCATTAGGAGGCTAGTGATCAATGAGAGAGTCTTGCAAGGATAAGGAGGGGGGGAAAGCAATGTAAGTTTCAAGAAGAAAAATGGCACTTACTCTGTGTAAATAACAGAATTATTTTCTGACTGGGGGATATGATGCAATTGATGCAGGATAAGGATACTTTAGATGGGTGTCTATTTTTGAATCTTGCTTCAGGATAGGAAGATGGACTAAGTGGTGTTTTAAAACTTCTTTAATGTATAGTACACCAATAATTATAAGAACAATAAAGTGAATCTGTTTTTCTTGGGTGTTCCGTGTCCCATGAAATAGGGAATAAGCTGTGCTTAATTTTGGGAAATAGGCATATTCAGAGTGGGGGGTTACTCTCAGACAAGACTCTTGTTTTTATTGGGGACCTGGCAGGAATGGGTAAGTAGGTAAAACTTATATACAGTCTCTCCTTGCTAAGAGCATCCAATTTATTCTGATCTTAATGAGCTCTGAATGGAGAACTTGTTTCTTACTAAAGGACAATAGTTTAATTGTCATTCAGCTAGACTCATATCCACATCAGGGATATGGGTTTTTTATGAGTTTTTTTTGTTGTTTGTTCAGGTGTTTTTTTGTTCTGTTTTGGGATTTTTTTCATGAATATGTGTTTTAAAATATGTGTGCATAGGAACTGCATTCTAGTTATGAAAGGTCAATCCTCTGGCTCTATATCTTCTAGAGAACTCTGCTCCTTGTTACGAACAAGCTCTTGTCATGCTGGGGTTGAACTTGGATGTCTGGCCTGAGAAACCCCAGGCTGAAATTCCCTTTGGATGTACTCAGTTTTTCACCCCAAAGTCTGTATTGCTTTAAGCTACTCTTCCCCAATCATTTGTTCTAGAATCTTGCTTGCATACCTGGTTCTCAATTCCTTGCATGCATTTTCTATCTTTTGCAGGCTGTTTTCAGTGCATAGATCTTAAACAGCAAGATAGATATAACTTAAGGCTGTTTCAGTTAAATAACAGTCCTTCACAAACTGCTAGGATATGCCATTCTTTGGGTGAGAATTTCTGTGATGTTTATTTAAAGATATAGATTTCTCTTTTATTGTA
Organism: Irena cyanogastra; assembly: GCA_013397155.1. Lineage (NCBI taxonomy): Eukaryota > Metazoa > Chordata > Aves > Passeriformes > Irenidae > Irena > Irena cyanogastra. The sequence goes on along the minus strand of VWZV01004326.1, from coordinate 282,776 downwards.
AGATTTCTGCAATACCAGAACATTTTAGCATAGTCCTGCTGGTTCTTGATTTGTTGCTTTTCCACTGTGATGATGAATGTTTTTAGGAAAAAGGTTGAAGCGTGTGACTGTCCGCATGAGCAATGACTGATCAGACCAAAAGTGCTATAAAGTTCAGTTGTCACTTCTGCCATTCCTTTTCTGCTGCTGAAAACTGGTAATTTTTATTTTAGAATTGCAGAGGGAATGACTGCCTTCCTACACCCTTACAGCTTCCGGCTGTAAAGTTGTAGTTTCTCCACACTAAAACAATGTCAGCACATTTAGCATCTTTTCAGTGCTGTGCTGGAAAGACATTGTATAATCCAGTATGGGGCATCTTGGATTTATTGATAATAATGGCAGCATAGCTGCACGTGATGCAGCACTTGCATCTTCCTTTTTACCACTCAGATAGTAGGTAGAGTAAGATTGCAATAATATATTTGAAAGTGGTTATCAGCTAGCTTACTTCTTTCAGTCTGGCTCTAAAGCCTCATAGTATTCTGCAGGAGATGCAAAGTCACTTTTTACCAAAATAGAACAGTCTTACTTTACAGTTTTAGCTTATTAATATTTATAGGAAACTAAAATGTGGCACTCATTTGAAAGTGACTTGAAGACTCTTGCTAAGTATTGTCAGTATCTTCATCTAGATAGATTTAGCATCATGGGACCTTTTATTTAAACACCTGTATTTCAGTTCCATACCCACCTTTTGTGGCTCAGTCTGCTGCACAGTATGAATCTGCACATTAATATTTGAATGTGCTTTGAACTGAACACATCTCAAGCTCTGCCTACTCTCTGGGTACAACCTTTTTTTTCCCTGCAGTTATCACCAGCAGCTGACAACTGGTCTGAAATTTCATTCTGAGGCTTAGGTCCTTTCCATTTCAGTCTGTGCTCATGCAGAGCACCTGTATGAGAAGGTCACTTCCCTTGTACTTGATGTTGATGATTTTAGTCTGAGAAGTATCTTGAGTTTTCTTTGTACCGTGCCTTTCATTTTTAAAACATTGCACTATGCTTTCCAAAAATTGGAAGTTGGAAACAAAGTCTTTTAACAGTGCCTTGCCCGTTTCATACTGAAGAAACCTGACAAGGAGGTCTATTGAACCAGTGGAAGAGCCTTGTAGTAGCACAGTCATAGGGCTATGGGAGTACTGTGTCCCAATACTCTCTGTCAGGAATACAGAGCTTTTTTTTGTTAGAGGATAATTCTAGTCAGTGTTACGGGTCAGGCAGTTGATTTCTGTTTTCTCCTAATGCAGTAATAATAAGAATGTAACACTTTTCTTCCTCATACAAATCTGAAATGTAGAATGTTTTAGCAGAGTAGATAATAAGTTTATGTATCTGAATCAGGTTTGTAACACTGCAATGTCACCACTCCTCAAAAAAACAAAAAAAAACAAGAAAAAACCCTCTTCATTTACTTTTGTTTTCATAGGAATGTTTTTCCTGTTGTGTCTCTCACAAAATCAACCTCCCAGCCATTGTGTTACAAGTGGTGAGAATGTTGTTTGACAAAAAAATGAAAGAATGCTTTTTGAAGCAGTTCAGGGACAAGAACTTTGTGTTATACATTGCTTTGTGAGAGCTTAACTTGGTTTCCAGACTGTACAAAGAACTCCTGCCATAAGTGCTGCACGCACAGACCCCAAGGAAAGCTGCTGAAGACTTGAGGGCTTGCATGCAAAGGACACTTTGCATGCAAGAGTCTTTCCACACAACAAAGATCCAAAGAGCAACTTCTATAAATAGTGTAATTTCCAACTGCAGAGGTTTGTGTCCTTTCCTGTTGGTTCCTTGCCAGAGGTTTTCTCAGTTCTGAAGTAGAGATGGTTCTGTAGCCAGTGTGCACTTAAATAGCCCTTGGATAGCTATATTACATTTTTGTTAGCTTTTGTTTGAACTTTTAAACTGTCAGATTATTTTAGCAGCATTTGTAGAAAAGCATTGCCTCTTGGTGTTGCTTGCTCTTTTCCATTGTTGGAACAACATAGTAAAACCAGGCTGTGGCTGATATCTCTGTAGCATTTATACCAAGGGTATTGCATTGCCATGCAACACTTTTCTGAACAGTGTCTTCTTTTCCTTAGAGCACAAAGGACTGTGGCTCAACAAAACTTTTTGAACAAAGGGGATATAGATTTATTTGCAGATTTCCCTATGCAAGTTTTGGCACTTCTTGTGTCTGAAGAAACTGTACTGAGAAAATATTAATTTGCCTATTGAATGATTTTGGAAGTGAAATACAGTTAATGGTCATAAATCAGAACTGAGAAAAGCTCTATTTTAAGGGATTATGTTTAACAGAGTAACTGTGCTGTGACAACTTTCAAGTATTAAGTAGCTGAAATACGTATTTATAAGTAAGGAATGCAAAGATGCAGCTGGTTTATCCAGAATCAAGTTTCATGAAGTACTTGATCCTGGCAAATATGTGTCTGTGTTGCTGCAGCGTCTTTGCGCTTCTGGGGAATGTTGGTGCAAGTTTCAATGTTCCCTTCTTCTCATAGGTGGTTTCTGATTGTTTCTTAACTGTGGTACTGCAATATTGCAAAATCTCTTAATATTGTGATCATACCACTAAATTCAGAAATATTCTACAACTATATCTTAGAGTTACAAGTTCATGCTTTGGGATGCATAGCACTTTTGTAATTTCATGGCAAACTTTGAGACCACTCTTGAGGGAGCTTGGAGCTTGTTAGTGCAAGATCTGTTTGCATTGCAGGTGGCTGTGGTGAAATGGCAAGAGAACGTAGTGGGCCCTGAAAGTTGTCCAGGAAAAGAATTTTTTTTTTTTTTTTTGTTTACAGTGCATATTCTGACATTCGAGACAGCTGCAGAGTTTGGTAATGCAATTCGTGGCATGTCAGGTACAGCAGATGGATGCATGCCAGTGTTTCAAGGAATTCAAGTGTTTTTTCTCTAGTTTGTTCTGAAGAAGTCCTAGTTCAGAATTTATTTTTTTTTTTTTAAAGTTGGTGTTTTTTTCCAGATATTTTTATTAGATTTTAGAAAGCAGCTGCAGTTGCTGGCAAGTATCTGAATTGAGCTCACAGTGATATTTCTAAAGTAGTATCTCAAATTGATTACTTCTCCATACCAATGTGCTACCTACTGGTGATGAGTTTACCACCAAGCATAATGTCTACATTTTCAAATTGCTATGAGTTGCAGCTGTGTTACTCTCTGGAGAGTCAAGAGTGTATAGTTGTGGTCTTTCTTTGTAAATTAAGAACAATAATTATAATAAGCCCTGACACTGTGATCTTAACTTGAAAAAAAAAGCCAAAATAATACCTTTAGAATTTAAAATAAGTAAAATACCTATTGTTCATTGTGTACCTTGCCAGTAAAGGCTTGCAGATTTGATGCAAGGGGTTTAGCATTTGTAATAAAATTTAATCCCTTACATGCCATGGAAAGCAGAAAGAAATGACAGTTGCAGTTAAAAAACTGATAGATTGATAGTTGCAATTATGCTTCATTAACTAAGTGTTGAATATGCCAGCTGGATACGACTCAGGTTCCATTCTGGAACCCCCTGGTTACATTGCAGCCTAACACAATTGAACCCAGCTGAAATTGGTAGTCGTCATTTCTTCTGAATTTTTAAACTGTAAATCACTTTGGTGTGTGTTTTCTTCTGTCAATCTACAGCCATTTAAACATAAACATTCCAGTGGAGTTTTAGCTGGGTAGGACTAGGGCAGAAAGTTGCCAGCAAGATGATCATGTTCAGGTGCCTTGCTTCAGGAGAAGAAGGTATAACTGAGGCTGAAAGCACAATTTTTTACAGCACTGAAAAGCATCTGACATGGGCTTGGTTCAGTAGCTAAATTGTGAGAGGAGGACAAAAGGAAGTGGGAGTGTGCTCTTGTCTGTCTGGGAGGAGGAAGAATGAGAAGATTCTTTGCTCTCTTTTATGCCTTCTCCTTTAGCTTTTGTGTATATGTTAACCATTCAGACTTCCAATTACTTCATCTAAACAGCATGAATATTTTGTCAAAAATACTACTGCTTTATGGAATATTTGGAAAAATGAGAAATCCTTCAAATCAGCATTTTATCCTAAAACCTTTGGTCTAGCTTCTACTCTAGAAGCTCTCTAGAGACATCAGTTGGAGGTTGAGGGGGTAAATGGCATCCTAGAGTTCTGTACTTCCATGAAAGTCTTGGCTTTCATACCAGTACATTGTATGATGTTAAAAGATTATTGGAAATTAAATTAATACTTTGTATTACATTTGATACTTGGCAAAGTGGTATTAAAAATGGTGTAAAAACCCATGCAACCTCACAAACTGAATTGTGGTTGCCTACTGTTTATACAGAGTGTTGTTTTTCATGACACAAATATTTTCGACCATCCAAACTGTGCAGTATAAGCCTGTGTCAAATAGAGTAGAACTTGGTGTACCAAACAGAAATCACCTTAACAGAGGCAGTAAGTAATACAAATAAATCCATGAAACAATTCAGTCTTCAGTTCTGGTTGCTAGAGATATTTCTTGACGTTGGTCAAGGCTGACAAACTGTAGCATTTGAGCAATGACTGCTCTAATTATTTTGCGAAATAAAGATTCCTGCTTATATGTTCATATTTCTTCTAAACAAGGAAATCTCCTAATCTAATTTTTTTTCATAGTCTGACTGAGGTGGTTGAGTCCACCTCAGTCATATATACTGTAGCAACTGGATGTCCCTTTCCCCCCTCCCCAGATGTGACTCAGTGCCTGGCCAGATAGAAGTGTTCACCTAGGGCTGTTCAAGAGAGTCAAATCTAGGAGCTGCTGTGAGAGCTAAATTCACACTGGTGTTAGCTGTGGAGTTTGTGCTTTTCTAGCACCTCTCAGCACAAATGCAGGGGAAGTTTTCCTTCTCCATGTGTTGTAGGTTTGAGCTTTATTCCCTTTGTTTTGCCCCAGTGTTTTGTGGTACAGGTGCTTTCTCTTTAATGAAGCATCACCCTCCTCTAATTGTTGTGGTCCTCAGCTGGAAGAACTCATCCTTGCTGCAGGTGCTGTGGTTTAGTTTGTTCAGATGCTGTTTAATATCATGTGGCTCTTACATAACATGTCATCTTCTCCAGGCCCTGGAGGTCAGACTTTTCCCTTGCTCTCTTTTCTTGACTCTTAAAATTCTGTTTTCAATTTATAAAAAAATGTGAAACTTGGTCTACTAGTTTTCTTGTTCTGGCATATAAATGGCTTAAGTTGACCAATTTGGTGTGGTAGCTGGTTGAACTTGTTTGTCAGCTGTGATTGTGTTATTCAGATGCTAGAACTAATAATAAAATTATTTTACAACAGTCCTGTTTGAACAGCGTTCATGTGCAGAAATGTTAAGGTTCCAGGCAAAAAAAGATAGACCATTGTATTTCATCAGTTATGCTTGAGTATTTCTTGTCTTACTTTTTTTCTTCCTTGTTAGTTTAATTGTTGTGAAAAATTATCCCAGCACACTGTGCCAGATGTGGCTTATTACCTACCAGCATTCTCAACCTCTATAGGGCTTGTAGGAGTTAAACCCAATATCTCATCCTTTAATTGCTTTATTTTGTCTTTAGTGAGTTTGCTCTAATCCTNACCACTAAATTCAGAAATATTCTACAACTATATCTTAGAGTTACAAGTTCATGCTTTGGGATGCATAGCACTTTTGTAATTTCATGGCAAACTTTGAGACCACTCTTGAGGGAGCTTGGAGCTTGTTAGTGCAAGATCTGTTTGCATTGCAGGTGGCTGTGGTGAAATGGCAAGAGAACGTAGTGGGCCCTGAAAGTTGTCCAGGAAAAGAATTTTTTTTTTTTTTTTTGTTTACAGTGCATATTCTGACATTCGAGACAGCTGCAGAGTTTGGTAATGCAATTCGTGGCATGTCAGGTACAGCAGATGGATGCATGCCAGTGTTTCAAGGAATTCAAGTGTTTTTTCTCTAGTTTGTTCTGAAGAAGTCCTAGTTCAGAATTTATTTTTTTTTTTTTAAAGTTGGTGTTTTTTTCCAGATATTTTTATTAGATTTTAGAAAGCAGCTGCAGTTGCTGGCAAGTATCTGAATTGAGCTCACAGTGATATTTCTAAAGTAGTATCTCAAATTGATTACTTCTCCATACCAATGTGCTACCTACTGGTGATGAGTTTACCACCAAGCATAATGTCTACATTTTCAAATTGCTATGAGTTGCAGCTGTGTTACTCTCTGGAGAGTCAAGAGTGTATAGTTGTGGTCTTTCTTTGTAAATTAAGAACAATAATTATAATAAGCCCTGACACTGTGATCTTAACTTGAAAAAAAAAGCCAAAATAATACCTTTAGAATTTAAAATAAGTAAAATACCTATTGTTCATTGTGTACCTTGCCAGTAAAGGCTTGCAGATTTGATGCAAGGGGTTTAGCATTTGTAATAAAATTTAATCCCTTACATGCCATGGAAAGCAGAAAGAAATGACAGTTGCAGTTAAAAAACTGATAGATTGATAGTTGCAATTATGCTTCATTAACTAAGTGTTGAATATGCCAGCTGGATACGACTCAGGTTCCATTCTGGAACCCCCTGGTTACATTGCAGCCTAACACAATTGAACCCAGCTGAAATTGGTAGTCGTCATTTCTTCTGAATTTTTAAACTGTAAATCACTTTGGTGTGTGTTTTCTTCTGTCAATCTACAGCCATTTAAACATAAACATTCCAGTGGAGTTTTAGCTGGGTAGGACTAGGGCAGAAAGTTGCCAGCAAGATGATCATGTTCAGGTGCCTTGCTTCAGGAGAAGAAGGTATAACTGAGGCTGAAAGCACAATTTTTTACAGCACTGAAAAGCATCTGACATGGGCTTGGTTCAGTAGCTAAATTGTGAGAGGAGGACAAAAGGAAGTGGGAGTGTGCTCTTGTCTGTCTGGGAGGAGGAAGAATGAGAAGATTCTTTGCTCTCTTTTATGCCTTCTCCTTTAGCTTTTGTGTATATGTTAACCATTCAGACTTCCAATTACTTCATCTAAACAGCATGAATATTTTGTCAAAAATACTACTGCTTTATGGAATATTTGGAAAAATGAGAAATCCTTCAAATCAGCATTTTATCCTAAAACCTTTGGTCTAGCTTCTACTCTAGAAGCTCTCTAGAGACATCAGTTGGAGGTTGAGGGGGTAAATGGCATCCTAGAGTTCTGTACTTCCATGAAAGTCTTGGCTTTCATACCAGTACATTGTATGATGTTAAAAGATTATTGGAAATTAAATTAATACTTTGTATTACATTTGATACTTGGCAAAGTGGTATTAAAAATGGTGTAAAAACCCATGCAACCTCACAAACTGAATTGTGGTTGCCTACTGTTTATACAGAGTGTTGTTTTTCATGACACAAATATTTTCGACCATCCAAACTGTGCAGTATAAGCCTGTGTCAAATAGAGTAGAACTTGGTGTACCAAACAGAAATCACCTTAACAGAGGCAGTAAGTAATACAAATAAATCCATGAAACAATTCAGTCTTCAGTTCTGGTTGCTAGAGATATTTCTTGACGTTGGTCAAGGCTGACAAACTGTAGCATTTGAGCAATGACTGCTCTAATTATTTTGCGAAATAAAGATTCCTGCTTATATGTTCATATTTCTTCTAAACAAGGAAATCTCCTAATCTAATTTTTTTTCATAGTCTGACTGAGGTGGTTGAGTCCACCTCAGTCATATATACTGTAGCAACTGGATGTCCCTTTCCCCCCTCCCCAGATGTGACTCAGTGCCTGGCCAGATAGAAGTGTTCACCTAGGGCTGTTCAAGAGAGTCAAATCTAGGAGCTGCTGTGAGAGCTAAATTCACACTGGTGTTAGCTGTGGAGTTTGTGCTTTTCTAGCACCTCTCAGCACAAATGCAGGGGAAGTTTTCCTTCTCCATGTGTTGTAGGTTTGAGCTTTATTCCCTTTGTTTTGCCCCAGTGTTTTGTGGTACAGGTGCTTTCTCTTTAATGAAGCATCACCCTCCTCTAATTGTTGTGGTCCTCAGCTGGAAGAACTCATCCTTGCTGCAGGTGCTGTGGTTTAGTTTGTTCAGATGCTGTTTAATATCATGTGGCTCTTACATAACATGTCATCTTCTCCAGGCCCTGGAGGTCAGACTTTTCCCTTGCTCTCTTTTCTTGACTCTTAAAATTCTGTTTTCAATTTATAAAAAAATGTGAAACTTGGTCTACTAGTTTTCTTGTTCTGGCATATAAATGGCTTAAGTTGACCAATTTGGTGTGGTAGCTGGTTGAACTTGTTTGTCAGCTGTGATTGTGTTATTCAGATGCTAGAACTAATAATAAAATTATTTTACAACAGTCCTGTTTGAACAGCGTTCATGTGCAGAAATGTTAAGGTTCCAGGCAAAAAAAGATAGACCATTGTATTTCATCAGTTATGCTTGAGTATTTCTTGTCTTACTTTTTTTCTTCCTTGTTAGTTTAATTGTTGTGAAAAATTATCCCAGCACACTGTGCCAGATGTGGCTTATTACCTACCAGCATTCTCAACCTCTATAGGGCTTGTAGGAGTTAAACCCAATATCTCATCCTTTAATTGCTTTATTTTGTCTTTAGTGAGTTTGCTCTAATCCTTAGATCAGCTACAGCATTAAGCTCAGATGAGCCCTTGGGACTGAGCAGTTCTGTGAATATTGACATATGCTTATAAGGAAGAACAGTTTGTCTTGTAGAATTCAGAAAATACATTAGTAAACAAACTCAAAGCCTGTACTTGGGGAATACTGTATTTGTGTAAGAGACTAAGAAAAGGAGTGAAAGTTTGATCAGAAGCACTGTTTATCCTAAATACTTTAGACTTTTAAAGGCTGAAGAGTCCCAGAAACTGGATACTAAAATGTGAGATTATTTTGAGCTACATTGAATTTCAAGTGATCCACATGGATGGAGAAATCCTAATGTTGCATATGAAGCAATGATCCATGAGTTTACCACTAACTCATCAAGAGTTAATGTTTTATTTCTCTAGTAAGAGCAAAAATTAGAAAGGAAAAGGCTTCCACAGCTATCTTATTTTGTTTTAGAGGATCTGAAATGCAGTTGCTTATCTATGTCCAGATTCTGCTCGAATTTGCCAGTAGCACAAGGAGAATGGATGAGAGGAGTCAGGGAAAAGCATCAATCAACTTTGTAATGTCTGTGTTAGGAAATCTAATTATCTGATTATGCTTGGAACACTGTGAAAGCAGGGTAACAGGGAATGGCTGTGGGATTAGTGAGCTTTGTGGCAATTTCCCCAGAAAGCAAAGTTGGAAAGCATTATGTTCAAGCTGAATAGTGTATGGCATCTTTTTCTTTTTTTTTTTCTTGCAGTGGGAATTGTAGAGTAGTATTAAACTAATTAATTTCACATGTATATCAGAGTAGCTTCTGTGTTCAGCTAGGCGGAAGCACCAGTGCAGTGCACATATAACAAAATCCAAACCGCTGCATAGAGGAAATGCATCTTTTATATCCACGGGAAAGTCATTGGAAGTGATACAATTTTGCCCTTTATGTGGCTGAATGTGGGGTGGGTAGAGGTGTCTTGCAGAGTCAAGTGAGTGGATCAGGACACGAGCTTCCATTTGTGAAGGGTTGTTGGATGTTTATAGGATGTTTCCTAGCTCTAGAGCCTGCTGCAGTGCAGATGCTGGGGGAAGAGCTGCTCTTCATAGTGTTTCTCCTCAGCATTCAGAAGCAGCCACAAGAATCCTTTTTACCTTTATTACAGCAGCTATTGCAAAGGCTCTGTTCCCCTGCAGGCAGCTGGTGAAGTGGCCCAGAAAATGGTGGGGAAGAGTAAATATGAAATGTGTGTATTGGCTGATCAGTAAATCCAGGAGCTTATTACAAAAGAAAGCTTTTGTGTGGTTTTATGTTTTGAAGACTAGTTTCTCACTTTTTCAAGTATAAATGTACTCCGATTACTGTCAGTTTTATCTCTGTGATCTCAGCTCTAATTGTTGTTACTGAAGGAGCAATGTCCTGTCTTAGAATCTGCCAGAGATCAAATCATAACTTTTTCTAGGGTAAATGAAACATTTTGCAGAAAGAATTACCACCTGCATTGTGTTGTACCCTTTTTATGTTATCAGCAGGGTGACTAAATTTTAACAGAAGCCAGACCATTTAAATATGACTTGTTTTTCCTTCTACACCTGTCCAAGATTTAGAAGTTCGTTATGACTTCTGATTCGAAAGACTGGATATTATTTGATTATGGAGAAGCCATAGCTTCAGATGGTTGGTGACAGAGCTGTGCTGTGCAGCAGTCTGCTGCAGGCTTTGAGGTCACTGTTTGAAGAGTTCTTAACTGATCTGTTTTTTCACTGAATGTTTATTTTCTTTTATTAGTTAAAAAAAATATGGTTTTGGAAAAGTGGATCCCGTTCTTTGGAAAGTTTATTTTTATAGGTTCCTGTATTTTTTGTTCTTTTTCAGATGAATAATTTCTGTTTTTTAGATGAGTCAGTTGCCTTGCCTGACAGGCAAATCCCTGCTGAGAATTTAGTCAATTCCAAGTGCCATTCCTGAGTAGATGGCCAAAAAAAATCTTAATTTGCAACTTTTTTCATTTCCTCTCACCCCCCCTCTTTTTTAGTGGGAACCTATTAGAGATCCTGTGCATTTTTTCAGATGACATCAAGTTGTATGTAAATTTCTCTCTGGAAAGAATTGGAATTAGGTAATCTTTTTACCTTTTTTAGCAGAATTTTAGCTCTCTTCTGCTATCGTTAAATGTGTCATTGGCAGGTGTGCATGTAAGAATGTGGCCTTTGTTTCTTGATCCTTAACCTAGATTATAATAAAATGGGTCTTCTGTCAAAAACGAGTGCCAGTATCTCTTCAACTGTTGGACTTGACTTTGTCTGAATTTGATTATCATTGTCATTGATTCCACAGCAAGAGCCCTTCAAAGGTTGTGTTGGAAAGCTTTTGGACGGCAAAGCAGACAATCATTTTTCAGAGATGGAATTGCAATTAATAGTGTCCTCTTGGGTGTTGTCTATTACTTTTGAGTAGTTTTAAATGTAGAAGATGAAACACCTTGTTCAGAATGCATTGAGCAGAATCATTAAAAAAAAAAGATTCAAACCTTTTTGAGGCTTCCTACTGACAGTACTTTGGGAGTTACTTGCATGTAGAATTGTAAGTCAGTTTTACTTTCTGTTGTAGTAGAATTGAAAGTGCTGAATGATTGATAGATACTGTACCATAAAAGAATCCACAATCTTTCAGCTGATTATTGTACTATAATGTGATTTAAGTTGAATCTTACTCATCTTCAGTTGGGAATTTAACTGTTTTCCTCTTACAGGATACAGTAGTTACTGTTCGTGTTTCTACCTTTAGAAAGGAAACTGAAGGAACTCAATCAGTTTTTAGGGGCAGTGATGCTGAATAGAATAGTTTGGTGCACCTGTTCTGGATGATACAATTACTTGGTACAATTATCTTATAGTGTATCAGATCTAATAGAGTTCCTAGTTTTTGCAGCCTTTCTGTGTTTCCTCTTACTAACTTGAAAATTGAATTGTTATTGCAGTCTAGGGAGGTGATTTCTACCCTGCGTTAATTCTGCTGATGCTCATTCCAGGTGTACATAGAAGCTGTGGCTGGTTTTGTCCTTTACTGTTGTACTGTGCTTCTCTGTGTTGTTTGAAATAATTAAATATGAAGGTGTGATAAGATCCTCATACTTCCCCAGCCTTTGCATGGCTAACTGCATATACAGTAGGAATTTTTAAAGAGAGAAACATTGTGTCCTTCTGTGTCTGCAAGGTACTCTGGTGGGAAATATATTACTTTTATTTTGATTGGGTTAGAAGACAGGTACGTTAAAAATATTAAAAGAAATCAAAATTTGATACAGACTGGTTTGACAGCAGATTCCAATAGCACATACACACTTTACTTCAATTCAGAGCAAATTGCAAGCACTGCTTGGGAAATTTTACAGTTTGAAATAATTTAATCTTAGCTGCGTAATGAAGCTGTCAACAGTTGATGAAGGCTGCTATACTCGTATTCAGGCACTTAAGAATGTAATCTGAGATGCAGAACACATTTGTGTGTAAAACTGCTGAGCATAGATAGTTTTGGGAATTGCCTCATGGCTGTAGGCTATGTGTGGCAGGGGAAAGGAGAGGAGGGATTCACTGGAGATGGTGTGCCAATGATAATCTTCAATCGCTTTTAATAGTTGAGAAAAGGTGAAGTCTGCTGATGGTACCAGATGCCACCTTGTCCTACCATACATTCCAGGTGGGTCTCACTTCTCTGGAGGATGATGTGTGTTTATCCAATAATCTGAACTTCTGTGAGTAAAATAAAGAGTTAGGTGCTGTATAGATCTTGGGGAAGGTATTAGCCCACATTGCAGGGATCTAAACAGGCTGGAATTCTGTATGTTCCTTTGACAATTTTATCCTTGTTTGTGTTCAGTCAGATTGTCTGCAGTGTGCAGATATTAAGTATATTTATCTTGGCATGTTTTGTATTTTTAATGCATTATAGATGACAGGAATTGTTTGTTCAGTTCTATCTTATTTGCTATACTTTATTTCCTCATATTTTGCCATGAAATCCTGTTTGAAGAAAATCTGTTATGATTTAAGAAAAATAAACAAAAGCTTGAGAGGTCAAAAAATGCATTTACAGTGACAAATTCATTTACCTAAAAGTCCTTGTGTCATACGAAAAAAAGTATCAAAATAAATGTTATAGTCTCTCCATCAGAAATTAGGAGAAAGCAGCAGATGTCCTGTATGAACAATGACTACGCTGAAAGGAAAAGCAAATAACCTAAATGCTAAAGCACTATAAGCTTTAAATCACATACTTAATGTATATGGCATTAGATTAACCATTTAAATTTCTATACTTTCGTGCTGTTTAAAATTCTCAGTTTGGAGAAATACTGGCACAAGCTTCCCTAGTATTTGTACCAGGCATGGATGGATGCTCTGTGCAGGGTTTAGTGAGAGGCCACAGTGAGTCTTGGGAAGAGGACACAGCAGGCCAGGCTGGGCTGGTTTTTACTGTGCTGCACAGGGGCTCTTTACCTTGTTAGAGCAGGGCCCTTCTGGTCGGGTTAGCTCCACACCTCCAGCTGCAGTCTGATAACGCAGCCTGACTGCAGCTGAACTTCTTGTTTGTTGGCTAGTGCACGTCTTTGTCAGCCAATACTAAACTGGGGTTTTTCTTTCTTCCTTTTGCCTGGAACTCTGTTGCAGGAGTCCTTATAGTTCAAGCCTAAGCAATGAAAATGGAGTCCTAAGAGTGAAGAGCTTGGGTGTGGAAGGATAACCTATTTTTTTGGTCACATCAATATGAGTCAGTCTTCCAAAACCAACCATGTGTTAATCTGCATACTACAGGGCTTTAGCTATCTGAAAGAAGCCAATCTGAGAGTCACTTCACATTAGTGTTTTTCTTTTAAATGATAAAACACAACCAGACCTTACAATTTGAAGTGGCATCTCTGAAGGTATATAAGGAGGCAATAGTCAGCTTTGCAAGCAAACTGAAGTTGGAAAATAAACTTTGTTGCTTTAGAAATGACAGAAACACACATTTGATTTTTATTTTTTTCTGAAGTGTGTGAATAGGAAATATAGTCACTTTTTGTTAATTTGGGAATTTTTGTCTCCTGGCTCCTAAGATTTGCGTACCAAAGTGAGTAGCAGTCTTGCATTTGGGAAGTATAAGACTAGAATACTAAGCATTCAATCTCCAGGGCTGGAAGAGTAAATTAGGTGACTCTGTACCACCTTCTGTAGTAGGTGGTGATTGAATATTCAACGTAATGTTTTCCAGTCCTAAATTTAATGAACACTTACATAAATCTTGGGTCACATGTTGTCTTTAAGCTGTGTTTGTTCAGATGGAGCACAAAAGCTTCTCAGACCTCTGGAGGAGAGCATTTCTGAAGGTGCTGTAGGTGATGTCCATTGTCAGGAGTCTACCCTGGGCTGAAAAATCCTGTCCTTTCATTTGTAAAGATTAATGGTGCAAATTGAGGTAACTCTTTTATATTAGTCCAAAAGAAAAGTATGCTGTTGGTTTTTTACTTCTTTTTAGACTTTTGAGCAGGCCTATACTAGTAATTAACTTCAAGCTTAATCCTTGAACAGAAAATAACATCAGAATTTTGCCAGCAAGAGCAGATTTCTGAACTAGAATAAATCCAACCAATTCTAATTAAAGCTGCTGAATCAATGTAGCTGTTATTCAATGTAGCAGCTGTTTGCTCGGTGTAGGAATTTTGCTATATAGAGAGTCAAATTCACCTGTCTTGACTAAAGAATTCTTAAAACAGAAGAAAGCAAATGGCAGAACAGTCCTTTATCTGGTATAGGCTTCAAGTTTGCTGAAGACCTGCTTGAGCCAGTACTTCTATGTGGACAAGATGATGATGAAAGGATTCTGTCTGAATGAGGTACTACAGTGAAACTAGGGAGATTTGTCTTCACTCTTCTTTCATTACCTGATTTCTTAGTACTATTTCTGTTCTTGTTCTAGAAACTGCAGTGGTGGAAATGCTGGAGGGGAAATATCACATCTTACCTCTCCTTTTTGTAGTTTTTAGCTGTCCACTGGCAGAGACTGACATGCTGCTTGAAGAGTCCTTCCTTAAATGTAGGTGAAGTCCCAAACAGTGAGAGAAATGTTTTGAAATAAAACAGGTTCTAGCAGAAAATGGCACAAGACCTAAACCGTGGGTGAGCTGTGATTCTGTTTTCAAAAGCAAGGTTCAAGATAGCTGAAGATTATCAACCTTCTAGGCCCTCAGTCCACAGGATCCTTTCAGAATTGAAATGAAGTTACAGTTACTCTTTAAAATGATGTGGTAGTAGTTAAAATATATGGTACTACTTCTCAGTGATGTGTAAAAATTAGATCAAAGTGATTCCTCTCATCTACATCACTGTATTTATATGGCATGTGTAAAATGGTCCATTTTTAATTAAGTAAGCCTTAAATTTCTTTGAGGTTTTTGAATTAGGAGCTTTACTGTGATCAACCGACAATGTTATTTCGGTGTATGACAACTTTAGAGCAATGCTTTTCTGGTTTGCCCTCTTTTGCTACTTGCTTTTCTTGTAGTTCTTAGAATCAGTTGTACAGAGGTACTTTGTCCATGTTTTTTCTGATTCCTTGCACTTCAGGATCCTGGTGTATGTCTGAAGTTCCTTGCAAGGCACATGTTATACTAACAGTAAATGCAAATCCAAATAATTTATAAAGTGCTAAAACATTTGAAAATCACAAATTTATGATATCTTCATATTGTCATCTTAAAGATTATTGAAACATGTATATTGACATGAAAACTGTGCACAAGACAAGGTCCAGTACTTGGCCGTGTCTGAGGATAAGAAAGCACCTTTATTGATGTGAATGGTATTAACTGAGTCATGAAGATTTCTTTTCTTTTAGTGAAAATTCTAAAAGTGAATGACTGTTAACATATCAGAAATTTAACAGCTGGTAAAAGTTCTGTTATAGTTATGACATGATTTGGAATTGTTTGCAGTTTCTTATCTGACAACAAGATAAATGTTACAACTGTGGTAAAAGCATGAGCAGAGATTCAAGGGGAAACTTTTCCCTTAACTTATTTCTGCTCTCTACTGTGGCTTAAAAATTGTTGTCTTCAAGCCAGTTATTTAAATCAATAATATGCAAGATGACTGCTTTAGCCAGGATGGCTTTTTATATTTGATTTTTTTTTTAACAAGCAGAAGGTCTATTGGAAGTTAAAAGGCTGAGAAGCGATTAAGGGTTTTTCCAAGTTTGGTTTAAATAATTGTAAATGTTTCTGTCTCCTGTGTATAACTCCTTGGTGAGCAAGTAATGATGGATGCCCCTTAATGGCTCTGCAGAATGTGTCTAAAATAGGAAGATCTTTCACATTCAGAAAGTAGAAATGATACAAGATAGATATTTCATGTGTTTCAGAAACAATGTATGCCCTTCTTGCTAGCAAGCATAAATTATAATGGAAAAATATGCACGAGCTTCCTTCAGTGCACATTGTTTTTCTGTCTGTGATGCATCTTTCTAAACTGGTTTATACCTTATTCAGCATCTTCATGCCACAGTGGAAAGAAATCCTTTTTAATTCTGAAGGCAGATACTCAGCATCAGAGTCTATCAATTCAGCATCAGGGTGAATCATCAGCTCTCCTTTGGCACTCTGTTTTCTGTTGGAGTATTTATCTACGTGTATTGGAAATTTCCAAAAAGAAATAGCTTCAGCATAATAATCTTTTGCCCATGTTGAATCAACTGTGAGCATAAAAAGGAAAATATTTCATATTGGCTGCAATGTGGGATTATTTTCTCATTAAGAACCTGAGTAACAGTTATATGGATTGAAATTTAAATTAATTCGTTTCTGTTGAAAGCACTCATTAATTCTTACTATTATTATAAATACTTGGGGAACATGATCCAATGAAACAGAAAATCAGATGATCAAAGAAATGATAAAATAATGACTTCACATTGTTATTATTATCAAGTCAAGTTGTGCATTTCACAGTTCTTTAGAACTGTGATTAATTACATAACTTTGACTTCAATCAAAGCATTTACAAATATTAGCGAGCATGTCATTCTCATTTTTCATATCTAGACCTTGGAAGCATTTTATCTATGACCTTCCTAATCTTACACAGTGCTGTAGGGTTTTGGACTTTTTTCTGTGTCTTTGCCCAAGCTGTTTCTCACAGTGTGTTGTAATAGCCCTGGTTTTTAGGAGTGCTATGCTAAGTCAGCTTTGATGGTGGCAGACAATAGAGTCTTGAGAAATATCTTCACCTGGCTCCATTTTATTTTATTTATAATGTGAAACAGATTATGTCCTCTTACAAGATTGTGGAAGACACTTTAGTAGCATTTGCAGTCTTCCTTAAAAAGAATAAAATATAAATGAATTATGGAGTTGTTCCACAGTGGTGAGGCTGAGCCAAGGTCCAGATAGGAAACAGGGTCCACAGGTGTGGATCAATGGGGTTCACAGCCAGGCACAGGCATGGCAGTGCTGGAGACAGGGATGACAGTGGGAACTCAGGCAGGGATAAAGGCTCAAGCTGAAAAGGAGCCCCATGCTCCATCTGCAAAGGGTTGTCTGGGGAGCCTCCCAGTGAGGCTGGGCAGTGCTCTTGGGGCTGTTAGCACACTCACTGCCCTGATACTGGCTCGTAGCCATGCATGGTTTTAAAGATGAGATGCTTTTGCAGGAGGAAAATGGGAAAATAATATCATGAGGAACAGAGGGAAATTGGCAATGTTGTGAGGCCTTTATGTAATTAAAACATGTCAAAGGCAATAATTAAGAGTAGTGATCACAGGCAAGAGTTCTTCAATACAAGCAGCAGCTGCCAGAGGGGAGAGGCACTGGATGCCACTGAGTAAAGTTACGGTGGCCCTTGTGGCCACAAGTTTGCCAAAGATGACTGGAGAGCTTCAGTAGATTACAGATGCTATTAGAGAAGATTTTTCTTATCCCCTGACTACTGGCCATAAATATGATGAGTGTCAAAATTCAAGTCTCTGTTTCCTCATGAAGTGGAAAAAAGGATTCTAGATGCAGGGCCTGCTTATTTTTCTGGTGGGTTCTGATGGGGAAGAAAAGTTGCAAATAAATCAGCCTTTGATATTCTCTTGTTGCTATCTTGGTCCTCATATTGAGGAAAACCTTGTATAAAGACTGTGCCCTCTTGTTCTATTTGATGGTCTTTACACAAATCTCAGTTCAAACGTGACAGGGAGGGCAGTGAGAGGAGGGTGGAGGGCTGACTGAAGGTTTCAGTGCTGAGGTAAAAGGATAGGGAGAAGCTGTTATCAAACAGAGTGATGCAGAGTCCCCAGGCAGGTGCAAGAGAGAGCCCTTTATAGCAAAAACCAGGCCTTTTTAAGCAGTTAGGCCTTTATCAGTTACATTCCATTTAAGCACAACAAGTGTAATTCAACCAACCACCATAAACCATGATGTGACCATGTAATGGTTATATAAGCTGTTTCTCTACCTCTAATTCAGCTGAGTCACTTTCTCATAGTCCTTTTCTGCTTAGCCAAAGCAGCAGGCCTGAGCCATGATTTTACAAGGGTAACGAGGCCCTTATTTTGTAAGGTTTTACCTATACGCAACAAAAAGCCTTTGTCAGTAGGAGGTCCCAACCATTTACAGAAACAAGATAGGCCCATTTTCCCACAGAATCATTTAAATTGTTTCTATTTTTGGGTAAATTATTAATGTATTAGAGATGTATTAACTTGAAGTTTCAGTGGAAACCAAAGTGATTAAAATACACAAAACAAAATTGCAAGCAAACAGGTCAAATTTTTGATGCAAACTGCATGTTTTCCAATGGCAAATTGAGCCCTCTGCTTGTCACTTGTCAGTGCTGTTTGACTCCATCACATCTGTCAGTACAGGCAACCTTAGAAGAATATGCTTTTCTTTCTCAGTGGCGATTATGACAATTTACAAATGCTGTTCCCTTTCCCAGCTTAAGGTATTTTGTAATTACTTAGTTCCACAGAATAGTTGAATAGAATAATATAAAAAGATGAGAGCATAATTTCCCAGTTATTAAATATATTCCACTGATAGATATGATATGATATATGATGGGCCTCTGGTGATAACTTTTTATTTTCAGGGAGCTTATTTCCTGGAGCTTTCCTGAATTAACATGATAATGAAGCTGCAAAGATATCTTGTAGGCACTGATGAATCAGGGTTTATGCTCCATGATTTGGAATACTTACTGTTCAGCTACTGAGTTGCTTAACTGAACTTGTTACCCTGCAGGTTTTTGCATTAATTTTCCTGCATTGCTCCTCTTAGCGTTAACTCTGATTAGATCAGTTAACTTTTTTTTTTTTCTTCAATTAAATATGTCATTTTCTTCTCTAGCAAAGTGAGATTAAGTTACATCAGAAGAGAATAAGGCATTATTTTGTTTACCTACCCAATGTTGGGTTTTAATATCTACTCCCTTCTGGGAGAAAAACAGCTTGCACTTGTTTGCTTCAATCAATAAACTGCAAATTTAATGAGGAACATGGTGTGTTAGCAATATTTTCAAGTGTATCAGAAGTGTACAACACTTCAATAAAGGAAGGCACTGGAATTTATAATGCTTTTACCACTTTGAGATAGTGCAATGATATATGCGTGACTGTATGTCTTCTGTTTCCATCTGTGTTCATAGTCACCAACAGGAGCTTTTAATGTTTCAGGGTAAAGAGTGAGGGGCATTTATGATACAGCAGCACTAGAGAAGGCTCTAGTTTACATTTATCATGTAAATGTACACATCCTTATATGGGGGTTCAGTTTGCATTTACTTTTTAGAAGCAAAGCTCATTTTAAGGAATTTTTCAAGTACTATAAAAGCATAAATGCTGTGTAAGTTTTGGTGTTACAGAGCTCCTTTCATAACTACAGAATTATTTTACTGCCATAAAAATGTTGTGACTCTCACAAAATTGTTTCAATGACAGCAATAGTAAGAACTGATGCCTTTGCCATCTGAACATAGACTTCGAAATATAAAGTCTTTTTGGAGCTTTAGAATGAAGTCCCAGAAGGGGTGATTCAAACCTCTATCTCTTGGCTGCTAAATTAAGGGGGTTTTGCAGTCTCTTGTGACAGGTGTGTTGGCTGAGACCTTGCAAAGTCAAGTGCCATCTGGTCTGCTTTGGACATCAGCAGTATTTGTCACAATGTGGAAGTATTCATTGTTCTCGCTCTCTTCACTTATCTAGATGGCTTTATTTTCATGTAATACCTTTCCAGTTTGTCTAGATTCCAATAACATGGACTTTATATGGATCAAGTGAATTTCTTCCTCTAGTGAAAGGAACATCCAGTGTAACAAGGAGCTCTCCAAACATTACAGGATTGGGAAATAGTTGTTTTACAGCCTGGGAATAGCAATCCTCAAAAAAACAGCTTTGTGCTGAACACCTGTGAGAGCTACAGCAGTGCTTGGTGATGGATCAACTTAGACAACACAGTGTTTTCTTCCCCTAAATACTTTTTGGGCCATAAACCAGAGGTCCTGTAATTCTAGTGTTGGGTGCTTGTTGAAATTTTTTTTATTCTGGTAAGAGAAAAAGCTGGTGATGCTATCTACCCTTGTGTGACCTGTCACATGGACTTTCTCATCATTAATTTTTATGTAGGTCTGAGCTTTTCTTTATCAAAATGCTAATGCCTTGACATACAGAATTTTATGACTAAACTAGTTTTAAGGACTAGAATCAGAATGAAAAATAAAGTTTTATTAAGAAACTGTAGTGTTCTTTCAAGAAAACAATATACTAATATTCTGAATATTCTAGAAGTGTTTAAAATGTTGTATTCAGAACGTTTTGTTTGCTGGTATCATCAGTGCTGAATGTTTGAGATATTCATAGTAAAATACCGTAGCTGATATCTTGGTATCATAGAAGAAAAATTTCTTGACATCTCAGGTTCATGACCTATGTGTGCTTATTTACAAGCTTGCCTTGTGCTATTTCAGGATACTTTTGGCAGAGCTGGCATTGGAAACTTACTGCAAATTATTAATAAAAAAGAGGGGGGTTTAAAAGAGGCTATATTGTGGATTGTCCAAAGTTAGACAATTTTATTATGTAAGCAAAGAGAAAAAACCCACTTTAACACCCACTACAGATCTACCTATGGGAGATGTAGGAGTTTAATACCCAGTACAAATCTATATATGTTGATATTATACTTTGAAAGATTTGTGTAAGGTTTGTCTTTGAGTTACATAGGAAGTGGTTTGATTTCCAAAAGATTACATTAATCCAAGGAAAGGGTAAAATAGATGAAGACTGCAGGAAATGTTGAAAGCAAGAAAAATCCTCAGGCATAAAAGAATTCTCATTAACTAAAAATATAAATGAGTGGGGGATTGTTTCCTTTTCTTTTGCAATTACAAACAGTTTGTAATCTTCTAAAAATCAATATAGCTAAGAGCAGTCATTGCAGTAATAAATCGATTTCCACCTTTAGTAAAAAGGAATGCTTCTAGGAAATTAAATAATTTTAGAATGCCTAATATACTTGTAACTTGGAGCAATCAGTTTTTGCTGCTCATAGAGACTAAATCTAACAGCCTGTTAGGCTTAGAAACACAATTTATAGTGTGGAGATTCTGACTTGTGATGTTAGCAGCATCTTTTCTGGTTACTTCGGTACTTGTCACTGCTACATTTTCTAGATTTGCACAGTTCTGGTCTGGTCCTTCAGAAGTTGACAGACGTGTGCGTTTTTGCCGAGGCTTTAGATTGCCAATACTTTGGATTTTTGGTGCAGGTTCTACACCATTTAAGATATTGCTCTCTTTCTGGAACAGCAATTAAATTGTTGAATGAAATAAGAATAGACTAGAACTTTTAAAAAGCAAATGCTGCCAAATGACAAAGTCCTTTTTTAAATAGTCTTTCATTGTGTATTGCTCCTCTACCTCAAGCATACCATTAGAAAAGGTCACATACCATCAGCCAGACAAGAAATCATTGTGCAAATTTGCCTGTAAATGTCAAAGACTGTAGAAATAACTGCAAGGGACTTCAATTTAGTCTTATGTCCATACACTGTGTCCTGTCAGACCTACTGCACATTGACAGCTGGCTAGAGAGGACCCTTCAAACTGTGGCCTGAGGCTTCAGCTCTGTAGGCCTGGCCTGTGTTCAAAAATAACAGTGGTTACTGTTTTGTCAGAGTTGAGTTTGGGTTGGTCTGCACTGGAGCCTCTAATCACAGATCAGCTACTCTGCACTCAATAAACTGTTGGAACACAGCTTCAGTGTGGTGGGTTGTAACCTTCACCTATGGCCTGCAAATGGGAAGTGGATACACAAATTACCAAATTGCTATCTCTAGTAGTAAGCAGTTTTGTAAGCCTGGGTGGTGTTGGAGGAATTTTTAATTACAAAGTTAGTAATTGAGAAAGCAACTGCTGTTTTGTCCTTGTCTCCCACTTTAGTTTTTGTTACCTACCATTTTCTGTTAGTGCGTTTCAAAGTTTTAAACTTGCAAAGTTCATTGTAGAACTATGTCCTTTTCCAATCAACTTGAAAGTGATTGATAGCATTTGAAAGATAAGGGATAAACTAACCAAATTGCTCTCTTTCCTGCTTTTCTTCTTATCATCATGCAGGTTATCACACAGGTTTTGGAAACTGTCACAAAACCAGTTAAGCACAGTTAGCTGGTTAGCCTGAGCTGTGTGTGGGCTGGAGCCAAAAGGGTTTCAGCACTATCTGTTCACAGCTCTGTTCTCAAAGCCAGGAAGGAGGGCTTGTGTGATTGCATGGGCAACAGGAGCCCAGGAGCTGAACGTTAAACAGAATGACCGTCTCAGTGAAACCCTTCCTTGGATTTAGGGTATATCAGCGCTCACATTTCATGAGACCTGTGGGGAAACTCTAAAGGTTGTGTGATAAGTGCTAAGGATTTCTTTCCCAAAGCTGTTTTTCTAAATGCCTTGTCATTCCATTGAGAAGATGGGGTTTTATTGTCTGGCTCTGCACACTCCTTTAATTTCTTGAGGCGAGTTATCCAACTTGCTTCCTATTGTAGATATATACTTTGCTTGATGTTTCCAAGCTTGAAAATCTGAAAAAGCAGATTAAACTAGTTTTCTATGTTGAAATAGTGCCTTTGCTGTAGAACATTCTGTTGCCATAAGTGAAGAGGTACAGTAATTTCACTAAGAGCAACTCAAACGTAGTCTGGTTCTCTTTATTGCACCATTTAAATTTCAGAAATAAGTAACTTCAAAATTATTAGCACAATTATGTAATATTCCAGTAACAAGTGTCATATGTACTTGTGATGGCTTAGTTGTGGGTTTAAATTCCTTCTGTCAGTTTGATTCACTGAGACATTATCTTGTGGGGTTTACAACAGAGTAATGCAGACTTGAACTTCAACCCTTCAACACTCTGAACAGGATAGCAAGACAAGCTTTGAGGAAGAGATCCAGGGTCCCCAGACTGCCTCCTGAAAATGTCATGAAGATAAAGCTTTAAAAATAGCTGTGTACATTTGTGGCTAAATGTCACTTCAGAAGCTGATGCCCCTAGATGGTGCTATAACTCAGAGCCTGGTTTCCTAGGAAGGCATTTTCCTGATAAATTCTGCTTTGCCCGGATGATGCACGAGGTGCGCAATGAAGTTAACGTAAGCTGTATTGATTTAAGAGACAAGAATTAAGCAAAGAAAATTTTATGTAACATCACCAATTGTGAGGACTTTTCAACGCTGTGAAAGGATTGAGCTGTACACTTATGAGGGTTTCAGGGTGGGTATTTTTGTAAATATGCAGTTTGTGCCTTATCAGGAAAGAGGGATGTGCCAGCCACACCTGTATATACACATGGTGATTTTTGCACCCGTATCATACCTTGGATAAATAAGGATTGTTTACATTCATTTAGTACAAAAGTAGACCTGATTTTCAAATAACACAGTGAATTTTGCAAAAATCATGTAGAATATATTTTAACAATGTTATCATTTTAATGTTAGGCATGTGAATGTTGCAATATCAGTTACTCCCAAGGGAAGCAGTGAATATAAGCCTTATGTTCTCTGAAGCTGGAAATTTGGTGAGATGTGGTCCTGTTATAGTTCCTTCATGTGAACTGATATTTTACTTAGATAATACCCATTCTGCTTATTTTGCATAAATTCTATAGGAATTATTATAGTATAATTCTTTATTCTGAGCAGTGTTCTAGACACATTTTATAATACATTGCTGTTACAACAGATTTGCTTTTCATTTCATTGTTTGAACAAGCGAAAGCAAAACATCATATCAATAGGAGTACTATGACAGAAACAGAATCAGAGAGACATTCTGACTAGATATCCCCAAATAATCTTTCTGTGCTGTTTTCAGGCATTTTTTTAAATTTGAGGTTTTGTACGTGAAGAAAAATTTGTTTCTGTTGGTATCTTTGTAAATTCTTTTCCACACAAGTCAATTGGTTTCATGTAACGTTGCTAAGCAGTTGAGCAGATTGAATAACATCTGTAAAGGAAGCCAGTTAAACATCTGTGTAGTGCTGGGATCAATGAGTTGGCTTCAGCTTTTGCATCTTAAAATCAGTCCCAGTTCCTAATAGCTACAGATTTTTTTATTGTAAACAAAATTCAATTTCCAAACATAGATGCTGTGCTTAATTGTGCATAAATAAAACATAATTAAGAATAAAGAGCTAAACAGCCTTTAAATTAAGGTAATTAGCCCCATTGGTCCTCAGAAACTTCCAAATCAACTCTACCAATTTGCAGGTATAGAAATTATGAAATGTGATTAACTTTGTGATGTTGATCTAGAATTGCATCAAGATGCTCTTTCTGGAAATATTTGGAAATGTCAAGATGCACATCTGTCACATGCAGAGATGACTTAATACCTCTTCCTAATGCATTCCAAGGTGTCAGTGAACACCATGCCAGGAGTCAACATAAAATCTGGATCATAAACTGAGGTTACAGAGTCAGCTATGACTGGAGGAAGGACTGGAACAAGAAGGGGTGATACACCACTGTGCAGAATTAGCTACTGACTCCTGTTGGGGCTTCCCCCATTTTTTCTCTTTTTAGTTTGCTATGCTGCCCTTTGCTTGAACTGTCTCTGCACTGACTCCTTTGTGTCCGGTTCTGTGTAATCCCTCCATGACCCTTTTTATCATGTTGAGTGCAAGGAGTATTCCTTGGGTAGTTCGAAGATTCTGTTTAATTGTTTTCCTCATATAGCTTCATATTCTTTTTGGTCAAAAAAAGTATAGCTGAGTTTAAATATGGCTCTATCAGTGAGAGTTTTTATACTCTTACTCTGTTACACTGGTGCAAGTTCTTCATTGATAATGAACTGCGGAGATGCTACAGAGATCATAATTTGATCTGTAAATCTTTATTACATTTGATAGTGCATGAGAAGGAAGCAATGTGGCTTGACTTTGGGAGTTTCCATAACAGCTGAAGAAAACAGGTATTACTGTAGATTGCACAAATGTCACTACAAATATTGAGAAGTGATCATTGTGAAACCTCACAACTGCATGTTCAGAGAAATTAGCTGAGAGATAAACACGATTCTTAAAACTATTCCCTTCTTTTTTTAAGGATCGTTAATTCCTACATCTCTGCAACTGAAGGCTACTATGCAAAAAGGGGGGGAAATTATTTAAAAGTTGACGAGATCAGAAAGGTTGCTAAACCCATGATGTGCATATTAAGTATTTACTTGTACAAACTCCTCTTCAGCAAGATGCTTGAGCCTTTTGGCTGTATGTCAAATTCTGTCAGACTCTGATCAATAAAGAAGCTGTTAGCCTCAAAGCTGCTTCCAGCATGGTTCTGTCCAGGAATATGTATGCATTTGGTGTGGGTGGGGCTTTGCATATATGTGTGTGAACATGCGCATAAATTTTTTATTGGACTTGTACTGATTCCGTAAATGTAGGTGATTAGGATTGTAAAGAAGTTAGCTGAAATATTGTGGGGGGTTTTCTTAGGAGTAAGAAACCGGCATTTATAGGCTGCTGTTTTAAAGTATTGCTGCAGAAGCTTTGTAAGCTGAGCATGCCGGGCACACTGCACTAAGCTGGGCTGAGTTTGTGTAGCACAGGCCATGCCCCTGGAGACTCACTCTCTGTGAATGCTGTCTTCCTCTAAAACAGAACCCTGGGACTTCACTGCTGCTTGTCCTGTTTGTCCAAGGGTACCTAATAGAACTGTTGCTGTGAAAGTGATTTTTCTCTTTCTTTGTGAATGCAATGCTGAGGGCAGTTAGGGTTTGGTGGTTTTTCTGATAGTGGGAGTAGGTAGGCAAATAAGCACAAATATGTGTGAGGGAAGATGCTGATGCTTTGTCTTTCTCCAAAATGTAATCAGAGTTTGACAAACCATAGGAAACCTGCAACAAGAGTGAGTTTAGACCTGCTACTGCCATTAGGTTCAGTATAATAGAATTAAGCTGAAAATAGAGTGTATTTGCGTGCCTTAAAACCAGTCATTATCATTTGGTATACTGATGAAAGTGGACTGGGGCAAACTGGTATTAGTTGATGTAAATCCAAATTAATGTAATAACCTTCTCCTTCTGGATGAGTCAACAGAATTAACAAATGGTGTAATCTCATTTATTCCTCTGTGGTTCATATAAGTAGTTCATAAACAGCAAAAGCAAATGGTATGTCAGGACTGCCTCTGATATAAGAAGAAGGGATAAATATGCTTTATTCTCATCTGCAAATCTTCAGTTCTGAGTGTGTGCTATCATTTCAGAAAAGACCTAATAGTCTTATAAGGCTATTTGAGACCCTGTTATGAATCACTTATCCTTTGAAATGTTTAGGAGGCTATTTGCCTTGCTCCAGCCCGCAAATGGCAGAATAAATATAAGGGACAGATGTTTGAAAGCCAAGGGGTCTCTTGACTCTTAATTTCCATTAAAGTGTAAAGAGTAAGTGAAAAGCTGGAGCCTGCTCCATGGAGAGTTTTGTGTATTCAAGTGATACTTAGCCACCTAACTCAGGGATTTTGTGTCTGCTTTAAGATCTGGACTTTATCAGAGTGAATTGCATGTTGAGATTATATTTCTGTCTTTTAAAATTTGCTTTCCTGAAGTATTTGCTAGTATTGTCACAAGAAGAGAGTTGTTTCTCAGTGTTTGTATTTGGGAGCCTGTCCTTCTTTTATTTGCTATGGCTTGCATTCTCTGCTCAGTTTTTATTCCAGAGTGCCTTTGTTCTGGGCCAAGGTAATATATGGGAGATGGTTTGTTTTTCTATTGCATTCCAGTGAGAAAACATTTCAACTCCTTTAAGCTGTGGCTCTACTCAGCTGGTTCTGAGAAAAACTGTATCTGGAATATGGAAGAGAAAGGTATTTTCCTGGCTGAAATTGTGGTGGAAACTAGATTACACTGCAGAGACTCTGAGCTGAGCTTCCTGGTGTGATGAAGAGCTTTCCTTCAGAAACAGCTTTTGAAGGCAGCAGTGCAGTTCTTTACCTGACTTTTACCTGTTTAGAAGCAGGAGCCCAAAGAAGTGTCCAGGTGCCAGAGTTGTCCTTTTCTACAAATTATTGCACGAGTTACCTCTTCCTACATTTTTGTTTAAAAGTAGCTGCAGAATTAAGCTTGCAAATGTCAGCAAGAACTATAAATAAGAGATGCAGCCAAAATTCACTGTCTTCTTCAGACTATTTCCAAGTTTATATCTTTTTAGAATAAGAGGGTTTGTGTTTCAGTTTTGCAGTTTAGTTACGTGCAGTTTTCCCCTACAGATTATTCAGAAGATGAAGGCTTCTTTTTTTTGTCTAACTCTTTCTGTCCTTTTTGTCCTTTTTAAATACTCCTATAGATATTGTTCAAGATTTGAATCTTGTGGCAGCTTTGTAATGGAACGGTTTTCCTTCTGTCTAATAATTTTTGAAACCAAATTACGTGCTGATTAATGTTTTATCCAGGAAATGATTTTGAGAGCACTGATTATGTTATCAAGATCACTAAACTTTGTCAAACCTTTCAGTAAAGATGCTTATCTTTTAGATTATCCCAGCCTTCCTTTGCCTGTCAGCCACTGCAGTTAGTAATAAGAAGGGAAGATGACAGGATGTGTCAAACTCACACCTAATGGATGCTTTTGGCAGCAAGGGGTATAGTTGGGTGCCTTTGAGATGAATATTGCTGAACCCCCACTGAACTTCAGGTTATGACAATGCTGTGTTCTCACTGGGGAAGTGCAGAAGGTGAAAATGGGCAGTTCTAACTTATTAGCTTATTGATCAGGGCAAATCCAGCTTGTATCAGTGGGGTGTCAGTGGATTCATGTGATGCTTTTAGAGTACACCAAGTCACAAGGCTGCCTGACCTAGGTTCTGGAATGGAGCCCTATCATGGATAGGTGGTGGGGAGACAAACAGAATTTCTGCATGCAGCACTCAGTCTTCACTGCTTGTCATGCCTCTGGTTATTGCTGGTACAGATTCACTTTCTATCCTTGCCTTGAAGCTCTCCACTTCTCTGCAGTGGTCAGTAACATCTCATCTGAAAGCTCTGTCAGGGCTGTTTACTGCGCACTTGGTGCTATTATTTCAGTTTTTATGAAAATGGATCCTGCATTTTCTATATTGAAATACCATGAGTAGAACTGTGTGTTAAAAGTTGTGTACTTTATTTCTAATGAGGTAGGACGTAAGGGCTCAAAAGTGAAAATTGTGTAAGCTCAAAAGAATTGGAATAACCAAATGACCAAATCCTTCTTCTGGTACTGTAACAGATCTACAGCTGGCACATGTACTCTGCAAATATCTTCTGTGTTCTGGAACTGCTGCCAAAACCAGTAGTTTGTGATTTGGAATACCACCTTAGTAAAGGGAAAACAACAGGAGCTGGAAATGTTTTGATCCTCAGCTCTAATGGATTTGGAAATTATGTATTATTTTGGCCTTTTCCTAGATGAGTTGCTGTAGAATATAGCCATAAGTTTGTCCAGAAGGTGCATGGGCAGGTCAGTTTGGTATATTTATCTAGGGGTACTGTTAGACTAAAGCAATCTATCTCTTATACTTACTCTGTTTTTTTAACATCTCTGCAGGTGGAGAATTTTTTTATTTAGCTTTTTGTCATTCTATTTGCCTTATGTAACTTATTCTGATCTTCAGTAACTGATTGAAGCTAATTGATCTGAGTGCAAGTACTGGAACAAATTCAGAAGAGATCTCATGGTCCTTACTGCAATTCTGTTTCCTTTTGATAGTCATTTTTCAGGGCAGTGTTACAGCTGTGCTCTTGGCTGCTGCTCTCTGTCTTTTACAAAGCCTTTGAAATGCATGAATTTGTTTATAGTGTAGTTGATATTGCTAGGAAATTCATATTCATTCTCAAGGAGATGAAATATCAGCATCTGAGCCTAAGTAATTACATGAAAGGAAAAGGAAAACTAATTTGCTCAGATTGTCTTTTCATTTCTTTGACTTTGAGTTATTTGAGTATTTTGTTACTGTTTTATTTATTGAAAATGAGTCCTGGAGTAATGGAGTAAAAGCTTGTTATACAGAGTGATAAACGGGGAGAAAAATAAATATTGATAAATGATAAGTATATACAGTTTACCCAAATGAGAGTTAAACTCTTCAGGTTCTATGCTTCATTTATGGTAAGGATTGTTTCAACATCATTATTTTACTGAAAAAGAAACTCAGTTGTAGGAAATCAAAACTACTTTTCTGTTTTGACTGTGACATTTTGTACTATATGTAAATGGATCAGTGTCCTAAATCTGTTGTCATCTTGTTTCTGACTCATCCACATGCATTTGAACCCAAGATGAGCAATTGCTTTTCATATATATGTGTTTGGTTTTAATAGAAAAGTTATTTGGATCTGCAAAGTGCATCCAGGTCTTCAGGTGTTGTGTCCCCTGGACTAACATACAGGAAACTTGAGAAATTTTGAAAGGTAATGTTGAATTATTTCTCTTCTTTAGGGAGAGAAAGTGAAAGGAATTCTACAGAATTCGTAATCCTTAATGTATCTTGTTAAATGCCATCTCATTATTGCTGAGTCACTGCTCTTCAAGGAGGCATATTGAAGGAAGTCCCAAGGGTTATCTCCAGAAGGTGGGCAGTCTTGATTCCTTCCCTGTCTTCATGTGGAGACTTTTTTTTCTTGGCTGTAACTGGAAAATGGAAAATAGAAATAAGCTTTGGGAGAATGCACCTGCCAATACCTAGAGGGAATTGTTCCGGTCTTAGATTCTGTTCCTGCATTTGGCAAGAATTCTTCACTCCTCTGCATGTCTTTCTAAGCTAATCTCTCTGGATTTGTCTGCTATAGCCCAAAAATAGAGCTATAGACAGGAGTATCTGGTAGCTGTTAGTGGCCTAAATGCTTTTTCAAGGAGGAAGACAGAGGCCAATGCTGTAGGTCTGAAACCCTTTCTTCCTTGACATCCCATCTATATGTGCTCAATTTGTTCCAGGGGTCAGAGTTTTGTTTGCATTACTGTCACTAGCCATGTCTTTTGACAGGCACTGAGCAGAATTCTAAAAGGAAACCTCTTCACTGAAAAATATTTCATTTGAAGAGAGATATTGTGTTGTTTTTAATCTTAAAAAAAAAACCAAAAAAATCCAAGCTCCCAGGGAATGATGGGTCTCTAGGTTGACATTAATGCCTTTTACTTCAAGCAGCAGCTGGTAGGTGATTGACTGGGAGCTGTGCTGTACTTTTTGGTTGCCACACGGTTTGTATAACATTCAGTGCTGTATCGTGCACTTGCAAAAAGAGACAAATCTCAAGCTAAAGTATGTATGGATGCCATATGGCTGGCTGTATCCATGATCACTATCCCTGATTCTCTGCATTCAAAGAGAATATAAAAATTGAAAAAAGACTCCCTGAGTTACTGAAATATTTTTGGTATGTTTTTAAACCAATTTTCTCTTAGTGAAACTATAATAGGATCATGTTATGTTTTTAAAGATTCAAGTGTTACTCTGTAAGAAAAAGAATCATTTTGAGGCCATAGCTTCTGATTTAAACATTTTCTGCAGTTTCTATAATAATTTGTCATGGCAGGGAAGTATTTGAGCTGACAATACTCCAATGTAAATCTAGCTGGATTTTTTTCATCCAAACATCAGCATATGCCATGTGTTTCCTTGGTACTGCTGTTACTTGTACCTTAGCTGTGCTCCACTAATATATCTGTTGTGATGGGAAAATGCAGCAACTGAAATCTTGTTAGATGACAGTAAAATTTCTCTGTGATGGTGTCTCTCATATCCTTTGCCTGAGAGTCTGGAAAGGCATTTACTGACATGGCAATTCTTAAACTGGAATTCATTTATCCCATTGCACTTGAAAAATATCTGAGGCCTTCTGGCCTGTGGCCTTGTTGCTTGTGTTTGTCACCATTTCAATGGTTTTATCGTGCTTTCAGATTGTTATACTGACAGAAAATAGAGGCCTATTAATAGCTTGGTGTGGAGGAATTTTAGTCAAATACATGTCTTTGGATAAAGTTCCCTTTTTTCCAACATAAAGCTTGTCTCATCATCAAGGGAAGATGTCTTTGCTATCTTTTCTTTTTACTGAAGAGCCCATGCTGGATTTGTTTCTTACATTAGGAAGCCTCTGTGCCTAGCAAGTTTGGCCTTTGGCAGTAGAAGTCAATCTAATACTCTCTCTCTTAAGGCCAGTTTCCAGTTGCTCTCAGTTTCTTACTCAGAGTTGGTTGGTTTGTTTATTTATTTTCCCATACTCAACCATTGATTTAAAGAGTAATTTTTAATCTTTCTATGTGGTCTGACAATTGCCAAAGGTTTTCCTCCTGTTTCTCTGCATTTCTCCCAAACACCATCTGGTCACTGAAATAAACTCCTGTAGCGATTCAACATATGCTGTAAGCCCTCATGTGTGAGGAAAGGTTGGTTCAACCTTCTTCCTACTTCAGTTCCTAGATGGTTGTGATCAGAAGGGTCATTGTTTTCCTGAGCAAACAAACCAAAGGCAGCTGATCCAGGAGCCAGTCAGACAAACCCAGCATTCTGGTTACATGAGAACATCCTTACATTCCTGTTTTCCTTGTGATTCAGTCAGAACATCGCTGCTTACACGGTGATAACTAGAAAGTTGTTGTGGAATAACTTTCTAGTTATTCTAGACTACTTTGAGTCATTCCTCAGTCTTGGCTCACAGTATGGTTAGAAGATTACTTTCCATGTGATGGGATCTTACAGACAAAGGAAATCAAAAACTTTAACACTCCATGTGGTCTTGCAAGGGGAAGAGGGAGATGTTGCTGATTTCTTTGTCTCATACCTGAAAGACTCAGGAGGAGAATCTAACAAAGTCAGCCCCTTGTGCTGTACTGTGACTGTAAGGATCTGCAGACAGCTGGTAATATATACAGTAAACAGAGGCCAGAATGTTCCTATTTTATTCCCAGTTTTATTGAAATCGTGGAGATGAATGAGATATCAAAAAGAATTGCCACAGAAAGAAACTGCCTGAATTTTAATCAGGGTCAAATCATTGAACGCAGCTGTGACAGATGAATGCAAAATTTAGTAAAGTATCTATTGCGAGACTGTAAATTACATTTCTCAAATAGTTGACATGCTACTTGGCAATGTAATCAATCTGGGTTAAACACTTGCACATAATTTATTTTTTGCAAACAGTTCCTTGAGATACAGATGATGAAATGAACTCCAATTATCGAAGAGATAAATGCTTTGTCCTTGTTCATATGTTTGGAAGAGGTTAAAAAGCACTTGTTTGTAGCACTAAGGAAGTTTATTTTGCCTCAAAGGAGTTATTACTCGATTAGAAGCTCCACAGTTATGTAAACTTTTGAAACAGCTTTCCTACTTTTGTTGCTGGAGAAATTGAATCATTCTGATTAGCACATTGAAATGAAAATATAATCTGTGACCTGAGAGAGCAGTTTAAAAAAGAAGGTAGAGAAGAAGACTTGAAGGTGTGTTTCTTCAGAATTGCTTTTGTTAGGGGTACTGATATCAACTCAGACCTCATGATGGAGGCAGCCATGCTAAACTTCTGTAACTTAACACACACCTTGTGTGCAAGTAGCAATTTCCTAATGTGTTTATAATTTAAACAGCATGATGTTCAGAATATACAACAAGTAGCATGGTGCAAGTTGAAGGTGGTGGCTGGTTGGGTCTGGGAGGCATCTTGATTTGTTTGCACTTTTAGGAGGCGGCAGCCAGCTGGTGGCCACGTGTCCCTGGATGGGAAAGCTGTCCCTTTTCCCTGTGGAATTAAACTTGCCACCCCAGGTTCCTGATGTCAGTTTGCAGGAGGCACTTGGCACTGCCAGGGCAGCCCAAGTTGAAGGTGGTGGCAGATTGGGTCTGGAAGGCATCTTGATTTGTTTGGAATTTTAGGAGGTGGCAGCCGGCTGGTGGTCACAGGTCCTACGTGCAGGCATTTACAATTAGATGAGACTATTTGATAAAAGCTGGGTATAAAACCTGCTACAGCAGCATCATAAAGATGCCAAGATGAATATCTGTCATATGTTAAATATTAATATGGAAGCATGAAATTATCCTCTGTTTTATGCAAGTGTTATGTGCTGAGAAAAACATGGGTAGCTGCTGCTGCTGTTTAACAGAAGCATGGCAGCAAATTCTGGAGAATCCCCCAGAGAGGCTTTGGGGGCCCATGCCAATCAGCAGGGAACAGGGTGTTGTGTGTGTTTCTAAATACAGTATGAGTTTAGAATAGTTCCAGATAACAAAGTGGTTAGATGTAGGAAATATGCAGTGGGATAGATAATCAGTCATAATCCTTACAGTTTCATCTCTGATGAAGTGTAATATGTGTCCTCATTTTCAGCAGGAGAGGAAACTGATGGGCAGAATTTATCCTACACACATGTAAACCATGATGTTCTTGCATCAATATTGCACCATACAGTAAAAATATACCCGAGAATCTGTTCTTCTGCCTGTGTCATTCCTCCATATCCCAATGTGCAGTGCTGCTCAATGCTTCTGCTGAATTCACTGTAGTTTACGTGAACAAGACATCAGTATCATTTATGTCTTCTGACATTAAGGCTTTTCATTCCTGTTGTAAGAAGAGGAATTCTGGTGCTTGGTTTGGGGAAGGCATTCCTCAAAAAATTAAAATGCAAATGAGCAATATTAGCAGATGGAGTCCTACAACATCATGAAAGGAAGGCAATTTTCCCAGAGAATAAAAACTGCCAAAGGGCTGCTACAGTACAATTATCTTAAATTAGGTACTCTTCTTCCATAAGATAATGACTTTTTGTCTTTTGATGTGGCCTGGTAAGTTCCCTCAGTCCTTTAAATTAATGTTGGAATTGCAGGCAAACAAAAATTTAATAATGTCAATTATTAGTGGTATAATTTGCTGTGTCCCTTCCTGGGTCTGTCATCTGTTTTCTTCAGTGAGAAATAATGGGGTATTTTCAGGTGTTAACCTAGTAGTTGGTGAGTCTTAAACTATTAGAAATAAAAGATCTAAATTAAGGAAATTGTTAAAAATGGTTGTTACTGCTCAAAGACTAAAGTTGGTTAAACATCTCGAGGAGAATGTATATGCAAAGTTATTCATAAAATATTTTTACATCTGAGAATAATGTATACTAAGAGCCTGATCCCTCACTCCAGCACGCCTGTGAAGTTTGTGCTGTACTGTAGCTATTGGTGTTACAGCCTTTCTGCTGATAATGAGCTTGGTGTTCTGCATAAAGGACATGGTCCTGTGGCAATGCACTGGGCAGAGATTGCACCAGCCTTGGCTTCTTCCTGCAGCTCTGCAGGTGAGTTGCTGTGACTGTGATGTCTTGATTTTTATAAGTGCTGCAGTGAAGCTGCTGAAAATGTGTATCGGCAGAGACAAGACTGAAATTTTAGTTTGTTATCTTTGCCTTCATAGCTGGTTATATAACTTGTAAATCTCTGTAGTGCAATGAATGTCTGCCTTGCTGTCCATGGAGAGGCTGGTGTGGTGAGTTTGGGTCTCCTTTACACAGATTTTCATTAATGCGAGTGGAAACAATTGCTGCAGCAGTAAAGT
Organism: Irena cyanogastra; assembly: GCA_013397155.1. Classification (NCBI taxonomy): domain Eukaryota; kingdom Metazoa; phylum Chordata; class Aves; order Passeriformes; family Irenidae; genus Irena; species Irena cyanogastra. The sequence continues at coordinate 248,096 of VWZV01004326.1, read as the reverse complement.
CATTAGTAGCTGACAACTGGCACAACCAGCAGCACATCTCTCAGGCAGCAGATCGATCTGGCACTCAGTCCATTTGTAGCCTCCATAGTCAGTTTGTTTAATTACCTGTACCCACTGTTACATTGTTTCATTCAGAGGCTGTTGAAGTACTACCCATACAACTTCTCTCATTCATCCTTTGGAAGATTTAAATAAATAAGAAGTTAGACCTTCCATATTTTCATAGTTAGGCCTTAAGACTCTATCTGGAGCTTTCATATGGGAAAATGTCATAAAATATTGGAAATATTGAAGTTCATCTGCTCCCAGGCAGGCAATATTAAAGGCAAGTGTTCCTTCAATGGTTTTCTTTAATACCTCATTTTAATTAATGACTCAGATATAGCTGGAAATCTTGGAAATAAATGAGAGTCTCTGGAGTGGTATTGACAGATGGCATGTATGGAAGTTTTGTAAAATAATTACTGGCAGTCTGTCTTCAGCAAAGACAGGTTGCAGTGTTGCTGTGACAAGACTAAACAAGCAATTTTTTTTTAGTTGTAGTTTGTTGCATTTCAGAGTAAGAGCTGTTATGAGAGAGTTGTATAAAAGCTTTCTGTGTAGTTCTGTAACACATGCCTCACCAGGCTGAGTACAGTCTGACTAATCAGTCATTCCTAATTTAGCTGTGTAGTTTTGCTATAACAGTATGTCCTGGTGCTGATTTTGTTTGCCCTTTTCACAGTTGAAGTAGAGCTGAGCATCTGATGAATTGTGCCCACATCATGATCTCCTGCCGCAGCTAATGACAAATGTCATGGGCAGGGGCATTCCCACCTTTCTGCCCAGCTTGCAGTTTTGCAATCTTGTAGTACTGATGCACTCCAGGAGACTGTTTGCCCTTATTAGAGGTGTCTCCTGTAGAAAGCCTGGCCAAGAGAATTTTAGATAGTTCTTCTGTAGGGTTTAGCTTCCTTTATCAGCCAAATCCAAAATACATTTGGCCTTGGGCTCACTTGGGGTGGCGGGGGTGGGAGTTGACAAAAGGAAGGATAGAAACTTCATTGAACACTTACATGGCTACCATCAAAACATTTCCAGAATTTGTGTATTCACATATGCTTCTTTCAAGTGCATGTGTATATGAAGAGAAATAAATGAAACTATTTTTGACACAATTAAATAAAATCCTATTTCAGTAGTTAGAGCCTATTTTGGGATTCAGCGCTTCATCTCTGTTAAGTATATAAGACTCAAATGCAACAAAAATATGTCTGAATACATCTGGTATTCAGACTGCAAAAACTGTGTATTTTGGGTTGCCTGTGTTCAAATCAATTTGAGTTTCCTGCATATTTTAAATATCCAAAGTATCTTAACAGAGAAAATGTATGGCAAGGCTTGCAATAAACTTTTTGGGCTGAGGACCAAATCTACACTGCACAGTTACTCTGTACTGTAAAAAGGGAGGAATAGAATACAGTGTGAGACTAAATATGCTCAAGGTTATGACATGTTCAGTGGCTTTTTAATAGCTACATGAGTTTTTAATCACTGGAATAGTAGAAGCTCCCTAGAATATTATATAATAGCCTTAGCAAAACTTAAAGAATCATCCAGATTCAGACCATGTGCCCTTACGGGATCTGTATGTGTAAATCTCTACCAAGTTCTCATTGATTTCTGCCTTGTGTGAGGATTGTATGTCTTGTTCATCAGAAATACAGGCACCCTGTGCACGTAATGAGCTTAAGGTAATAATTTGTTATTTTCCCTAAGAAGGCTAACTTGACAAACACACAATATTGACCTTGGTGTCACTGCTTAGGAGAGAACTACACTATGGTATTTTGCTTACCTCTGATGTGAAATTGCATATGCATCTATGATGTAAGGACCTGACAAAGAAAAAAATCCCACAGTATTTTAGACATCTTGTTTCAGATGACATCTTGCTCTTTGAGATGATTTATTTCCACATCCTTTTCATTATTCAGTTCTGATGCTGCTTAGAATGTTATCTATCAGTGCAGTTGCATGTTCTGATTTTAATCTCAAGAATGTCAACTTGCCTTTGCAAACCTCTACTAATAGCAATATACAGAAACATACTTGTGAGATTAAGAAACCTATAATGCTTAAGGAAAATGTAGAGTTGATCTGGCTCACTGTAATTCATGAATAATATGACTGAGCAGGATTTCTGCTGGTTGGATTTATCTGGTTTGCAGCCTGAATAGTAAGTAGAATAAAATCATAATAGTGATGTTCCTAAACAGGCATTCTTGAGATTTTAGATGTATCAATTTTCATTATTTGTAAAAAATTAACATCATGGAATGTTGTGGCCTGACATGTTTCTTGTTCTGATGTGCAGCAGTCTTGTTATTCCTAAATTAAAATGGACTTGGCTTCATACAGCCAAATCACAAGCCTTCAACATCCTCATCAGAGGCTGCTCCTTTTGATGCATTCTTTCCCAGTGTGTATCAGTCCTGCTCCCGTGGGAATGTCTCCTCCATTGCTGGGTGCACAGCAGCAATATTCAAAAGCCAGGAATGCACCAGGAGATTGATCCATGGGGTGCAAAACCCTGCCCAAAAATGAGCACTCAGCAGGGGTGTTTCAATGTATTTACTGCAGCTTCAAAAAATAATGCAGTGCTCCTTGGGAAATTATTTTAACTGAGTTGCCATTATGAGGTAAAAATTTCCTGCCTAAAGAGTCTTACTAAGGCTGGGAGGAGGAGAAGTAGGGAGAAGAAATTTATGGGCAGCAAGTCTCTTACAACTTTCATGCTGTTACTTTGTTTTTGTGGAAAAGCCTTTTCAAACTGAAAACTCTGCAGAAGAAATAGGCTGTTGTACCTCAAGCAACAGAGTTCCATAACTGCCATTTCTGAAAGATTTGGGTACTAAAGGATTTAGAATTCAAATGTGTAATTTTAGTATGTGTTGAAAACATTAATAAATTACTTTGCAATTTTGTACCAAAATAGGCTTCTGTTGTGAAGCAGAGATTTCTAGTATGTAACTATAAATTGCTGTCTTACAGTCCTTCTGTCCTACAAAGTTGCACTATCGAAATTTAATAGGATTTATATGCTGTGAAAAAACAAGAACCTTCAAATTCAATCTAAGTTTTGACTCTTTTTCCTTCCATCAGTTTTTTTAAAAGAAGAGTCTTTCCTCTTATCTGGCTTGACTTTCACTGCTTTGAAATTTAAGTCTGAAGCAATCATCTGAAATGTTTAAAGCATCAGTAATTACAGTAGCATTTTACATCTCTCAAGTCTTTTGTTGATACAGTCTCTTGTTATATAATTCGATCATTGGGCAATAAAACAAGAGATAGAAAGACTTAGTGTGTTCTGTGCTGCTGTGCCCTGTTGTCTTCCCACTGCTCTGTGCACTCCTGACTGGGAGTAAAGGAACTGTGGCAGGGTGGTCTGCAGCATTCCATGGCACTGAACAGGCACTGCGGTAAAACTGGCACAGCGCTGGGACTTGTGGTCCACATGTCCAGCACAGTGTCCTGCCAGGGATTAGTTTCATATTTCATGTATATGCAATCTGCATACACTGTCGAACACTAACTGGATTTAGAATGTTTAAATTCATCATTCAAAATGCGATTTTGCCCTTTCATGTCTTAGAGCAAAAATATGGCTGAATGAATTGGAACACTTCTGCCTAATTAATGAGTTTTATGTGTCACCTCATTGAAGAGGAATATGAATGATGGATTAAATGCCTCCTGTCTTCCTCCATCATTACCAGATGTGTTTGTGCCAGAGTTTGTCAAGTTAGCACTCATGCATAAGTGAGGAATGAATGGGATCCCTGTACTTTGTCCTGATCCATAGACTTGCCAGTGGGAGTAAAGAAAAGCAAGACTAGCAAAGTTTCTGCTACACTGGATTATGGAGCTGTGCAAAAGAACCAGCTACCAGTCACTCAAAGATAGAGCTGGAGGCCTTCAAAAGAATAGAAATGCAGTCACAGAGCATTTGCTAAGAGCAGCAGAAGATGCCTATGTAGCCTGGAAGGCATGAAGAGGCTTCAGGGCACCTCTGTTTAACAGAATGAGCAGTGACTCATTCAGAATAAAGTTTGAAGGGTCTGCTGGAATTCTGAATGAGAAAGAAAGAAAAAAAATCTTATGAAATTGGTACATGCATTTTGATTGAAGAGTGAGCAGTTTTTCTTGTGCTCAGTCTGTTTTCTCAGCTTTCCCCAAGCAAAATTAAGATTGATTAGGAATCATTAGGATTGGTTCATTAGGAAGAGTATATTGGAAATATTGCATCTATAAGAAATGCAGGATCCCACCTTAATGAATAGAAGTTGTGCTCTTAACAATGAGTGACTTCTGCTTTTCCACAGGCTTGGGCTTTTTCCTTTTTGGTTTGTTTTGCTGCCTCATGAAGTGTGCATCAGCACCGTGATGATACAGCTGCCCCTTCAGAGACATCTTTCTTAGTAACATGCCTGGTTAACTATAATGCAAAAACTAGGATTCTGTTTAAAAAAGGAAAAAAAATCTGTCACAGCTGTGAGTGCTTATTGATTGAGGGTAACAGTATTGTGTTACTACAGGAGATTTCCCTGATTTAGTCCATTAGTGAACCCTGAAATGATTTCCTACAGCAGGGCATACCTCCCCTGAGATAGGAGTGGAAGTCTTGACCCTAAATGAATCTCTTCTGGATCCAGAACAAAGGGTAGGGCATTTGTTCTGTTGAATCTAGAGTCTTTTATGGGCTATTGGGTTTCCAGCTGTACTTTCTCATACTGAGTGCTGAACTCTTCATGTCCAATGTTGATCCTCATCCCTTGTCTCTGGAGCTTACTGCACTACTCATCCAGAGCACACTTTTCTTAAGGAAGGCAACACTGCTGAGCTGCTGTTTCATGCTAGTGACAGAAACCCTCAGATGAGAAAAAGGGGCAGGAGCTAGCAGTCATGTGAATTATTAAAATCAAAACAACTGTCTGCACATTTTGGCAAGGTATTTCTTATATAATCAACATTTCTGTGGTTAGCAATCCTATTTTCCTTGAGCTACGGAACTCTTGTGAGTGAAACAATGTTCTCAATCATAACTGTGTGCTACAAATATGGTATCAGATCTCTTTTTAATAACTTCTCTTGTGCTGTTAAAAAACACAGTTAGAATAATTCTATTTCCCCTTGATATGTAGTCAAGTACCCTTTTGTAAGCTGTTAATAATGTTTTAAAATGTATTTTCTCAAATGCATTTTAGAGAAGTGTTGAAATCAATGATGGTTACTTTTTAGACAGGTGTTTTTTCTTAAAAATTAAAATTTCCTGGAACTATGAATTTATAGAAGTATACTTCCCTTGCACGAAATAATCTGTTTCCACCAGTGAATTGTTAGTGAATCCTTAAGCTTACAGAAAACAAATTAATGTGTGTAATAAGTGAAACATAAGTTTAGTTGTAGTGTAGCAGCAGTGGAGGGAAGACAGTAGTTTTTCTGAAAATCCCTTTTGATTGGCAAGATGAAGGATAAAAGGAAGTATGTCAAATTAAGTGGGTTTTATGTATTATTTAATTGAAATCATTTTACCCCATCAGACAGGTATTTGTCTTTTGCTGACAAGAACACCCAGTCACTCTTTCATTGATTTTGCTTGGACACATCACTATGGCTTTGCTGAAACAAGCAAAAGCAGCTCATTATCTTCTCTTGTTCTTTCCAATTCATCACCCAGGGCAGTCCTGTCCTTAAATTGTTCAATAAATCTCACCATGCCATCCTGAAGGCTCTGAGCACACAGGGCTGCACTGTATCTCCTACCAAGGATCCAAGGATCTATTTATTGGCACAAGCATAAGCACACATGACTCAAGGATTGCCAGCTGTCTCTTTGATATAGCTCCTCATCTGTCTTTAAAAATAGAGAACTACTCCTCTAATTTTGAAAAACATGTTTTTTCTTGTCAACTGCATTGTGACTTTAAATTTAATTTTCCAGTCATTACTTTACCTGATAATACAAATATTTTAATATGCAAAGTGCAATTATTATTCTATCCCATCTTTGCATTCAAAAACAAAAGGATGACTCTTGCCACAACTGCACTTGACAGAAATTGCTGTTGAATGTATCAACAGGGGTAGGTCTGAGAGTATAGATTACTGCTCCATTGTAAATTTTCACTTTGAATTTGTATAAGCACGAAGGAACTTGCATTCAGTTGTGATAAGGCCTAATACCTTCTCCAGATTTTGCTTAAGTGTTCAGACTAAGGTTCAGGGGTTTACAGACAGCATGAGGCACTACCTTCTAATGCTGTGCAGTGTGAAAGGAATCAGTTCTGTGACCAACTGGATTTACAGTGTTGTATCACCATGTATACACACATCATAATGTCTTTCCCTATGTCTTTCGCTCAGCTGGAGTTCTAGTTTGTTATTGTTATCTAAAAGCTTGTCATTGGAATTTTTTTCTTTTTTTTTCCAACAGTTAATCTGGAAATTAATATAATGGAACAAATTTAACTATGAACGGGGTAACAGTCTTTTGAAAGAGAGATGCTTTATATTCCAGAGGTATCCTTTCAAATGATCTATAGAAAGCATGTTTATTTTATCTATTGGTAAAATATAGTCTGTATTAAGGCAGAATGAATGTGAACTGTGAGATCATCAACAGAATGTAGCAGTTATTGAAATGGTACCATAAGTCAGTAAAGCAATTCTGGTGTATCAGTTTGGTATAAAGCATGCGTGAGATGGATTCACAAATGAAACAAAATTAATTTGGGCAACAAAAAAGCTGTGAGAAGGTGAAGAAAGTATAAACTGCAAACTTAATTCCTATACCCTGTCAAACCACTCAGTATTCTCTTAATAGATCTCTACAAACCAAGCACATCAATCTGTATTCTATGTGCTTATGCTAGGAGACCTAGTAAATACGATAATTTGTCATATACTTGCATGGTTAGTGAAACAAATTAGTTATATTTTCTATTACCATTTTACTCCTGTAAGTCTTGTAGCTATCTTGCGCTTCACATGCAATTTATGCCATGATTCATAAATTGCTCTAGAAACTGATATAAACTTCTGTCTGGCCTGGGAAATGGCAGAATGTTTTGCATTTTTCAAAGAGATATTTGAGATTACAAGATTTATTTTCATCTCTGTGTCACATTAAGTCACTGTTTTGCAATTAGGATTTTTTATTACTGTATAAATTTATGTTGGATTTGCTATTTAGATCCTTTAATGTTCTCTACCTTCTCTGTCAGTTAGCTATTTGGATAATGCACTGCTTTATAAAATTCTTTAAAGCAAATAATATTTATGAATGTCCTCATTATGGTATTTGACAAAGAACACGTGGTCTTATTCTAGGAAAGATCTTATTGGATATTAGTGTCTGATAAAAGTTCTAAAAGTGACATCAGAGTAATTGATATCTCAAAAGAACTTAAATTTCAGCTCCCTCATGATTATAGTACTTATAAATTTAAGCTGAGCCTTTTTAGTGGGCTATGGTCTCAAGTTATATGGTCTTTCCTACAGAAAAATCTTTACTACAGTTCACAAAGCTCTTAATAGTAAGAGTAGCTGTATGTGGACTGTGGTGCTACAGAAGGAGGGTTTACACAACCTTCAAGTTACTCTTTGAAAAGCAAAGACACCTCCCTAGCAATTGTGTCCACTTGAGAATCAATTTCAGCAAACCTCCAGCTACTCCTGATTTCATACAATTCTATTCTAGATTGTTAGTATCTAATTTTATTCCCTTCCCCTCTGGCTCATATTTATTGATTTGTGTTCTGTGCAATCAATATGTCTTTCAGTATGGATCATTTTGGTATTTGTTCTTTTAGGATTCTCGTGGTATCATTAATCAGTCTTTCTCCAGGGCTTCCCAGGTACTTGCTACAGTATTATGTAAGCTGGTTACATGAGCAGAATTGGCTTCTAAAAAGAAATCACCTCTCTTCCCCATATTCTTCCCCCCAGTTAAGAACAGTTTCAAATTAGAGCTGCTACTAGTTGAGTAAAAGTGTAAGTAAAGCTTCTTTGTCTCTGTGCAGCACATCTCTACTCACATGCAGACTGTTTGCACTGCAGAGGTAGCCCAGAGCCTCAACCCCCAGATTCCTTTCCTTCTGTAATAACAGAGTATTTTATACCAATTTGTTCTAACCTCCAGTGTAGTTTTGCAGCAGAGGCTGTCTCTGCTGTTCTGGTGACTGGTGATGATTTTCAAGATCACTCTCACTGTACTGGCAGCAGACTGTGTGGGTGCAGCATCTAATGGTGCTGTCTCCTTTGTAGTCTCATTAACACAGATATGGGGCTTGCTTAAAACTGCCAAATGTTTGCTCAAAGCTGCCTAAGTGCCATTCACCTTGAAATACAAATATAGACTTAAGTTGCTTTTTTCAATTAATGATATTGGTGATATTGCTGAGAGGGTGAATTAAGACATTAACATAATTTTTCAAAAGATTTTGTAAATCAGATTTGAAATCTTTTCCAGACCTTTACATGGGTTTCCTTGCAGAAGTTGTGATCTGTTGTTTAAATCAGTCAAAGATCTCCCTTCAACAGGAATTATGTCAATTATGCTGATGTTTTCATTAATTTTTTTGTGTAAGGAAGTTTCCTTGTATCTTATTGTAGTGGAAAAAATTAATTATATTTCAACAGTGGCTTTCTAGCTCATGCAAGTTGGGCTGTCTTGCCAAGCTATGCTAAGAGCATCTGCTTGTTTGTTTACAGATTGTCTGGTTTCCTTTAAATGTTCAGCGGTTTGCACTATTCAGCCCACTAGAACTCTGTTATATTTCCCTATTTAAAAAAGGAAATAGGGTTCCCAGGACTTTGGTATATCCTTTCTGTAATAAAACATACTGAGCTGCTTTTCATACAATCTATGATTGTAGGTTTTATTGGCTTGGGTTGATTGCAAGTTGCTTTTGCTTTCCTCGGTACAATTACTGTCCATACCTAACCAATGTCGCACTGTACGTATACTGTTTGTTAGCTTAGAGCTGTGCAGATGGTAAACAGGCATACCAGTCATTTGCATTAAAACACAGAATTGATTCCTTCTAATACTGAAAGACAACCAGCCTGTACAATTAAATTTCTTTGAAAATGTTAATGTAATTAAAATGCAGAAAAAGCTGTTTGAATACTCCTTAAGCCAACAGTATTTCAGAAGAATATGGTTATTCTAAAAGTACAGATTTAAAAAATGGCAACCAATGTTTTTAGTGTGTGGCATGGTGTTTGTGACAAAAACTTTTTTTTTTACTTCAAAACTATGGAAATTTGAAGAGGCACTGTCTAAAATACTAATATCTTCAAAGCTGGCTGTTACGTGCAAAGAATAATTCAGCAGTTTGAAATTTGGCACATAGGAATCTAACCTTGAACTGTTTTTTTATTAATGTTCCAGATCACCTGAGCTCACGAGAACACCAGCTCTTCCCAGAATGTTGTAATATGGGCAAACATGGAGGTAGGTGTAAGGCTTTTCCTTCTTTTTTTTTATTTTTGCAACCACCACACTCTCAGTAATTTGCAAAGGTTTATTTAATATCCTGTAGCTGCAGATGTCCAGGTGTATGATTGTTCTTATGCATGTTGTCCTGTGTATAACTATTGCTGTTACATTGGTTATTGCTGCTGTATAAGTATTGTTCATTTACTGTCACAATATCCTTGGTGTAAGTTGAAATGAGTCTACAAATTTCTTCTGATTGATAGTCTGATCCCTGATTACCAGGTTGAGAGTTGGATGTTGTATGGACTGGGTCAGTATGACCAAGGACCTCAGTGTTTATCCACTAAGGATTACAAATGGATGTGAAGAATTTGCTTGCACTTTAATTTGCATGTGTTTGATTTCCAAAACAAGGATCTGAACTTTCAGTAGGAGGGTATAACACAGAATATGCATTATGAAGACTTAGAAGTGTAAGTGTAAGGGCAAGCATTATTTTTTGATAAAATGATAAATGCCTGTTTAATCTGAACAGTAGAAACATGGTGGTATTGACTGTGCATAAAAGGTAAGAAAAGGTTTGGTCATTATATCTGTCCCATAATATTGTGTTGCTCATTATGCTGTGAGATGAGTAATATTTCAGAAGTAGCTTTGTTTGCACTCCTAAATGGACCAAGTAATCCCAGCATTATCTTTAGTTAAAGTATTTTTGATGTCTAACTTGCTTCTTTCTCTACATCTTCATGCTATTCTTGCTTAAAATAACCAGCAGAGACAAAGCCTTTATCTATTTGGTCTCTCAAGTACTCTTTACTCAAGACTAGGTGTGGTTATGGTTTAACTTCCTAAAAATCTGTTCATCAATCTTTGTTCAATAGTAAATTTGACTGTGTTTCTTTGTGATAGCCTCAAGTGCTTTACAGTGTTAGTAAAAGCAGTAGCAAAAGGAACAAACAGCATGGGCTACTAACTTGCCAATGAGTTACCCCACTGATTTTGAGTTTTACTTCCCACTCTTTCTTGCGTTTTTATCTAGAAGGCTTTAGCTACTGATAGATGGCAGCTATGGCCCTAATGCAGCCCTGTGTCCTCAAGTATTTTGAAATTTTTAGGGCTGTATAAGAATCTAACTATTTCTCTTTCACTCTTTAATGGTGATAAGTTGGTATAAATTGTAAAAGGAGCATAGGTTATGTCTTTTCCCTGACATGACACACTGTATGTAAAATATGGAATATAATATTTGAGGTGTCATGACTTTGCTCACACCATCATGTTAATCCTTGCTATTTGGAATTTTCCATATATCCATAGTACAACACATTTCCCTGCTGAATAATTTTATGCTTCTTTCTAAACTGTGCCCATAATATATAGTGGATTATTAGGACAGGTGTTAAATCTAAATACCAGCTTTCTTTTGTGACTTACCTATTTGCTGGGGATTGTAGATGGGGAGGATTGTTCAAGGAAAGTGCTACCCATCAAACCAAAAGCATTACAAAAGACATTTCAGCCTTTTTGTTTTCACAGTGGAAAAGAACCCTATTTATAGCAGAAGTTCAAAACATTTAATGCACTTGTCAGTAGAACTACTTAGTCATCTCTGAGTTATCCAAGGTAATGGGAGAGAAATTCAGTGTAGTACAAATTGTATGTAAATTAGGCTTCTATCTTCAGTAAGTTCGTTTTTGAAAAGCCTCTAAGCAGTTTTCTGCAGAGAGTAGGTTTGGGCTGCTTTAAACATCAGAAACAGAGCCTGCTGCAAGTGGCCTCCCTTGTGTGACTGGGAGCAGGGAGGGAAGCAAAGGAAGGACCAGTTGTGGTCCTTTGCTCAAACTAAACTGTGCGTCACTGAGAACAGGCTGTAGATCCAGCTGCAGCCTCAGACAAGCGGGGAAGGGACAAATTATAAGTATCTCTGAAGCACTAAATCAACCATAGAAGAGGATTTATGCAAGTGAAAAAGAGACTTCCTAATCACAAAGCTGTTTCTGTAATTACCACAACAGAATCAGGATCTGTGTCATGTGCCGTCGTCTCCTGCACTCTGTTCTGACTGTAATATGCACCAAAGGTGTGCTCCTGTCTTTTAAGGAGACAGACAATATTAGAAAACTCAAATCTACATGCTGATTTTTTATCTTTTGTATTTTGTCATGTATTTTCTTTCTGAAGTATGAAAAAAATTCATGAACTGTTCACTAATATTGAGAAGTCCAGAGGTGCAATAGAGAGCTACCTATTTCATCCTCAGGGAATTTCCTTGCTGTCAGGATGTGTGTTAAACGCCACATTTTGCCTTCACACACAACATCTCGCTGGAATCCAGGAACAATATAAATAAGGAAGAGGTTTCATTTTAAAGGATGTATGTATCTTCATTACTGAGCATACCATTCTAAAAATTTTGAATAAATAAGTGTCTTAGCTGTGCTAGAAATCACTGGCATTATTAATTATCCTCTTAATGTATATCCTCTGTAATAATTAGTCTTACATGGTCTTTGACTGATTACATGGCATCTTCCTGTTTAATTTAGTGTGCTACATCCTCTTGAAAATACTCAAATATACACATGATGTGCTTTCTCACTCAGAAAGGGATCTATACAGAGTTATTGCTGACTACATGCTGCTTACACTTAAAAAGAGTCATTTTCTGTTTTCGTCTTTCAAGAAATATCCCTTTTAATAAATAGATGATCTGAATTCCACTTTTTCTTAGTAATGAAACTGCAGAGAACTGAACACATTGGAGTTTGGCACGTGGCCTTTGGTCACTGATGACTGTCCTTTGTTGATGATGCCATAGAAGTATTTCCATAGTCTGGTGCTCTGGAGAGCCTTCATTTAAGATGAATGTGTTGCAATGGGACTTGGGATCTGAATAATAAATTGGTATTAAACCCTCTAAATTAGAAAAATACATAGTTTATTAAGCAATTACAAAAAAGGGTTTGAATTTCTTTGAGTGAGCTAAGGAATGAGAACTCTGAATTAGTTAAAAATGTAGTTGTGGTATTTCTACCCTGCAAGGCTTCATAGTTTTCATTTTTAGTACTTTTCAGATAACAGAATAGTAAATTTTCCTGATGAATAAAAATTATTATGTAATTATTAATTTCATTTAAAATTTGCATTTGTATATCTTTAATTAAAATGCAGTATAATGTAATTAGGCTGTATTCTGCTGGTAATATAATCTAATACACACCAAAAAATTCAAATTTAAGGCTTAGTCTGTATCTAAATGTTATCAGGATTCCTTGAGGGTAATGCTCTTTGCATCCAGCTACTCTGGATATTCTTTGCGCTCTGTGAATGCTCAGTAACTTCTAGGGGCCATGGTTTTTATTCTGAATACTGAAATAAATCATACTAATTATTTTTCAGAGGGTTTATAGTTCTGATAGATAAAGTAGATCAATATCAGGTCCTTCATTTGCAGTCAACTACATTCTTGCCTTCTAACAATATCTGAGAGTCAGAAGAAACATTTTCAGTGTTTCGAATATATTGGAGTGTGATTGCAAACATTTAATATAAATATCATGTATGTTAGCCTGTAACCCTTGGGGATAGCTGAAGTCTTTTTTCTCAGGAACTGAAATATTTCCAACTACATGTTTGCTTTACTAGAGAGCAAAAAAAATCAATTTTGTGACAGCATTTTTTCTTCAGTGGTCCAGTGAGTTTGAGCGGTGTGTTGAAGTGCATAGCTATGCTATTACATGCCTTTTTTCTTTTTTTTTTTTTTTTTTAATTAAAGTTTTGGAAAGAACCAATTTGTGATCTTTGGATTTTATATATGGACTCTTGATCTTTTGAGAAGCTGAATATTTTTTCTTGAGAGCATTACTTTTTCTATAGTATTCTATTTGGCAGGATCTTTTGTGAAAGATCACCCTCATTTCATTACCACTGTTGTTAACTTCTCTCTGTTAAACTTTGAGTTTTACAATGCAAATTTGATCTGAGTGCAATCTCCTTTGCATTAGCCACTTGAATTTATTCTATAGCTGAAGGAACACCAATAACTTCTCTGAAGTGGTTTATTTTGGTTTCTAGTAAAGATTCAGGCTCCTTGACAGTGTGGCAAGCATATGCATCTTATGTAGCTTAAGAGGTTGGTTGCTTCTCACAGTAGTTGTTTTTCAAATGAGAATATATTGAATGATCTCTCTCTGAGGCTTTCAGACAATTACATTTCACTGACTGGACTCAGTGGGAGCTGGAGGCAGCAAGTGTGGCAAGAGCTGTGAGAAAATAAGCTTCGTTCCATAGTTCTAACAGTATCACAGCTGCTAACAGGCCTGTGCTCAGTGCATGGGAGTCAGTCAGTGGTTACCCAGGGGGTGCAGGAGCTGCAGAGAGAAGAGAATGGAGTAGTTTGCACCTGGGTGATGGACAGCTCTCCCAGTCACCTTTGCAGGGAGGTGTTTGACAGATGGCTTCAGGATCTTTCCAGGTGGGAATTTTGGTGGGTTCTCAACATTCCCCTGCTAGCTCTTGCTGTGTCTAGTCCAATTTCTAAGCTTGAATTATTGCTCTGGTGGTGTGTCCTATAGCATTCCTGCTGCAGAAGAGGGCAAATTGAATATAGGGAAGATATTTTATATAGTCTATAGAGATGGCTCCTGTAGGTGTGAAAATGGTCAGAAAATAAAGATAAAGGCAATGGATTAGGCCTGTGCTGGAGTGGTTGTGTGGGATCATGGGCCAGCTGGATTGTGAAGTTTGAGCAGAAGAATTGCCTGAGTAGTCACTCACAATCCAGACTTAAATGATGCTGCAAGGAGCCTGGCCACAGAGGCTCCCAGTGCCTCCCAGACAGGCACTGGCCATCCTGGTAGAGAGCTCTGGTTCCCCATAGCAGTGATACCTGATTCTCAGATCCTAAACAGTTAAGGTTTTCTTTGTGGTGACCACTCCATTTATGGGTGTTAGTGCAGCAGTAAGCACCACTGAAAACCAGTGTCCTTTTTTGTCATGGTAAAATTTTATCTTAAAAAAGTAAAAATGTTCTATTTTCTGTTTCATTTCATTCACAATTTGTTCATAAATTCACTTCTGACTGCTGTGTTTGTCCCCATTTCTCTCTCTCCCAGATATTTGCCACTTGTCATATCTGTCAGCTCAGCTGCTCAAATGAGCCTTGACCTGCTCCAGCTAAAAGTGGATCTGAGGGAGCTTTAGCAATGCACCAGCTTTCTAAAGTAGTGATCTGTTAGTGTTTATTGGATTAATAATTAACATGACCATGCTCTTGCAACTATGTATTTTTTATTGCTAATTCCATTTTGATAGTTATTGAAGGTGATTTGTATTTTGTCTTGGTAAACAAACAAGACTGTGTTTCCCAGTCTCATTTTGCCGATGTCTGGAATTTCCTTTGTAGACTGTTCATTCCAAAAAAAAGGAATAGCTTGAAACAATTTATTAATATAACTTAAAAAAAAAAGAAATTAAAGGTTGCTTTTGTTTATAGCTTCTGTTGCTTTTATAATGAAGCCTTAATAAAGATCTCATAGCTTATTGCTTTCTTTGACTTACTTTGTTCCAAACTCCCAATAAATGAGGCTTTGAGTGATGATGCTGATGGAGTAGGCAATGAAAGCCTTCTACTACCTTTTTTTTTTTAACCTGCTTGGGCGTGATGTCACTTTTAGCTGCAGCAGACTATGGCAATTACATGGATTTTATTATCAGTGTCGTTTTTCCCTATTTTTTTATTGCCTGCAAGACACAATGATCCTCTTTTGTTTGCCTCAGATGGTATTCTGTTTCCCACTGAGCTGTAAGACCAGTTTCCAGCTTTGACTTAACAACTTCTGCTTATGTTATTCATGGTTTAAATGGTAGTAATTACTCAAGTGTAAAATAAGTATGCATCCTCTGTGATAGTTTAATGTTTTTCCACTGTACAGTACTGTCTGTTGATTTATAATGGATAATTATAACCTATTCATATAACCATATTTAACCACCTATAACCATGTTTATGTAACCTTTATAACCATGTTCTGCAGAGGATGAAATGGAACATACATTGGGGTTATGCGCTTTATGATTATGCATCCAGAGTAACAGCAGAGAATAGGAGTTAATGTGGGTGACTGGGAGCTTGTTACAGCAAGCAAATCTATGGAGTGTTTGAAGCTGATTTTATTTAGTGAAACTCCCTAGAAAAAGTGAATGGCACAACAAATGAAAGTGTTGCAAAATCGTGTAGGGTGTTCATGTCTTACATGCGAAGGGAATTGTCTCTAGAACTTTTCTTCCTGCTTCTGCTTGGACTAAGTCTGTCACTGCTTTCTTTCCTTTTTTTTCTGTAAGGATCCAGATGGAGTGGGCACAGATTATATGAGTAGGGTGACCGAATTAAATGAGGGTATCCCTGGACTGAGAGCTGCTATTTGATACCAGGCTATTTGTGATGTAGCAATTGCATCTGGTTTTCCCATTTTCAAACCTCAGTACTTGCAGCCCTGCCCTCCAAAGGGAGCTGTTATGCTCTGTAATCCTGAGCCATCAGCACAGTTCCCAACACCTCACCAAGATAGGTTAAGAAAGATCTTGTGTCATAGTTCCTGTGTTCTACTGATGGGGAAACTGTTGGGGTTAAAATCCTTGTTTCCATAAATTCCATGCTTGAAGACTGGATAATTTTAAACCACTGTGGAATTCCTGTGACTGAACTAGGGGAGTAGAGCCAAGCCCATACCACCTGCAGCATCATCTCTAGATACTGGCTATTGTGACAACAAAATATGTGGAGATGTGGATCTCCTCCTACGCTTCAGCAGCAACAGGCATTTTTACAGCTGCTGAATGCTGTGTCTTGGGTTGGGAATCTTGCCTCTGTGGTGACCATCCAGAACAAAACCCAGTAGCTTCCATTGGTTTTTCCAAGCCAGGCAGGCTAAAGTTCACTTTCTTTCCAAACCAAACACAAGAGCTGTGCAAGGCAACACTGAGCAGCTGTAACTCCAAAAGGAAATCTGCCTGATTCTGTGTGCATGTGGCATATTACTAGGAACGTTCTATTAGGAAGAATAGGGCAAAAATGAGGTTTTTCCTATGTGTACATTAGGAGAGACACTAGTCTTTGCCCAGGTCAGTTCTCCTACCTACCAAGGCACAGAGTTTAGAAAGTGGTTTTCTTGGGCTCAAATGGAAAGATTTGAATATAAACAAAAGGATTGAATTAAAATAAATATGTTTATATTGTATTTACATTAAATATTTTTTTCACCCTGCATAGTTAATAATAATACTGCTATTCCTGGTGCTGATGTGTTCAGAGTTGCAAATTATTAACTAGGGCAGATGAAGATTATTTGGTGCATCCTGGGGTTAGCATAAATTTCCAGAATATTGGGATACACTGATAATTTATGTGGTAGGAGAATAAAATGCTGCTTTTGACTTTTCTTGTGTTCCCCTAATGCACATCTGTAGCATAATGATGAGATGTTCTGTGTGTGCCTGTTTGTGCTGGTTGCTTACAAAGAACAGCAGCTTGAGGGGCTTATCAATATTAATATACCTCTGCAAGTCTGTAGTTTCTTTCATGGAATGAATGCTTACAGTAAGAGGCTTGGATACAAGTTTCAAGAGAAATATATTTAGATGCAGACAGAGAGAAGAGGACCATTAAAGGTCCAGTGTATGTTTGTGTGTATATTATTTTATATATGTGTGTTTATATGGTGTGTATATATATGCATACATAAATATATGTACTGACACATACATGTGGATATACAAATTTGTTCTTTGCTGTCAAAGTGTAAAATTAAAGCCCCAGAATATGTTTCTTAAAGAGCTGATGGAATTCTCCTTTATTTTCAGGAGAAATTTATGAATGATGCTCATGCATCAGTATCAGCCAAAGTTTTAGTACATAGACTTCAATGGGAATAGTTGCAAAACACTTTGGTGATATTGTAAAACTGCCATTCAGCTGGGCTGGCTGTATCATAGGGTTTCTTTGTGCTTAATTGCTTAGAAGGGGATTGTTCTGTTTTCATCTTCATCTCTGTCTTCACAGCTACATGGTCTCAGGAAAAAGTAGTGTGAGGTTTCTGTTTCACTCTGTTACTTGCTGAACTTTGGGAAAACACTTCACAAACTCTGTCTTGAGCTCTGAGACATCCCAGCTTAGTTGGGAAGCTTCTTGAAAACATTGGCCAAGAATTCTTTCTGACACTCCTTTGGAAAGGGTGCAGAGGCAGCACAGCCACTTCAGGAAATGATTGTCCTTGTGTTAGATGTAGTCATTGCAATCAACCATTATACTTTAGTAACCAAGAGCATTATTTGGACAGGTCTCTGCCAACTATTTGAAAGCAATTTAACATAAAAGGGTTACTGTACCATTAAAAATTACAGGAAAATTGTTTTAAGTTGACCAGAGGAGAAAAAAAATGTAAACCTTTGATCCTTGTCTTTTCAGATAGCTGTGAATGAAATGGACTTTTTCACATAATGTCTCTGAAGAGATATCATTAGATCAATTGTTTGATTCCAAAAGTAGAGATAATATTTATAAGAGGGAAGAAAAGAAATGAAATCCTGGTTTATTACCTTTTACAATAGTGAGGGAACAAAACCATTCATGTTTCAGCCATGATCCAGTGACCAATTAAGAGGTACTGCAGTTGTGCTAAAAAGATGTGGTGCTGCTCATGTTTCTGGTATATTACTAGGTCACTGCTTTGATGCTTTCTTGTTCCCTAAAGAAAGGAGTTAATATGGGATGAATTATGCCATAGTGTGTGTGCCCTTGTTGTTCATCTCTAAAATTATGCCCTATTAATTTGGCTCTCAAAAATAGAGGGGGAAGGTTTGGTCTAAGTAGCTTAATGATTGCTAGGAAAAGGATTCTATCCATGCCCCTGGTGTCTATATGAATACTTGCCTCTGTTTCCAGTCAGATTTATAACCTTATGGTCTAAATCAATAAATAGATTCACTTGATGGATGGTTCCAGCAGGGCATAGAGCCCTTGTACTCAGGTGTAAGCACTTTACAGATGGAGCAACGTGTAAAACCAGGAATAGATTGAGGGTACTTTACTCATTGGAGTTGTGAAGCTGATCCCAGAGCCTCCCAAAGAAACCGGAGAGAGAGACTCCTCCACAGGGCATTTCCAAGTAGCTTGATGAGTCTGCCCCCAGTATTGAGCTTTCCCTGGAGAAGGGATTCCATTGCAACTGCACTGGCTGGGAAGCATTTGGTCTGTCTATGTGCCTATGGACTCATCCTCTCCATACAGATCAGGATACTCTGGTTAAGTACTTCCACAGGGAAGGATGTTAGAACGAGATCTCTGTGGATAGGAGGTGTGTTCTTCATTTATAATGAAGTTAAATCCAGATGAGGATGTCATTCAAAATAAAAATTAATAAAATAATTTTGTGTTAGAAGCCTGAATTTATACAAACATGACCTTTTAGCCTGCTTTAAGTACAGCTTACAAACAGAACACATTTGAGAGGCTGCAAACAGTAGGAGTCATCTGCTTTGGTTTAAATGTGCATTCCTCCTGCTGTGATAATTAGCAAAAAGTTGAAAGAGAATTAAGCGTGAGGGGTTTGTTTCTTAAACATTAACTTTTGGATGAAGCATAAATAATGAAGCAAAATATGTCCATAATTAATGTTATGTCATTGCTACAATTCACTGAGTATTAGATAAAAGTGCAGGAGCACCAGAATATTAAGTAGTTTGTTCTGCTCTTTAATGAGTTGATACCAGATTTCTGTTCACACTTCTTGTTTTTAAGGCTGTAATGCAGACCTATTTAGAAATGCACAAACAGGGAAGAATTCATTGTCATGCAGTATTGGGAGTTAATCAAGAGTTATCTGCTATTCACAAACAGCCAATTTTAGAATTATCTGGCAGAAATGCAGATTAGGTACTTGGTTTTCAAAGTAATAGTGAGGAATATGTCATCTTTGTTGGCATTTTGAAGTATTACGTGAGACTGTCCAGGATTCATCTCAGATGGGATCAAATTTTATATTAAATGATAGATAAGTGTACACATTCTAAATGGTGAAAATGGATCTGAACTTTAATTCAGAAATAATAATCTGAACCAGCTCTATGAATTCATTAATAAATGCACTTTGCATGAGAATGCTGTAGATACAGACTAAAATTTTATAAATATAAAAAGACCTAAAATATTTATCATGTAGTAGTAATTGCTGAATGCTGCTGTGTTACTCAGAAACTGATGGTGTATAGATGCTCATCACTGGAGAGGAACTTCAATTTACATGGTTTAAATCAAATCAGGATCAAAGGGATTTATTGTCTTATTAATGACACATATTCAACAATCTGTAAATTCAGAATCAAAATGTTTTCTATCAGATCTCCAAACACAGGTATGCTTTGAAGTTTTTTATTTATTAAAATGAGATCTCCAAATTCCTTTGCACCTCATTAAACACCAGAACAACTTTTCAATGTTTGAAATAAAATTATTTAGAGTAAGAGTAGCTGTTAGAGCTAAATACAAAGTTCTGTCTGCCTTTCCCCTCCCACAGAGCAGTGACCCTGCAATCAGAAGCCAGCCAGCAGTCCCATGGGTGAGATGTTCCTGCTGTCCTTCTGACCCTGTGCTCTGCTGCTTGGGACAGAAGGGGCCCTTCTGTAGCCTAATCTAACAAGGGGAGAGGGGCCAATGATCCTCAGTGCACAGGGACAAGATGATACAGAGATGTAACAGGCAGTGTAAGCAGCAGTGTTAATTATCCTTCTATCTTCTAGATACAGCATTTGGGAATTGATAAATTAGTTCGGGGGGGGGATGGAAATGTGGCACTACAGTGTTTCAAGGACAATGCAGCTGAGAAATTGTGTTTTATATTAAGGTAATCCAGTAAACAATTTTAAACTCCTTGATAATTACATGGAGCCCCATGCTGATCAACATGGAACAGTTTATTACAACAGTGGCTTGTGTTGTTTTCTGTAATGTTTAATATTTGGTGTGTTTGGATCATTAAAAGAACATAATAATCCATGGATCCACATCTCCAGTTTAATTTCTAATAAGCAGGACACTGCCTTGGAGGGCCTGGAAGCATGAAATGTGTTGCAAATAAAGAAATTTTAAAGTGAATTTCTCCATTTGCAACTTTGTAGATCATGGCTTGCAGTTCTGCTACCAAGTTGTACTAATGAATAGAATCTTTCTAACATGATGTCAAATTCTGTTTCATTTTTTATCTTGCATAGGGTGAGATGGTTGCTTTTTCGATAGCAAACAGAATGTAAAATCAAAGAGAGCTCCGTGACTCAAATGTTTCAAGTATTGATATTGTGCATTAACCCATCTATTTCCAAATATTCCTTAAAATAATCTTTGCATCTGTAAGCGTTACCAAACCAGAGGCAGAGTGAATTAAGTGTCAGCTCACTCAAGTGGCTTAATGTATTAAGGCGTTCGAATGCCTGGTAAAAGCACACAACTTTCAGTGTGGTGTATTCTTCCTGATTTTGGTTGTATGATGACAGCACTTAGTGATACTGGTCCTAGTGAAATGTGAGGTCTGAGGAAGCTCATATTAAAGCACAACACTTGGAGTGCAACATGTGTGGTGGAACCATGGAAGACAAAGGCTGGGAACACCTAGGGCCTGCAGTTGAAAACCCCTTAGCAAGCCACTAGCAGCAGTGGAGAATGTTTTAGAGGCTTTTCTTGCTGGAGCTCTATATGGATTTTTTTAAACAATGGCTAGTGATTATGTTGAGCTTCTTTTTGGGTGGGTAGGAGTGGAACAGTTTAAAAAGTTGCTACAGTCTCTCACTGATAGAGTAAGGTGGGGAGTTTGCCCTGTTTCAGCATGAGCAGCCCTACACCCACAGTGAGTCCATCACACCCTGTGAGTAGAATGGGCTGCACCTGAGCTGGTGCTGCAAGGCTGAGAGCCAGGACATCTGGAATCAGAATTGACTCTCTTGGATGTTATAACTCCTTGTAGTTTTACTAATTGTCAGTGTTGTTACGCTGACCTTGGTCTCAGAATATTTCTGATTAAGAGTAGAAATAGTAATTACAGATTATATAATTGCAATTTCTACTTGAACTTCAGCTGCTTATTCTGATGAAGCTGTATCGTAAATGTAGGATTGGATTAATTTCAATCCTGTACTTCTGATATTGATGAAAGATTAGGTAGGAAAACATGAAAATTATGGAGAGCTGAATCTTCAGCTCGCTGTGAGGGACTTTGAGTAAAAAGACAGATGTTATGGTTGATGGTAGTTACAAGCCTTCTAATGTGATTCAGATTTGGAGGTCTCCATAAAAGCACTCACTTCTGGCATCCTGGAAAGGCTGTAACACCCACTTGGTATTTGAAATCAAAGGAACCCTTCTATCAGTGCTCTCTTCTCTTATGGAATTCCACCCTAGGAGTAAGTACTCTGCTCTTTGGATATACTGGGTTTGTATTTTGTGAAATGTAGTTGTTCTGAGCAGGTAACTGCCAGCAGTTGTGCGACTCCTAAAGCACTTGCAGTGGCTCTGTCTAAAGCAGCACTACATTAGTATTGCAACTCCTGAAGCCAGCACTGATCTGGATTTGTTCACTGTGCTGCATAATTTAAGTCTGATGTTTATATCCTTCACTGTCAATTTAAAATGTAGCATATATTTTCTGGTGCTTTCTGTTATTTATTCTTTATGAGTTTTTTAAATTTAGCAGGGTAAGTAGGAGGCCACTCCCCCTCCAGGATGAATGCCTAAGAGTCAAAATTTTTGAAGGAGACTGAAAATAGAACGAGCTGGGTTGAGGTGCTGAAGAGCTCACTGCAACAAAGGTCATTGTTCTCATGAGTACAGTACCTTCCACTGTCCCTTTGGTCTCCATGCTACTTTTCTGTAAGCCTGATTCCAGCTGCATTGGAATTTGATTCTCTCTTAAAGTTCTTTGATACTTCATTTACAGTTGCCATCTGGCTCATCAGTCTTGTTAGATTAGGATGAGGAGCTGCTGTCTGCACCCTCTTGTCTTCACTGGATCCTGGATATCCTTAGGCTTTTCTTTCTCCCCATATTGACTTACTGCAAATTTGTTACTGGGTTTCCTATGCCCTAATTGTGTTCTTTCTAACCAAATAGATTGAAGAGAACCTCATGCCATGTTTGCTGTCTTTTCCCACCAATTCAAAGAGAGATGTTAATATCTTAAGGCCAACTTCATCCTCATAAATTCTGGCAAAAAGAAGGATCATACACCTTGCTTCTGATCCTGTAGCTGTAATGGTTGATAGCAGGAATTTTGAGTCACTGCTTCTTTGATGATATGGCGAAATTCCCAGGAGTGTAGTGATGTGATTGAGGTGTGAGACCATTTAGGCAATGTTTTGAGGATGAATGATTCATATTTGTGGGGCATTACCATCCTGTGGTGCTGAAAACCAACAAAGTTAAGCGTTGATACTTACAGTTTCATTTTTGGTCTTTTTTTTTCGGACATGTTTGCAGAGAATTGGGGATATATTGGAATACATATGGTCATGAATCAGTCAAGCAAATGTTGAGATTTTGTATTTTTTATGTGGTCAAGTTATTCTTGAAGTTCTGCACTTGCTGAACTTTTTGCATTTGATTTTTTTTTTAAACGCAACAAATCAATGTGAAGCTGAAGTGTAAAGTGTTTTACTTTTCCTCTTTCATCCTATATTGGTTTTTCTTATTTTTTTCTTTTATGTTTTCTTATACTGTTCTTTTCTTTCCTCCATTGATTAGTGTAACTGGGGGCAGATTTTGCAGTAGTTTGTAGTCAGATCCAGTTCTTTCTGTCTATAAACAGAAAAGTCCTTGTACTCGTGTTGTCTGTATAGTCTCAGTGAGAATCATGTAACATTTAAGTGACCTTGGAAGATGAAATGCCAGACCTTGCTCATGCATCAGATCTGTAGCATAATTAAAGGATGAAAATGTATCATACTGTTTTATGAAGATATTTGAATGCTAAGTGAGGAAAGCTTCAATCTTTTTTCTTTTTAATTAGATTGTAGCACAAAGGTTAAATCAGATGAATTATAAGACTCCTATGCTTATGCTTAACATTTTAGTTACATATGTCCTGGTTTATATGGCTATTAAACAATTACAAGTTTTTATATATTCATATATCATTTTATTTATGTGCACATACACAAATATATCAATAGCATAAGACAGAATATTCAGCCTGATGATTTGTGGAAAATCTGTTGCTTTTCTGTTGGCAGCTTTGTATTAAATGAGTGAATTGTTTATAACTGACACTGCCAAGTGCTGTAAAGAGATACACGTTGTTACAGGAACATGTTGACCAATTTTTCTTTCTGAACTTCTGTCTTAGAAGGAGTCTGGCATCTCAGGGATTGCATATGTGAATATTTTCCTGTGACCTCTCACCAGGGAATTGAGAACACCTCACTTCTCCATATTTTCTTTTAAAATAGAGAAAAAAAGTTACTAAAAATCTGAATTGCTAGTGAGTGGGAGCACTCTGCAGTCTCCTTGCATGACTTCCAATAATTAAATGTGTGCCTGGACATCTGTTTCAGGCCTGAGAAAGGAAAGATACTTAGCTAATTCAGTGTAATAATTCAGTTATTTTATTGCTAGTTTTACTTAAATATAAATCTTTAGAAAGTTTTACATTACTTACTAAGAATGAGATTAGTTAGGGTTTGTATGCAATTTTTAACTTTGATACGATGGATCATCACACACAATACAGAGACCATTAAGAACCAGCTAAGTGTGAATTCTCCATTATTAGTGTGGGAAGCTACTGTAGTTGCTTTAACACTCAACAAAAGGAGTAAGATTTTAGAGGTGCTCCACGATTGATTTAGAAAATGAAGAGAATCTTATCTGCCTTCAGATCAGCAGATAGCGAGAGAAGTGCACTTCTTCCTGGTTTTCTTCATCAGAGAGGAGTTTGTAAGAACCTGCTGAAATACACATGAATGTCACTTTTACATTTGTAGCAACTCTTTTCTATCTTTGCTGCCTAAATTGTCCTTTATGCTGACCATAAAGAGTAATTTTGTTCAAATGCAGGCACTTCTATGGTGGAACCATAATGCAGGAGAGGAAATGAAGAAAAACATCATTTCCAATTAAGGCTGCAGAGTGAGTTTAGAAAGACTGAATGTAATTACATAGATTGGAATCTGTCCAGTGTTCCAGGTCTAACAGCTCTATAATGAAATAAAAACCTTCTGTTTACAAATATTTTATTCTCATGAGTGCATCCTACACTCAGCTCCAATCAATTTCAGTATTATCCAAAAGAAATAAATGACAGCCTGATGCTGTGAGTGGGAGTAGCATCATAGGGGCATTCTTTTATTGATTTCTTCAGTGATTTTTACCTTCTGAACCATGAGATCTAATTTGTCAAATTTCATTTTTCTGTTTTTTCATAATCACCCCTACAGTAGATGAAACCTTACTCTGCTAATCTAAAGCAGGTGGTTCATTACAGGGAAGACAGGTCTGGCAGGGCTTTTTTGCCTCTCTGTCTCTCATAAGGGATATTAGGGAGGCAAGAATACCAACAGTTTGGTATTTGCTTTCTGTAGCAATTAACTAGACTTGATTTAAATCCATTTCTCGTTTCTTGATGAGTTTCTCAAAAACTAATCCTGAAGGTCAATGTAATTTGTTTTACCAATTGAAATATTTCTGGTTAGTGTATGGGGATCTTGATCTGGAAAGGTGCAGTGCAGGATTTGGGGGCAGAAATCAGAATTTAATTGGAGTCATCATTGTGTTCCAATGAGCTCAATCTGTTCTTGAAGGAGATTCTCCCTGGTGTGTTCTTGTGCACAAAGCAATGGGACTGAGGGAGGAGTGGTTACTACAGTGAGTGTTGATAGCCATTGAATAAACAGGTGGATAATCCAGCTGGCACTTTCGATGGATGAAAACTCACTCCTAGTGCTTGAATTAACCCAGTGTGCAGTGCTGTGTCCTGGCAGACCTTCCTTCAGGGAAACTTGCACTCAGACTTGAATATGATGATCCAAACAAGAGCAGAGTCTTTATTATTCTGCGCTGTGAATAGTGTAATCAAGTAAGCAAGACATCAAAAATTCATTGACCTTCAGTAGCAGAGAAACACCTAATTCTTTTAAGTTGATAGAAAAATTGGTTTACAACACAGCAAAAATGAAATGCATTTCTAACCTGAGCTGCTAAAACCAAAATTTCAGCCTTAGAATATCAGTGATGAATCTCCTTCAGGGGAAAAGAGAAGAAAAAAAAAGGCAGTAACGAAAGTGTTAATGGGCTGTGACATACAGAGGATAAGGCTGTGTGGTTGGGTGACATTTATGGCCTTGGACTGTGACTTGGAGTCTTTCACTCTGGTACTGCTGGTATAGTCTTGAGTGATGTTTTTAGCATGCTTGATATGAATCATGTGTATTTCCAAAAAAATTAAGAAAAGCCAAGTCTTCCGAAATATAATTAAATCCCTTATCTATCTTGAAAAGTGAAGTGCCAGAAAACTTGTTTGTAATGATACAAATCTGTACATTTCAGCCATAGCTTTATCTTCTCAATTACGAGAAAATTGCAGTTTACTGAACAACTGCTGGAAAGAGGAGCTAGAGTCTGTTAAACATTTAAGTAACTGAGAAGAACCCTTTCCTGAAAATTGTTCCATAGCTATAAAATGCAAGTTTTACTTTTCCATATTATGCAAGAGATTGCTCTGATTTTATTACTGCAGGCACTTCAGAAAAGGTGGCATAGTAGATTAAACAGTATCAGAAACACAGCTCTGTAGCAGTGGTGTGTGAAAAAGACAATCTCAAGTATGGAATGTGCTGTTGTAATGAGACACTGAGATGCAGAGTTTAATACCCAGTTAACTCTTGAACCACTTGTGATGCTTGCTTGCTTTTGTAGTGCTGATACATCAGTCCTGTAGGAAAGAAGCAGTGGATAAAAAGACAGTGTGTGGTTTAGAAATAACTGCAGCACAGCACATCCACACCTAGGAGATTGCACCTCAGTGTTTCTCTGTAACACAGCTGGCCTTCACCCTGCCCTTGGTGTTCTCAGAACAGACTTCCTGAAAGGATTCCTTCATCCATGGATGAGTAGGGACTTGAAAGCATTGACTGAATCTGCTTCTTATCTAGATATAGACAGCTGGATCTGAAACATGGGAGCTGTAAGGTGTTTTCCATGGTCAAAAGGCATACAAAGATGGGAGCAGAGCCTATTACTGTGGTGTCTTTTTGATTATCCCTGATGTTGCTTTGTTGATTCAAGCAAAAATATGTTGTAATTTATTCTTAGTATTTTTTTCTCAGTCTTTTGAATATCTTTAATACATGTACTAGAACATGACTGTCCATAATATAGTCTATGTTTAGGTCTTTTCTTCATTTGTGTGAAGTCTGGCTCTTCATGAACTGTCCACATTGCTGGTATAAAGAGAAAACCAGAAAACCCAATAGCGTGCAGTGCGGTGCCAAGTCTCCAGCTGGCTGTTTTCCCATGCTCCATTTATGTGTTTTGATCTGCAAGTCAGTAAATACAGCAGCAGCAGGCACAGAGAGGCTCCTTATCCAGTTCTGCCCAAGGAAATGTCTTCACATGAAACTGTCTGACAAAAATGAAAAACCCCACATACCATGAATAGGTATAATAATTTCATAAGTTGTTAACCTCCCAAAGCTTCCAGGGGTCATGGAATAACTATAAAATTAAGGTGGTGTTACATCATCACTAATTTGTATTTCCCTAATGACAAAAATCTGTATCTGCAGATGGTGATTAGTTTATTATATCTGATAAATACTATATGAGATTTAGATTAGTTGAGAATAGTGTAAAACCATGTAGATTAGGAGACCAATGTCTCATTATTAGTTATAGCTGTGGTGGTATTGTCCATTTTTAATATACTATTAAATGTCATCTTGAACATGTACTCAAAGGTTATTTTCCTGAAGGCTGATAGGTACAGGTATGATAGTGAAGTTACTACCTGGATCCACCCTTTCACTTCATTCAGTAGCATGTATTCAGCCTGATTAAGATTTCTGTAGATCTGCAGAATTCAAATCCTACAATTTCAGTAGGATGTTATTCCTCTGTGTGTTCTTTGCTATTCTCTCTTTTGCTCACGTTTCCTTCTTCCAGTCCTTTAGTTTAGAAATCAATTCAAAATATGGTACTCCTTGGTAGGGCCTTGCAGGAATGTTTTAGGACTACAAACTCTGCTTGAAAAAAATGGCAGAAAGAGAAGTACTGGGGAAAGGGAAGGGACCAGCCAAGATCTGCCACATGCCCAACAGGAGGATGGCACCAGAAATCTTTAGGCCTGTGTTTGGCTGTTTGCAGGATCTCCACAGTACCTGCGCTATCAAATTAATGTTTTTTTCTGGCCACTAAACTTAAAAAACTGATCAGGTCACTGTGTGCTTTCATGTTCATGTTCTCCACAGACTGCTGCAGGGACAGACATTACGGGGCAACTTTTTGTTTTTTCAGATGGCTTCAGTGGTTTGAACCTTTGCAGTTCCTCAGAATGAAGTTGTGTAGGAAGTTGTTTTTTTCAGGAAGAGATGGATCCAACCTCCATTAGACTCAGTGGGAGTTTTCAGCATTAATGGCTTTAGAAAGTGTAATCTCAGGCCCATAGTCAATTTAATAACCCTACTGTGGTTTAAATTCTGCCTTGTGCCCTTAAATCCTTTTACCATTCGTCATCTTGGAATTAGCTTGCTTCTCCAAAATGAGGCTGTCAGTTGAAAGTCACTGTACATTTTGTTTAAGCTCCTTGCAAAATTTTTAATTAGAATAGTTTAAGAACTGAATCCCTCCAAAGATTTTTCATTGCCTTGCTTTTTTTCATCTGTTATTTAAGATTATGCAATTTTCCAGGGAAATACCCTTTTGGAAGACAGAATGAGGTTACCAGTACAAGCTTCATAGTGGATTTAGAGAACATTTGCTAAAAAATAAATTTAAAAAAAAGTCTCAAGATAATACTACTTTCATACTTCTTGCAGTACTAATCATGGAGTTGAAAGAAGGTAATGATTTGGTCTTGAAAGTTCCTGTGATGATACTGTGATACTCAAAATATGATAAAATTATGCTTTTTTATGGAAAAATGCACATGTGTAGAGCTATAGCCAGTCAATATATAAGCTGTAAAGTGAATTGGATGCATTTTGACAATTGTATTTACAGATTTACAGAGTAGTGTGTAATATTGGTTCTTCAAAGTAGTGAACACATGTTCTAACTTATTTCCTCATGCCCAAAATAATATGATTTTAAAGAAATTAAAAGCCTGAATCACTGCCTTCCTTTTTCCTTTTCCTCAGGGCAGACCACCTCCAGGCTTAAGACTTTTCCTCTCAAGGCAGTTTTAAACTGACATTTTTGATATAACTATATTTCCCTTCTTTTTTCTAATTGCCTGGAAGGCTCCAGAACCAGAACTTTTCAGAAAATCTAAAGGAGTCAAGTCCATAGATACTGTGCTTTCACTGAGTTTTGGAATAAATTTGGAATTATTTAAAGGACCCTGAGGTTGGGAATTTGTGATAAAATTCAAGCATCACGTGCTTTCAATACATTTGAACTTGAAAAGACAAATTTTGGAAGGGGAAGAATTTAACATCTGAAGAATTTCACATTTCACTGGTTATAAAATCCAGATACTACTGTGCAGTAAATACTACAGGCATGGATACATGAGGAGTATGTTAGAAGTTTGCAGAACATATAAAGCTTGTTCAGGATCATGTAAACTGCTTTTTTAAACTGAAGAATTAAGAATAGATTTCTAGTCATAGAGTAGAAATTTGTCTCAGAAATGGTAATTTTATTTTTCTTACACGAGGAAAACATAACAATTATAGATTTTCATTTGCCGGGTCACATAGGTACCATTTAAGCAACTCTGTAATTGCCAAAACAGGAAACTCTTTAAGACAGAAATGAAGCAAACTGAAGGGCTGTTAGACAGACTAATAGTGGCTTTTTTGAAGACCTGTTAACTTCACAAGCTAAATTCACTGTCTTGTTGATTTGAGATAATTACTGGAGTGGGAAGAGAGGGAGGGAGAGTTGGCTGGGGTCAAGGTGTTTCATAATAAGCTTGGCAACTCCTGCAGGAAGATGGTCTCTCTTACCTGCTGGCATCTCTTAGTGTTAATGTTTGACATCCTGTGCTTATTAAAGATCTATGATAGCATTTTAATCCTGCTGCACAGCTCTTTTATAGTTGAATTTTCACTGTTCTTTTTAGTAGAGGACCCTGATGCTTTCTTGGAAGGCACAAGGCTAGGTATAACTCAGATAAGTCACAAGAAAATTCCTGCAATGATAAAATAAAGAATAAGATAATTCTAAAAGCAGATTGGGTGGTCCTGTAGTGTTTAGTCTGTCATTTAATTTGAAATTTATGTACTTCCCCAGCCTTTCTTCCAACTTCCTTGATAAGGTCAGCACACCTTGGTAACTGCAGCTCCAGGCATGTCTTGTTATGTGCTGCCTGTTGGGTTGTGCAATCTTTTTGTGAGAGCTGACTGGGCCCTTTCAGGTGTGCCAGCACTGAGAGTGCTTCACAGATGTGGCACTCCAGCAAGGACTGCTGGCAGCTGGGAAGCATAAAAATGAGGAATGCAGCTGTAGGTACAGGCAGAATTTTACACAGGGTAAAAAAGTAATTGTTACTGTCCAAATTACATTTGTATGTCTATAATACAAACTTATTCTATGCTATAAATAATTCATATTTTGAAAGGAAAAAAACCCTATATGTTTTAAGTGTCTTCTGGGGGCTAATATTTCCCATGCATAGGTCACAGACATTTTCAGGTTAAAAACAGTGCACTTGTGCCATATTTTTCCACCCTCATGAGGTTTCTTTCACATGCAATGTGGTATTCCACATGGAATAGGTAAAATCTCATTTCTCTTTTTAATGAAAAATTTGTATTTTTACGCTGAGGTATTTCAAAATATTCCCAGCCTGCATCCTTTCCTGATGAAATCAGCTGGCATCCCCAACATTCTTATAAACAAGTAAATTTCTGTTCATGCATACACCAATTTAGCTTACAGTTATAAATTAGTATCATAAAGTCAGCTATTTATAATGCAGTAGTATCTGGAAGTCAGTCAGTAATCAGTCTCTGCTGAATTTATTATACTATAGCTCTTCTCTGGAAGCAGGAGCACTCCTACTCACATGCTCTCCCTGTAAACAGTGTGCCAAGAGTTATGAGAGCTTCAAATGAAGTCAAACTCAACCCCTTTCTTTTGTATGATGGTATAGACACTCAGTTTTTATCAGTACACGTACTATATTTTATTAGGATATTCTCATCAGAAATTAAAAGTGTTTTCCCAGAGATAAAGTAGGAGGTTTGATAGCCCAGCAGCTGCCCTTTTAAATATAGATGCCACTGATTCACTGACAGGAAGTATGAGGAGCTAACAAACACCACCAGAAACCATTTGCAGTTTTCTATGAATCTGTGTGTAATTACAAGTCATGTTAGGCCATATTAGTCCATCAATTGCAGTGAAGCCAAAGGAGGAAGAGCAGGCACACCAGGTTGCAAGATTAATCACTCTCATCAAAAAGACCTTGTCTGTGCTCACTGCAGGACTGCAGAGAGGGACAGAATGAATTTCTTCCCCAAGCACTGAAAAGAACTGTTTACAAAGTGATGGCCAGTATTTCTCAGGCTTGTAGTGCTTTTAGTCCCTGAGAACATCCTCCAGGAGGGACATCTTCTTTGGTACTGGCTTGTTACCTCTGTAGAATCAGAGGCCTGTCATTTTGCCTTACAGCTTAGACAAGCTTTTCAATAAAATAAGAAATTATTCAATCAATATTAGGCACATTCATATTGGCAATATTTTAAAGAAATATTGCAAATAAAACCCCAAAAGACCTTCTACTGATTCCAGGGATTTTTCTTGTCCCCCAGAATGTTTTGCTGGGTTCTCATGGGGCAAGCCTGTCATCCTACTCACAAGCTCAATTGTGACTCTTCAGCAAACTGTGATCATTGAGGTTGTTGGCTGAACAGTTTTTCAGAAGATTGACTATCTGTTTCTGAAAACTAGTTTTTGGATCCTTACTCTATTCCGTTTCCTTTCTTCCTTTCTTCCTTTCTTTTTCTTACTTAGACAAACTCATGGAGAAGTATTGAGATCCTGAAGTCCATCATGTGCTCTTGAAAGTTTCACCCATATTTGGGCATCAGTTTTGGTAAACTTGTGATCTTCATAGTATTCTGAATGTTTGATAGAACCCATTTAACACTAACATGGATATAGTACTTAAAAATTCCAAATATTGTACAGGGCACTGCTGTCTGTCTAAGGGCACGCTGTCACCCTGCAGAGTTCTGCTGCCACTGAATTCCTGCCGAGTCTTTTCCTGCTCTTTGTGGATTACTGGCTTGTGGCAAGTGGCAGCACAACTCTCTGTGCCTGCAAGCAGACCAGCACTTGCACACTCACTCTTTGGCAGCTTTCTGATTCAGCAAGAGCTCGTGCTCTGCTCTGTCACAGAGTAGCAAATTGAGTCCTCTGCAGTGTGGGAACTGAAAATTTTCTGCTTTACAGTTTCCTTTGAACTACTTTTGTGTTGAAAAATACATCTTGCTTCACCAGCTTCTTGAAGTACGTGTCTTTTTCTAGCTTTGGTCTGCTCTCAACATATGTTGGGTTCTAGCTACTCTGTGATTTCAACATTTAGGCTAAAGAACAGTTAAAACCTAAACAAAAATCCTGTAAAAATTACAGTTTAGGCTACAGTGTGTGGCATTCACTCCTGCTACCACAGTTAAGCAAAGCTTGGACCATACACATCTGTGTCAGGTAAATGAAGAAAGAGTGAGTTTGTTTAAGTGTTTTATTTTTGTCAGATTATTTTGTTTTCATTTTGTCAGTGAATGGGAAAATCAGTGCTGCTGCTGTCTGAGAAAAGTACAGGAGTACCTGTAAACTCATTGTGCTCCCCAATCCAGATTATTTTTTCAAGTCAGTCATGCAGATCGTGGCACAACAGAAGGACAATTGAACTTTCTGTACTAATTCTGTTCAATAGAAAACATTTACCACCCTCACTGGAGGAGAAGGCCCTTTATGAAAATTGTCAGTAATGAAAGCTCTTTGACCAAACACATTGCACACTAACGGGAAAATTGAGACATGAGCCATCTCTGAAATGTCAAAGAGTTGGTACATAAATGAAGCTGTTTCTGAGCCCAAGTGGTCTAAATAAGGTTTATATATGAAAGATGACAAATACTGGTTTTATGCAAAAAGTTCTGGCATTGTTTATCTTGGAGAAAACATTTTTCTGTTGCTGTTATTACTTGCCATGCAAAGACATGATACAAATATTCTTTGGGTCTTTGGAGCTAGGGAGAGGTTTTTAACCTGCAGAAGTTGCAAAATGAAGATGTGTTTTGTATATAATACTGGGCTAAATCTCCTGTCATTTACACTGATATAGGATTACTGTTAAAATGATAAAGCCAATGTATGGAGCCACAAATCTCAGAACTTGCACTGTGCCAGTTTTATTGCTGCAAGTACACAGGATATTTTCTCACGCACTGGGAAAAGTGTGTGAGAAAATAAATGGGCACAGATCCAGTCTCTGAGAACTGCGGCTGGACACTTTAGATGTCTGCAGTGCCATTCATTATGGGTTGGCTTCTGTTAGGTGCAGGGAGCAATCCATTAAATGATTGCAAAGAAGAGTGAGCTCTTTTAAAAGACAGGCTGGAATGTGCTCGGCTATAAGCTGTGCTGGCCGTAGGAGTTTTCACTTATGTCTCATTCAACCCACATAGATTGCTTTGAAATTTCAGCAAGAAGGTTGAAATTCCATTATCAGCTGGCATAATAAAAGCCCTGGCATGTTACTGCAACTGAAACCTACTGGAAAACTAGGAATTCCAGTATATTTTTAGCAACAGAAACCATACTGGTTTTGAGCTAACACAGAGATTTCCTCTGCATAGATTTTTCCAAATATTCTGCAAAAGTTTATTTAGGTCTTTGAATGTGTTTGATATCAACCCTGTTTCCTTGGAGGAGCAGGCTTTATATCTGTATGTAGAAATAGGGGGAGGACAGTGAGGAGTTCTCTGAGTTAGATAAAAGGTGCTCTAGACCTGTACCACTGTGTGTCATCAAAAGAAGTGTCACATCTCTCTGCTGATGATAATATCAAACCTCCTTTCACTCACCCTCTGCCAGTCCTTCATATGCTTTTTTCATCTTTCACAGTTTATTTTAAAAGATACAATACTTTGGCTTCTTATCCTTTTTTCTAATCTCTTCACTGCAAGATCCTTTCAATTATAAACAATATGGACAGTGTAAAAGTGTGAAGTGCCATTAAGCAATGTTACCTCTTTGCTAACTGCAAACAGGAATATGGATGTTAACCTCGACTGCCGAGAAAGATGCAGCAGATTAACTTCTATAGGTTTTAAAAGTGCTTAGCAAAGAGAGAACTACAACCACTGTCCTTATCGTTAACCTGTTTCAGCTCAGTCCAGTTTATTGGTTTCTGATGGTCTTAAGAAAGACCATTGGGATGTGTATTGCAACCTGTAATTCCTAAGTATTTTACATTGCTATCTCATCAAAATAAATAAAATCTTGCTAGCTGATAAGTAAAGACAGCATATACTCACTGTATCCTCATACAGAGCATAGTCTGAAGAACTAGGAGAACTTACTTTCCATGCCCCACAGAGGGAGAGGGGAGGCTGCTTTGCCCTGCCACTGCTGCCATCTGGGAAGGCCTCCTCCACTGCCCAGGCATGAACTTCCCATTGAAGCATCTTCCTTCTGGCACAACTTGGCACAATAACATCAGATTTTCTGATGACAAGTCAGAAAACTTAAGTCAAGTGTTAAACTTATACAGGATTTCTGAATGTCAGTCCTGTAACATTTCTTCTGATCAAAATAGTCTGCTGATGAGGTTTCATGTGGCCAGAATTTGGAAGAAGGAGAGGGAGAAGTGAATGCTTTTGCTAGTGCAGCACAATCTCAAACTGGAATTCCTTTTATAGGAACAAAAGTTATTATTGAAATATTTCACAGCTGTATGTAATAGATGTGCACTGAGAGATAAGATAATATTGTCTTAGGGATGTTGTGCATAAATCCTGCTCTGGAATGCAGTTTTTTGTTTGTTTTTTTTTAGCCTGAAACCAATTTAATATAAATATTTAATATTTGGCTTATTCTTATTAATTTACATACCTATCATGAACCAGACTAACACATAGATGATAACTGTGAGTTTTGTTGGATTGAATGTGGTCTTGATCCCAGAATTTCAGACTCAGTAGAAAGATTTCTCTGCCTTATACAGGCACTGAGCCATTGGATTATATCCTTAATTCTTTAGCTAAGAGGAAAGCCACTATAGATGTTATTCTAATGTATACATTTTCCAGAGTAGCCTTATATCATGTTGCAGTTGTTAAATTCTTTCTGGGTTTTGGTTTTGTTGGGGGTTTTTATAGGTAAAAATAAGTAGGTAGCTCAAATTATTTTGGAGTTTAAACTGTTTTGCCTGAATATCATCATTACAGCAAGTCACTGCAGCTCTGAAAGCCCAGTGATTTACTTGTGATATCTTTAGACTGATGCTAAGTTTCAGACTGCTTTAGAATACTTTCATTTTCTGTGACTAATTTCCAGTTTTGAATGTGTTCATTGGGGCATGAGAAATTGTTGTTTATTCTCTCTATGCCATCATCTGCAAATTACTTAATAGCATAAATCAATGTTACATAAATGCTAAGGTTTTCTCTTAAACAGTAGGAGCAATGTAACAACAAGGACAAAAAGATAACACTAGAAGGCTTTCATTTGTGGTTGTAGTGCTATTGAGATCCTGCTGGATTACCAGGTTCGATTTGTTGTAATATGGAGATTCTGTTCACAGCCTTTTAAGATTTACTGACTTTTTAAGATGAGGTTAGGCTAAGAAATCAGTATTCTTGAAGTAAAATACACCCTGATACACTGAGGATTAAAACTGTGTGGCTGGTACTGTTCATCTCTATAGCCCCAAGACCCAGTGCTGTGATGGGCATTGCCACCCGGAGGGCAGTGGCATTGGATGTGCTCATGAGCAAGCTCCTAAGCCCCAGCAGCTCTCAGTGTGCATCTGAGCCACCCAGATGCCTGAGGGCAGGAGCACACACAGTGCTCTGATTTTAATCCCCACTCACAGAGGCTTCTGAGATGGAGTGTGTGCAATGGTGAGTTCATGGACAGTGCCACAAGCCTGCCTGCTGTGTGTTAAGCTGAACCTGTTGCACTTGTTGAAGTCTGACAGTAAATGTGACACAGATTCTCCTGCTCCTCAGCACTGGAGAAGGGTGGGGCACACTGGCAGAGTGAGCAGCACCAGCACGAGGTACCTGACATTGCGGTCATGGCAGCTCTTCCCCGGGGACGGTCTGGGGTCAGTAACAACTGCAGGCTTGTGTGACTTGTGTGGTGCCCTGGACCAAACTGGTCATCTTCAGCTGTTCCTAACTTAGGGAAGCATGAAGATAATGAAGTCTTGGGTTCAGCAACCCTCGATCTTTTACTTCTGGCACAAGCTTAGCAGGGTGTTGTAAAGAAAAGAAGCTGTTTCAGCACATGGGCAGGACAACTCATCTCTTTGCAAGAAACTACACTGACCCATCTTTTTGCATCTGAGGGTTATTCTGCTGATTAGATATTTTTTCAAAAGTAGTCAACAAATAAACTTTGCAGCTGGTAAAACCAACAATTTATTCAGCTGCGATGGATTTGTTTTTTCTCTCTTGCTGCTATAGATTTGTTTTTTCTC
Source organism: Irena cyanogastra (assembly GCA_013397155.1). NCBI lineage: Eukaryota > Metazoa > Chordata > Aves > Passeriformes > Irenidae > Irena > Irena cyanogastra. The sequence continues at coordinate 211,700 of VWZV01004326.1, read as the reverse complement.
TCTTCTGTGTTAAACTTCAAAAAATAAATTAATACTGGCATTGAGGCCAGTCCAAAATTTATGTGGTATTTCAGTCCTTCTCAGTTAACTTTGCTTGCTTATATAAGACTGAAGTAATATATGTTTGGTGTGGGACCGGTTGGCAGGAGGATATGAATTTATATTTAATTATCAAAGAACACTGTCATCCCAGATTGATATAACCAAAGACATCCTTCTTCCTTTTATGGCTATTCATGTTTTCTACCACTTGAGTTTTTTCCATGTTAGCAAAATGAAAAAGAATCAAAAGTCTCTTGATCTAAGTCTTTTATTTGTACTGGACTGAAAAGGTATTTAGTTGCTTATATGACAATCAGTACCTGGCAGATGTAACATCTTTTTCTAATGCCCTTTATGCAGTGTTTCTTAATGTAAAAAATAGTAAAACAAAGGAAAGAAAATCTAGGGCTTTGGTTTACCTTCTTGTCTTGTTAAAGAACGTGAAGAATCAAATTGTCACAGGTGAACTGAGGCTACATCCTGCAGCTAGAGAGTGTAAAGAGAATTTAAAGAAATCTTTAAAAAAATCTTACATAGTATTATCAATTCCTATATAAAATAATTTAATATTTTAAATACTTTTAAAATAATTTATCTGTATTTAAAACTAAGTTTTTAAAATTTTATGTTTGGAACCTTTTTGGCATTAACACTTTAATAATTTTTTTTAATATTAAAAATTCTTTTAAATATTCAATACATTTCCATATAAAACCAGAAAAAATAATATACATTGTTCACACATAGTACTGTACATGACACCTGAGCTCTAGAGTGAGCTTTTGAATTTGTCAGGCAAGTCATAGCTTAGTTATGGTGAACCACTTCTTATTCTCTATCTAGACTCTTTAAGATTATAACAGATCTTTACCATCAATATGTAGACTTTAATATTATATACACATACTTATACAGTATTTAATTTCCATCTCTATGCCCAGAATTGTAAATAAATATTTTTTTCACAGCATTTAGATCAAAATATTGTTTAGCGCATACACAAATATATTTAAGACACACACAAGTTGACAAGAACCATACGAGTTTTGCTCAGCTCAGTTACAGGAAAATTTAACTTATAGGTAGCAAATATCATAATGGAGTCACATTTAAGATGTATAATAAGCTTGTTACCAAATGTTTACAGGTTGTGTCAACAGTAGGAAAATGAGGGTTCCCTTGCCCCCTTGGTGCATTTTCACTGACCCTGCCAAGGATAAAGGCAGTGTGGGCAGAATGCTGGTGTCTCACAGCCCCTTTGTCAGCACCCAGAGTTCTTTGACAGTTTCACCAACTCACTGGGACAGACTCTGGCAGGACTTCATGTAAGGCCAAACTCTCCAGTTTTTAAGGGTAGGCATGTCTGTCGCTGAAAATGAAGTCTACTGTCAAATTGTAGATTGCATTCTCCATCCTCCTATATTTAGAAAGATGATTTCCACAGATAGTGTAAACAGATTTGGATGGTAAGAGAGGGATTCTCATGCTTCCTATGCCACATGCATCATGTACTATGAGTGCAATAGTTGTGTCCCATTGTGCAAGGTAATCCTCAACAGTCTTCATTTTTCTTTGGAAAGCTGTTCTCCAAGAGGACCCCAAAACTTTACAAAGACTAAATGGAACACTCTACATAGCTATTTAGGGATACTTGCAGCAGGAAAAAATACCAATGCAAATCAGCATTCTCATCAGGAAGCCTAGCCTAGAAAGACTACCCAGATGAGGAGCACATGCCACATGATATGCAGTTATTCACAAATGAACAAAACTCACGTTTCAGAGTTTGCACTCATAGTTTCCCATTCATATGCAATCTATAAACTAGAAACCATTTGCAGGAATTATTGCATGACTTTTTCTTAATAGCTATAACTTCTTCACAAGTAATTCTGACACATGGTTTCAGGATGAACTTACGCTTTAAAGACACAAGCGAAACATTCAAAACCTTCTTGTGAGATTTGGATGCACCTTCAGGAAAACAGAATTCACAAACTGAGAAATACTCTGCCTGCCTTTCATTCCTCCTGCCCTATCTCAGGCAAAAAGGTGCTTGTACAAGGAGTTCAATCAGGTGAAGAGTGGTACATGGGGTGACTCTGGGCTTTCTTTCCATGAAATTTCAATCTCCTGCTTTCAAGGAAGCAGACTCTGAGAAGGAAATTGTTATCTAGGGAGGACAGGCATTTCAGAAACTTTGTTAATTGATCTAAAGAGAGAAACTGAGGCCTTGAGTTTATTTCACAGTAAAAACATGGTACAACAACAGGCCTCTGTCTGTGTCTCTGAAGACCTCAGACAGAAAACTTGGATTCTGTAGGATAAAGGAAGCAACCAATGCTAAACTAATCCTTGCCCACATATTTTACCACTTATAGCACTCGTTATGAATACTGGTGTGCCAATGAGGGACCAATTCTCAGCTCTTTTGTACACACAGAGTTTCAGGTCCTGGTAGTCTCAGCTCAGCTCTTTTCATTAAAAGATCAAAGTGACATCAAAACTAAGCATATATTGACAAGAGAATTTCAGAACCAAAAATATAACATAAAGTGCTGAACTACTAGTTTTGCCTTTCCAAAAGTCTGTCTAGACTTAGGAAAATTTGTATTTAAGTTTTTACCTTTCCTTGCATGTATCTGCAGTGTGTGTGTGTATAAATATATATTTATACAGTTAATAGTTTGTATCAGAAGCAAGAAGCTTTATTATTCATTAGTAATCATCTGATGATGGAGTGAGTAGAAAAGGTGCAGTTTTCTTCTAAGACAATGTTACGGTGACTCAACAGACAGAGTTCTATGAAAGGCTAAGCATACAACAGGTCAAACATTTAATTTTTAAATGAAAACCTTGATCTCGGGATTTAATGGCTTTTTTTGCTTTAGATTCTTCATTTATGCTTAAGCCTGTACAAGACATTGGGTTACTTCTTCCACACTGGAATCCAGTTAACAGTAAAGAGACAAGCGTGGGGGTCGGATTTTTTAAACAAGAGATGATGAAGGCATCTAAAATCAATAATTTTTCTTTTTGATAGTTAAAATGGTTATTAGTTGAAAGAATGCCTTTCTGGGGAGAAGGAAGAAGTAGTAAACACTGCAAAAATTACCATGAAGCCTGTTTTAGAATGTAAGCCAAATTTCTAGGTCAAATCCAGAAAGATATGGAGGACAAGTTATGTGGTGTGTCCTCTCAACTTTCAGGTTTCTGGTGTCTCAGACAAATTAAAAATCGTGAGAGTCATACATGTTGTATGTAAAGTGCATGGAAGGAGTTACAGGGTGGGAGCGAGGGGCTGAAGAGATACATAAGACATTTCTCCCTTTTCTCTGTTTGAGCAGCCATTTGGATTTAATCCTCTCCTAAATGTGTTTGTGATCACTCATTCAAACAGATCAGATGTACTGCACTATCCTTTATAACAAAGTCTGGAAGAAGTGCCATGTCTGGCATTGCCTACCTCTTATTTTGGAACAGCCAGTTCATACATGGATAAGAGATGGTGGTTCAATACCCTGTCATTCTGAAGGGACTTGCAGCCACTTGGCATTTTCCACAAAAGAATGCTCAGATGAGCTATATAGACACAGCCCAGAGAGAAACTCTTGGCTTCCCTTCTGAAATGGTGCCATTCTTCAAAAACAAACTCATGACCAGAGGTGGGAGGGGGGGGGCAAAAGAAAGCGGACCGTGAGAAGCATTATACTCATTAAAAACAAGCAATCAAAAGACCCCACATTCTTATTTGCTACATACCAATTAGAAATGCAGGTTTGAGTTAGGAGTTAAGCAAAATCTTTAGACACAGCCTCTACAAAGTTTGGTGCAGACATTAAAATACCAATTGTACAAATGATTGTGAAAACTGAAAAGGCCATCAAACAGAGCCGATCCACTACAGAGGCTGCGAATTTCCATTCATTGCAAATGGCTTCCTCTTCATCCTGGTCTCTGAATCGGTTTGCAATGTACCTGACCTCTTCCAAAATCTTAGCTAAATCTGGGTCACCTTCGGAGGGGTGGCCACTGTGCAGCAGGTTTTCTTCATCTGTTGGTGAGCAGGTCATCCTCCCACAGATGACGCCTGAATCTGTGGTGGGTGTGCAGTGAACCCCTTCCAGCCCCCTGAACCCAATATACAGCATATTCCCATTACTGGATTGCTGTCCACTCACAGTGTTCATCTCCACACTGGACAGGCTACAGCGACGCTGTTTATGTTGACAGGCAGGACGCACTTTCTCTTCCCCCGGTCTTTTCATCCTCAGAAACCAAGCACACCAATTCAGAAGGATGATTCTTGTCTGAAAGAAAATTTTTGAGAATAAGTATCTCTTCACACAGCCACTGTCTCTGGTGCTGCTGGTGTTCAGGCAGCTGGGGTGACTGATCCATGGGCTCTGCTTTAGCCTGCACTGTCTGCTAGAAAATGGTGCTGGAGTTTTTCAGCTGATTAATTTACCAATCACTGGGGTTCTGTTCTTATTCTAGCAATAATATTGATTGCCTCAGGCTGGTTATCAGTACTGGGGCTCCCCCCTCCTCTAACAGGAGTGTCCATAGTGTTGATTCTTCCTGACACTTGAACAGTGACATGGTAGCCTTTTCCACCTTTACTAAAAACCATGGGTTAGACAAAACCAAACCCAACTCTTCCTGAAAAAGGTTACTTTTTAATAGTCTTAATAACACTGCTTTGGATGATAGCCAATAAAATTACAATTCTTTTTCTCTTATTTGTGCTCTAATATTAAATTCACATCTATTACTGTTTGGGTGGGGCTGCTAAAACAGATTTTGGATTGGACTGGACCACTGAGCTTTAAAATGTTATGGCTCTGTTCTCATACTGTGTTCACAACAGCTGGTTGCAGATTTTAGAGAAGAGATCTGGATATAACACGAAAAAAAATGGAAAAATTACTTTGATTTAAAAAAAAATACTTTACAGATTTAATCTGTGTGTATCATTTTACTGATTTCCACATTGCCTTAATCCACCCTTAGAGAAAGTGCAGGAAAGCCAGAGACTGTTCCACTTGAAATTAAAGCTTCTGTAATTTATTTAAATCAGATTTTAAGAGCTCATTCCACATTTATTTTTCAGAGTTCTAATGAAATACTGTTCTATCATATAACATGCAAACTTTTTCCTGTAATTAATATTAGATTTGGTCCATTTATTCTGACTGTGGATTGCCACTCAGAGTAGATGCATGCAGCCAGAGACAGATCTTGCCTTATTACTTTTTTTACACTATCAAGCTCCCCCAAGAAGGATAATATTCTGTTAATTCAAGGCCTGATCCAAAATCCACCAGTGTCCAAATAATGCTTCTTGGACTTCAGCTTCTCAACACTACAGCTCACTCCTCAACCTCAAGTACTCTGTTTTCTGAGGATGTTTGGCTCAGTACTAAACATTGTCCCCTTTAGGTCATCAAACACATGTCTAAAGAGATCTACCTTTTATTCTCTTCACTGAAATTTATTTTAAAGTCACCAGCCCAGGACAAGCCAGGGAATATCTCATTATCTCTTGTCCTCAGGGTACTGCTGTATGCACATTCTTTCCAACTATTAAGGATAATAATAAGTCATTGTTCTAGAGAGAAAAAAGAAGAAAGGTCTGATGCTGCCATGAGCTGGGTGAAGTCGAAGGAGGGGACATTTAGCTGATGACAGCAGTCTGTACTAATCTAATATCAGCTCAATGTTCTCTGTAAAACACACCCCTCATAGAAGAACATTATTTTAAAAGTTTTATGTGCTTAGAAAAAATACTTTAATTCTTTGGACTTTACAGATGCTCTTGAAAAGAGATATAAAGATTAGGATTTTCAGAGAAAATTCCACTTTAACAGCCATCTTTAACAGATGCTTTTTAGGCTATGGATGTTTCTGTTTGGGCAGCAGCTAAGTATGTAGCAGCTGCACAGCTGCACCTTGAGAGCAGTGTATTTCCTGCATTTCTCATCTCCATCAGCACTCTTCTTCTAGCTGGTTCACTTCTAACATCTAGAGCTTATTTTAAAATCACCTTCATTTATATATTTAGGTTTTAACAAAATCCTGAGTTGCATGTAACTGTTTTGAAGAACATGAGAAGTTAGTGGAGGTATATTTATTCTCTCTTGCACACAAATATTTTCTAAGAAATCAACCACATGGAACATATCTAGACCCCTAACTTCTGGTGAAACTGCTTTTCCAAACAAAATGTTTGGGAAGGATTTATATGTTTTTAACAGTAGGAGGTAATCATGGGTCACTAGCTACTCCATCACATCCCTGAGCTGGACATTTATGCAATGGACAGTGAAGGAAAATCAAACCTTACCCATTTAGGCATTTTTCCTCCATCTGGATCATGATGGTGGTATTGTAGAACAATAACAGTGACAACAACAGAAAGACCAACAATAATCATAGTGCTGGCAAAATATTGAGCTGCAAAATAAAGAAATAATTACAGGAACATACTTCAGCTGGTATAGCTTTAATAAGGGGTGTTTATATATGCATTCATAGCACTTGGTTCTACTTCCAGTTTAGTGCTGCTCTAGGTACTTTTGAAATATTTTTTAACAGCAGAAATATTGGGCATTATTTTGAGGGGATAGCCAGTGTTTAGCTTTTGTTTTTGTGGAACTGACTACCTGCCTTTTCTAAGAAACCTTGATACAGGCTGCCTTCTAATTTTCTTTCAGCATTATTATATAAACTGACTAGTACTTGTTTTGAAAAGTTTTTCTTTGTTTGAACAATTATAGTGCAGAGAGTGCCCATCAGAGCCTCTTATTTATTGGCAGTATTTTTTTAATTCAGTTGCAGTCATCCATTTTACAGCTGGTGATTTGCCTTAATGCTGGCCTTTGTGCAAAGTCACTGCCCTTTTTTTGCTAAAAAATCCAAGTGGCTAAAAGCTTACCAATTAAGGGCACAGAGTCAGAGGTTGCTGGCATAATTTCAGCTACAAGCAGCATGAAGACAGTGAGAGACAATAAAACTGTTATACCTGAAAGATAAACATGAAGTATGAAATCATATCAGTAGCTTGTAATTACAACAGGGAGAGAAACAAAATGAATCTGCAGGAATGTTCTCTGCAAGATGCAATCCCACTGTAACCCTGCTCCAGCACATTAGTGCTACTCCTGTCCTTCCTTGTACTGTCTCCAGTTCAGGGCAGCAGCGCTGCCAAACCGGTACCAATGCTTGCACAGACATGGAGATTTTTACATCCTTGTAATGGTTCAACTTTTATCATCATTTGCTAATTAGCTGAGGCAAATCAAAGCAATTCTTGCACTGTATTAGCTTCAGAAACATGGTGTGAATGTGAGTATTTGAACGTGTGACACTTGATTAATTGTCATGGAAGCTACAGGTGGTGTAGTACATAAATTTCCTCAAAAGCAGATTTGCTGCCTTGGACGGGCTTTGGTGTCCTTTGATGTTAATGTTGGGTTCTGCAGGGGATTATGCCCAAGCAGTCTTGACTGTTGATTTTTGGAGTTTGACTTCTGTTGCTCAGTGATGAGTTCCCATCTTTCTGAGAAAAGACTTAACTCTTTTCTCAAAACTAGACTTAAACAATAACGAGTCATTGTCAGGTGAGAAAGGATTAAGGAACAAAGAATTAATCTTAAAATATGGTGAAGGACAACTTAATTAAGGAGGCTATTACCCCTCAAACCATTTTCTGGAGAAATGTCAATTTTTCTACACTTAAACAGCCATGTTTACTTAGTAGAAGCCAGTTCATTTGAATTTTGTATGAGACAAAAGGTTTCTTTACATAGTTAAGCTCCATCTTAAGGATCAAGTACTCAAAATCAGATTTGTTTCACAAACCATTGCTTAAGTTAAAATTCACTATAAAAAGTAAAATAGGAGCAATCAGAATCAATCTTTCTGAGAAGACGCCACAGGCTTTTAATACAATTCAATATTAAAAGAAAGTATTAAGAAGAATTCAGTGTTAAAGTGTTCAAATGTGTATTTGTAAACTTAAGTTTTACCTAATGAATGTGAGATTCAGCAAATAAATGTCAAAAAATGAAAGCTTGTGTCTTAAGGAAGATACTCAGGAATTGTTTATGCCTCTGCTGGTTCAGCATCAAACACTAAAAATAGCTCGTAAGCCAGAACAAGACACACAAACTATTCCTCCTGCCTAAGACTGTTTCAAAAGAAACTTTAAAAGGACAACTTCTTTTGTCTTAGTCATATTTACAGTATCCTATTATACTTTACCTAGGGAGATTTTTTCTCCTGAGTCTGCTGGAAGCAGGAAAACCAACAAGGCGAGTGCCGATATCAGGACACAAGGGATAAGGAGATTGAGTCCATAATAAAGAGTCCTACGTCTCATAGTAACTGTGAAGGTGACGTCTGGGTAGGGCTCTTTACAACACTCATAAAAGCTCTCAGTTCTCTTCCCAGGAACTCCTGTGTAGGAGAAAAGAGGAAGAAAACCAGAAATGAATGTGAATAAAATGTATATTATATAGTGTTTATTTTTTAAAAGGATAAATTTAGTTTTCCAAGTTTTACTACAGGTAAAACTACTTAAGCTTAATTCCCACTTTTTCTCAGATGATAATGGAAAATCAGATAAAAGATACTCACAGAACTCAAGCAGCAAATCTGTCTTTTTTTTTTTTTTAGTGTTGATTTGCATCTGAGATCTGTTCTCAAGGTTTCAGATGCCACTGGCTAGGTCATTTATTGATTTAATTTCTGTCTTCATTTCCCAATTGTTACTCCATCCATTTCAACAGTGGAGACAAGGCTACAAGTTCACAGTATAAATAGGGAATCAAGAGCTTACCAACTAAATCCCATTCTCCATTTGAAATATAGCCAGATATATCTGCTTCTTGCATTTGTAAGTCCAAGGACCAGCCTCCATAAGTCCAGGATCCAAACTTCAGGTTACATTTCTGAACATCAAATGGAAACCAGCGCACGTCTATGTAGCATGAGCTCTTAAATATGCCTAGGTGAGATTTTAAACAAGAACACTAAATGTTAATGCTTGTTCCACGTAATTTCATGTATGTTTTGTAACCAGAACTTGTTCTACGTTGTGCCTTCTGTTTTTCATTTATAAAGATATTTAATCTCAGTTGTATCTTGACATGTAAAGAGCAAAAGTCAGTCACAGAAAAGGGAAAAAGCTGTACCATTATTGTATTGATGTTATTTACTATTTTTAAAGATACTCTTCCATTTTGGCACATAGTGGAAGAATATTCAGAGAACTCATATTTCTAGATACAGTATTTCAGGAAGAAATTAAGCAGAAAAGGTAATCTGTTTCTATTTCTTTCACTGACTAAAGTAAGAAATCCTGAAACATAAGGAATCCTGAAATATTTATTTGCTGTTTTGTTAGATTTATATGATCTTGATTTACTCAGGAAAGCTAACTGCTTCTTCACTTGTTGGAGTCAGACCCTGTCCTTCAGCAGCTTTCAGAAATGAATTGAAAAGCCCCCACCAAATGGAATATCTTAAGAGAGCATCTTAAATCAAGAAGCAAACCTCTGAAACCCTCTGGACATCTTAGGCAGAAAACCTAATTTGTCTGGAAAGCCTTGGCTCTACTGCTGTAGTTTGCAAAATTCAGATGCTAGGAAGAGTTAATTCTAATGATTATGCTAATTGAGTTGGGGAAGAGAAACAGTGCTCCACTGCTGTACATCCAAACCAAAAATTGTTTTGATGAAGCATTCATTGAATCATTTCAAATAGAAATGTGTCCAAGATGTTACTAAGCATCTTATTGTAAAGTTAACATATTAAAAAAACACTAAGAAATAAAAATTTATTGAGACATTACCATGACACTAATAAGCAACATTTTTTTATAGTAAGGATTTCCAAACTTCTGAAATTATGCATTATGACAGAAGAATTTCTGTAATTGTAATAAAACGTGTATCTTGGATGATGGTTTTCATGCAAAGGTGTTAAACATGTGACCATAATGCATGTAGGCTTACATCTATCAGATGATGCTACCTAAACAAATAAAATGTAAGAGAATTTATGGCAAATTTGAAACCACACCATACACAAGTTGTCTATCAGAATTTATGACATGCAAACAGCCTACCTGGTGGCAAGTATTGGCAATGTCCTGAAGAATTGACTAAAACATTAGTGTGAAAAGTAGCATCAAATCTTTCATCAGCACTAGAACAGGGGAAAAACAAAATGGGTTATTTGCTCTTTGACTGGCTGAAGAATGTCTGAGACAAATCTGTTCTCATAAAAGGACTATGTCACCTCAAAAACTTGACAGCTTTTTTCCTTCCATCAGTTTTCTGTGGCCTCAGAGTAACTGGCCTGATACTTCTGGGTTTGCTCCTGATTAAGAACTGTAAGAGAAGGTCAGCCACCTCAGTCTTGCCAGTCACCTGCCTACTAGATTCATTATAGTGCCTTGGCTCTATTGATTTCCTTTTGGAAAGTAAGCACTTTTTAAAAACTTCTCAAGCAACTGTACAGGGAAATCTGTTCTCTTGCTGTCTATGTTAACAGCAGCTAATGAATACTGAGGAGATGGATACCCCAGTATCTGTGTCTTCCTACCTCTTTGTATGGGAGAACATTATTACTGCATGCCATACATGAGACTCTTTAATGCAGCTCCAGCTTCATTATCTACCTCAGAACCCAAAAACTGCGTTGAGACAAGAAAAAAAAGCAGCCCTATTTGAGGTGTCAGTGTAGTGGTGTGGCCAGCACTGCCCTGGTATGCTGTCCTTACAAGTCTCTAGAAAAAGAATCATAATGTCATTTGGAGGGTGCTCCAAATTATGCATTGGCATCTACTGCCAAGGAATATCTCAAATCTGTCTGGCACTATGTCCCAGGAATTTACCAGGCATTAACATTTTAAGGACTTCTATATGGGAAACACAATGAGACACAGGCTACTGTATTTGTTGTACTGTTGTAGTCTCCAGCCTGTCACCTTGTGGGGTGGGCTGGCACACGAGGCAAATGCAAAGCCAGCTGTACTGGGCAGGGCAGAGGAGGCACACCAGCCTCAGGATCAGGATGCTTGCAGCAACCTGGACTTCCAAAACCTGTGCATCTCCAGATTGACTGGAACACTACAAGTCTCTAATGTTTCTTTGCCTATTAGTGGTTTAGTATCTCTTAATTTTCTAACCACCTTTTAAGACATCATCAGAAAAACAGAGTAAAAATCTAAGATGGTCATAAAATGAAATATTCATAACTCTAGCAGAAAATCAAGTATATTAAAAGGTGTTTCTTAGCAGGAAGACCCTTATTGAAATACTCCTTTTTTGAAAAGAGGAATTTAATATTTGATCTATTCTGATGAAAATTTTGTGTCTTAGAAGCTAAAATAAAGCAACTGTTATTTTTGGCTTTTTTTATTTGCATTTTATTTTCCTCTTATGTACTTGAAGAACTTAGATTTTAAAAAATATCTGGGCTGGTTTGTGAAATTTGCAGACAAGAAAAAGCTAAATCCAAATAATTACTTGCCCGTCTGGAGTTGCACTTTATCCTGTGGTGAGCAGAAGGATCACAAGTATTGAAAATACTTGCAAGTATTTAATTTGAACTTTGAAGAGAAGCAGGGAGGTCTCAGTGTTGTGTATGTTTGATGCCTGATTCTAGCACACTGATGGGGAAAGGCAGCTCAGTTCTAAGGCCATTGAACAGTGTAAGCCACTCCTTCAGCTTCACAGCTCATGGCTGGATTCTCCTGGTTTGTGTTGCAGCTCCTCATCCAGCTGGAGCTCTAATTCCTCTCCTTCCACATCTTGGCTGCCTGTTTTTGTGATATTTGTAAGAAACTGGTGCTGCACAAATCTCTACTGATGGCATTGCCAGATTTGGTAGAGGATATTGGGGAGAGGGGCAGCAAGATCACACACACATTGACACAAGTGTGTGCATGCACATGGATGCATGGTTCTCATTTCCTTTGAAAACCAGACCTAAAGTCCTCCAACAAGGTTCTGTATTAGGCAAATAATTGCTTTGACTTGAAATTAGTAAGGGTTAGATGATGGAATTCAAATAAGTAGTCAAATTTAGGGTGTAAAATTATCCATGCCACACAAATCACTTGTTAAGTGGGAATTAATGACCCCTGGGCCAGGTTCTGTTCTCTTCCTCTGGAGTGGAAGGTAGTTAAACACCAGGGAGCTGATTCTAAGACCTTGCTGCTGTTTCTGGTAATTAGCAAAAATATAATTTTTGCAAGAACACAAATGATCAAAGAACCTTTATTTTATTGCCACATGACTTTGCCTTTCATAGGCACATTCTTAAAAGAATATCCAGTGGTACTCAGATTCAAATACAAAATTTTTTTTTCTGAAAAAGGAGTGTGTGTTTTTCTATGCTGTGCTTCTAATCCTGTTTTGAAATGCATTGCTTCTATTGGGAATGCACTAAGTACCTTGAAGAGACTGGACTGAAATGTAATGTAATGATAGAAAATAATTTCTGCTACATTTCTTCTTCAGGGTATAACCACTTGAAAGCAGATATTGATTACAAGACATTGAGATGACAAAGCTGGACCTAGCAGATAGAATCCCACTGGGACATAACCTCATGTTTATAAAACTGGAAAAATGAAACTCTTAAAATGAGACATACTTTCTAGAATATTTTGTTATTCCATGAAGTACTGAACAGTATGTGGCCATTTGGAAAATAATTCCATTAGAAATGAGCACTCTTAATAAGTGCAGTTAAAAGTGGGAGACAGTCCATGTGACACTAATGCAGTCAATCCTGGAATTTGTACAAAGGCCTAGATTTTCTTTCCTCAGAAAAACTACAGATGAAACCCCAAAATAGACTGGATGTAAAATTTAATACTGCTGCCACAGTTTCTCTGAACTAGGCTGCAGCAAGATGTGTAAGGACTCAAGACATAGTGAAACATGCATTCATTAAAATAGAAAGTGAATTCATAGTTCATTAATTTCTCTGTAACTGCAGATGCATGTCCCTAGTGAAGCATAGAAATTTAAAGCATCTATCTCAAAATGGCATGTCACTAGAACGGAACATCATAATATTCCCAATGTAATTTCAAACAGGAATAAGAATTTATTTTAAATAGCTTTGCTGTCTGACTAAACTCTGCATAAGATTTTTGGATTAAATATGTGTTTGTAATAGAGAAACTGTAGCATAATTATTTCATGACTGAGTCATAGTTAACAACCTGAAGATTTGAAAACCTGTATTAACAGAAAAATTGTGGTTTCAGTTTTCCAGATTCTTGTGACCCTTCTCATTCTATAAACCACTCCAGCTACAGTTAGCATGCATACATTAATATCACTAATTTCTAAACTATTACCCTTTCATTTTGGATATACTTAAATACTGAAGCCTAAATCACACATTGCAAATCTCCCTCAGGTATGTGATATATATGAGGAAGAATATTGTCATAACTCACTTTTTTGGAAATCACTAAATTGCTGTTGTAGAGTACCAAGTTTATGGTACACACAGCATGTGGTTCATAAGGACAATGGAAATGAAGGTGTCATTTGTCAGATTCTCCCAAGAATACTGTCATTTATGGAATCAAGGTAGCTAGAGATAGCTGCTCAAGAAAACAAATTTGTATTGAAAACTAAATGAAGGTTAATGTTTCAAGAAATACCTGTCTCAGGTATCAGGCTGCTCCATTTTGTGTACAGAGCATTTGAAGGAGTTTTTAGGCTGGTTTATGGACAACTTGCCATGCTTAAATGAGAAGTGAGTAGTAACTTTGCCAGGCAGTTACCAGGAGTGTGGTGAACTGCTCTGGAGCTGCCCTCAGACCACTCAGTGGCAGCTGTACTTCTGGGACAAGCACTGCCACAGTGCAGGCCCTAGAGCAGCACCCAGTGCCTGGCAAATGCTGGTTTTCCACCAGTGCTGTTACTCCATTCTTACAATGCAACAGCACCTGGGACTGCAGCACTGAGCATAAAGGTGCTCACCCAAAAAGCAAATGGGAGAGAAACTGCAGCTGACGTTGGGAACAGCTATTCTCTAGGTCTTGTTGCAACAAAAAGCAGCTCCTGAAGTGAGAAGGGGGATCAGGTTGATAAGCACAGCAGGGTGTGTTCATATGAGACATATGGCAGAGAAACAAAGGAAAGAATGCCATCAGGAAGACAAAAGGTTCATGTCATCTGCAGAGGCAGCAAAACAATGTACCCTGGCTACCACAGAAGAGCCAGTGCTCCATGTACAGAGTAGATGTAAGTTCTTTTCAGTACCTGGGCAACAGCCCACAAGAACTGCAGCAAAAGCCAACTTGTTATAGAACAGGCAGCTCTCAGTTTTATTTTTTGAACTAAATAAATTCCACAATGGGAACTACCATGCAACAGTACAGCCAAAGAATCTCTCAATGTCAGCCAAAGATTCTGCAGTGGATTGATGGCAATCTGTCTACCCCTGAAACAGGCCCAACTCAGAACAGTTTGACGAGGGCAGCAGCAAATATCCCAGTTATTTTTGTAGCAGGAGGAAAGAGTAACACCATTGGAAAAATGCAAAGATCCTTCCTGGCAATTACCTTTCCTGTCTATAGTGAAACCCAAACTAAACCCTGACAAGCAGGCAAATACCAGATTTGAATTCACCAGTAACTATTTAGAACAAAAAATTTCAGAGAAAATTATCACTGTCCATACCATTAAATACCATCTCATAAAAGCTACTCAGAATGGTAGTGGGGACAATATTGTTATTCGCAAAGTATTTGTGAATATGTCCTTCTGTTCTGTAAACAGGAGACTGGTAATTTTCCAGTATTCCAAACACCTAGAAAGTTTTGGAAAATTATTTTAAAATCTAGACATTTTGATGAGACGATTATGTCATTTACCTTGCTTTATCTTTGTGTTTGGACAGGGTGCTTGAAAATTTCATATAGACTTCCTTTCCCAGGAAAGGCTGGAGCAATTGAGCTTTCAAGGGATATTTTACAAGTCTATAATTCTATGATCTTCCCTCCATCCCCAAACACACACGAAAAGTGTGTCTACCTGTTATAGAGAAGAATATCAGGCTTCCAAATCAGTCCATCAGGAAAACGAACATTCTTCACTCCCGGGTATTCAGACACATTCCACTGTAGATAATGATCTGTCCAGTACTAAGCCATACACACAAAAAGTAAGTTAGGTCATCTCATCCACTGGTTTACTGTAGTTCTCTAGGGACTGGATGGGCTGAAACAATAGGTGTTCTCTTGTTTAGCTTCAGGGACTGAAATGTTTGGAAAGAGTGAATTAGGCCACTTGGAGCGCAATGGAACTCATAAATCCCTCATTTTCAATTCACATTGCAGTGCACATAACAGCCTAGAAGAGATTTGGGGTGTTTGTGTTCTGTTGTTCACACTGTCTCAGGTATCTTCAGTTTGGGATTGAACTGCTTTTATAGTTCATACAGTACCTTCCATTATCTTTATCTTCATAGACAACTTTGTTTTCTCTGGCTGGAAATCCTCAGGTTGTAGTACCTTGCTAATAGCCATGGGGTAGAGCAGCCAGCACTCACTGCTGACAGAAGATGACTGTGATGGCACAAGGTTAATGCCAGCAGAAGGTCTTGGCAGCTCCTGGGGCCTGGCGTTGAGCACACTCTGAGGCAGCTGCTCTGTAGTGCTGCTCAGTCCCACAGGTTTCCTCCTTGGCTGGCACTTCCTGTGCTGGAGGAGCTGCCCCGGGGCTGCCTGTGCTCCTTTCAGCCCAGGCCTGGCTGCTGCCACAGGCAGGCTGGCACAGTTGCACCAGCAGGGCTTTGATCTGAGCTCAGCACTGCTAAATCCCACACTCTGCCATTGAAACATGGGGTGGTGCATGGCCATAAACAAGGGCAGAGCCCCAGGCTGCAGCCAGCTGAGCACTGTGGCAGCCCCAGCAAGCTGCTTACCTTCAGGGAAATAGCAGCATGAGCTGCTGTGTTTTCCTGAAACTGAGGTTGTACAGCACTCCTTACTATGCAAATAACTTGTCATGATACTAGGGTGGTTTCTATTGAGCACCAAGGGTATAAGAAGTAAAGTTAAATTCATTTTTAAAAATTTACAAAATTTTCTGTCTATGCTTCATTGTAATGCACTTCTCTGTGTCTCCATTATTATGTTGTTTACAGTAACTTCACTTGGCTGTAGGCATCATGTAACTTACAGTGAGGACTTGTCTGGATTTACCAAGCTGTTGCAATGCCAAATGTTAATTTCTTAAATATAAACTTTTAAATGGGTGAGTTAATGTACAACACTTACCCCTTCAGTCTAGTGGTCCTTGTCAAAATAGTTGATAGACATTAAGATCAGGAAAAATTGCCAGTGGGTATTGTGGAGGTAAATGTTATTGGTCATTCTCATGGGATATTCACATCAAACCGGTCTATGTAATTCCTTGTATTATTGTCACAGGCAAGTTTTGACTTGATATACCAAGTCTCTAGTTAGCCTCATGC
Organism: Irena cyanogastra; assembly: GCA_013397155.1. Lineage (NCBI taxonomy): Eukaryota > Metazoa > Chordata > Aves > Passeriformes > Irenidae > Irena > Irena cyanogastra. The sequence continues at coordinate 195,140 of VWZV01004326.1, read as the reverse complement.
TGCAGGTATTCAAATACATTCTCATATCTTTACAACAACATAAATGACCATTTTGATGTATTCAACACAACTAATAGCATTCATCATGCAGCTTTTGTGAAGTGTTTACTATACTTATTCTTGGCCTGTGCTTCTATATTTATCTCATTCATTTTTTACAATGAGTTTGTAGCAAAACCAGACAAAATATCTGAGTTGTGCACTGGTTTTTTCCTTTGGCTTTACAGATAATATTTTTTTAAATGGAAATCTTCAATTATTTGTCTCTGTTCATAGTTTTTGGTTTCACAGTTCTCTAGTTAAAATACATGTGTTGCTCACAACCATCTATACACAGCTTCTGTAAGCTGATCAACTGCTTCTCATATTTTTTCAGAAGATTTACACAAACTTCTTGGTTGCCAAATGTCACTGTAAATTTTTTACTACTTCATCTTTGTGTAATGTAGAAGCCCTGAGATGCCAGGATACATCTCTTTTTCCCGAAAGCCGGCAGTGTAAGCAAATGAGCTGTGTGGGTTCAAGGCACTGAAAGCCATGGCTGTGGTGGCTTCGGGTGACTCATTCTCAGGAGCTGCCAGGGCACGACACTCACACTTGTGGTGGCAGGGCCAGAGTGGCAGGCTGCATTCACTGCCAGCTGAAGGCATCCTGGATATCAACATATCAAATCATTTCCTGTCCCAGCTTACGTTAGGAGTTACCATGGCCACTACACTGTAGCACAGGGTGATGCTGAGTGACGTAAAGACAGTTCAAGGGCAACAGAAAACTTAATACTCAAGCCTGCACTAGAGATAATGTTAAGCAGATTTTACGGTTGCTCTGTTAGCCCTGTGTACAGAGTGCTCACCCATCCAGCAGGGCACGATCTGCTTCATTCTGCTTTAACTTTAGAGCTACTGCTAAAGGTGCTGAAGCACCTTTAATTTGGATTAAAACAGCAAAGAGCTCAGAGTGCTTTGGTTAGTACCAATCTGTGTAATTAAGCAAGGCTCCTGGTATAATTTAGATCAAGTTTTACATTTCTGATTCTGAACAGTATTGCCATGGAGATAGTGGTTGGATGAAATAGTCTGCATGTATAAATACTAGATTTATATTCCCCTTTCTCGCAAGTTATTTTTTGTATTTAAGTATTTTGGGGATAATTACATAAAATATATTTTAGATACATTGCTGATTATACACACTTATATATATATCAAGGAATGCACTGGAAAGGGATTTCAGGGAAAAACTTATTTCAGATAATTTAGAATAATAAAATTACATATGTTTGCCTTAAGCATGCTTTGATCTGTCTAGAACACCATTAATAGACAGTTAATATGCAAACACTTTTACTTTTATGTGTACACAAGCCATGAGGAGTAGCTACATTTCTTGGTAGTAACCAAGTGATCTGTTGATTGCAGTCTTACTGTGCTTCATATCCAGTATGTGCTAAGGTGAATAAGTCAAAAGAAAAACAGAATGTATAATATAATTAAAAGTTTCCTAAGGGGGAAAAAAACAAACTCAAAAAGGATAAGGATGCTGTAAGATAAAAGAGAAAGAAAATAAATTACAGCCTCTTGTGTATTAATTGTTGTCTCTTACTGGTAAGAAATTGTAGCAACTATGGTCTTCGTAGCTAAAAGCCAAAAACATATTATATTTGACAGTTTTAATCTTGCTGTACAACAGGCCTGTAAAAAAGCATGAGTTGAGTCCTTCTTCCATGTCAGATTTTCTTTGTGAATATATGGAATAGCCATGCTATTCCTGCAGGTCATCAGAATAGTCTGTCATTTGTTTCCCAAGGCCTATCTCAGTGCAAGTGGGGTGCTCTATCTAAAATGTTACAGTAAAAGAAAAAATAATGCCTTTAAACTGAATGAGCTGGTAAAAGAAGCTGAAAGGTGTAAAGATTCTGTAAAAGCCGTGTGGTTGTCTGGAATAATAGAAATCTTCTGTAACTTCCTTTACCTAACCAAACATTCAGTTTCTGTAGTACTGAGGGAAATTCAGCTAAGGGCAAATTCTCATCCATGCTGCTATGGATGGAGAAAACTCCATGTCACCCTGCCTTTGCAAAGCTTAAGACAAATTTATGGTAGAAATGTTTGTGGATGCATTAGGACTCCACAGGAGTCAGCATGCTAAGAAGCACTTTGTTAATTCTGAGTCATAAAGTAACCTTTCAGGGAAAACCATTTCAAAATAGTCTCAAAATGTTCTTGAATTGTCTATTATCTCTTCCATTTATTAAAAAGTGAGTAAAAATTGACTCCTGCCCAGCAATGCTGGCCATGAGTTAATGAGGACTAATTTTTCTGCTGTGGTATCTAGTGGTAGCAAAGAAAGTCTGACATGGAATTAGGAGTCAACTCATATTTTCTTACAGACCTAAAAGTTTTCTAAAATTCAAACCCCTCACCAGAATAAACTCTAAGACTGAAGAGGAAAAACAAACATACTTTGTTTCAAAACTTACCATTTGTAGCCAAATATTTGTTGTTAATACTTGATTCTTTTCATCCTGGAGAGAAGGAGGAGAGGAAGAAGAAAAGAACAAACCACAGCTTAGTGCCATGCAGATAAAATAATACCATTAAATACATTTAACTATTACAAAATAGCCAGTTGTGCTAAAGTACTTTTCAAAGCAATGGGAATCATTGCCACTCACTAATTGGAGTGGAAGTTTTCACAGATGCTTTTTCATTTCAATTTCATATTACCACAATCAGTCAGACTGTTTCCTGGGGGTATCCTTCTGCCAGACTCTTCCCTGGGGCTCCTTCTTTAATAAAGAATCTCCAAAGGCAAGGCAGATTATAGTAGGGGCTGCCTGTACCACCTTTCTTAGGAGCAGCCCTCTCAGTAATTAACCTTATCCACCAGACATACACAGGCAGTAGAGAAAACAATGAGCAAAGTGTGGCTAAGCTCAGATGAAGTGTGTTGAGGCCATTCTGAGGAGCTTCTTAACAGGCAACTAGCACCATTTGTGTCAGTGGAACTTTACAGAAAGTGTTGCATCAGCTTTGCCAGAAAACTGTTGTCAGGGCAGAATATTATCATTATTCTTTGAAGGCCTTTCCCCTGGACTCCTTTGACTGATGTAAGTTCAGGTTGACACAGCAGGCACCTTAATGCTGAAGTTGTAGACTTTAATTCTTTTCTGCTCAGACACAGGAAAATGTTGGTGACCTTTTTCTGTGGAGGTACTGTATTAGCATCCACCTGGGTTGTGTGAATCTAATGGAATATACTATATATGCAGTCAGTATTCCACATTTTCCAACCTGAGCACACAATCCCTGTCTCAACACCAGTCAAAGCTCCATTTACAGTCTGAGAAAGTGTCATATGAAATTCAGTCACCTGTACAGCCTCAACTGCCAGTTGTTCATATGTCTAGACCTCTGAACTTGAATCTGTCACTCTTAAACTGAAATGTCAATCCTAAATGCCAAAAAAATGGCTAAAAATGCTTAATCACATTTTATACAATTAAAAAAACCCCTTTTTAATAACACACTCTACTAAAGGTCAATATTTTTCCTCTTCTGATCTTGTTTTGTGAACTACTAACCAAAAAGAACTCCTGAGAGACCTCTCCTTGCAACCATTTTAGATCAGCACAATAGGAGGAAGTTACACAGCATGTAAAATCAAATACCCTGCAAGGGGCAATGGCATTTTTAAAGCAAGAGAAACCTTTTGAGGAGCAGCATCAGTAAATGTATGAAAGTGTTACTAAGCTGTGTGTAATCACAACTAAATGTACAACATACAAATAGAAAAATTTTAAATAAAGATGGCAACGTGCATGAATAAAGTCTACCTTCATGCATATTCCTACCTTGCTTTAAAACAAAAAGTAGCATAAAAATATAAATAATCACAGACCACAGCTAGTCATTCAGCACTTTTCGTCTCTATTTTCTGCTCCATCACCTCCATGAATGTTTTTCAAAACTATCTCAAGTGGACAACTCATTTAAATAGCATCCTGGGGAAAGAGGTCTCTAACCATTTGGTTTCAGAAATGCATTATTAAGCTCCACTGAATCTGCATGATGAAGGCATTGCTGAAGATATCAGCCAGGCAAAGCAGTAATTAATTTGCAATAGTTGCTGTTATTCTCTAGCCCCACAAACGTTAATTTGGAACCTCTCTTAACCTGCCTATAGTGTTAGAGCACTACAAAGCTGGTTTGTATGGGATCTTTAATTCATGAATGAAGAAACAATCTTTAAGAGATCATTCATATCACCGTGAACTAAAGTCTATTGAGAAAGGTTGCCAGTTCAGGGCATGTAAAATCTACATGTTGCTATTCATCATAGGCAATTTTACATGAGATGGAAATGCTGCCAATGATAACTTATCCTCCAAAGTTGAGTAACATTTTCTGAAAGCTCTGTATGCTGTCCCAGGTGAACATGACAAGTTCCTATAATGCAATGTCCTGGCTCAGCACCTGAGCAAAGCTGAGAGCACCACTGCTGGGTGGTTTCTCTGCACAGGTATAACTGGCTACTCAGAGGTGTAGAGCAATTCAGTATCCATTATGTTGCAGGAAGCCTTTTTCAGGACTATTAGCTGAATGGCATGTATTCCTGCATGGTTAAATCCTGAGTTAAACTCTCATTTTATTCCTAGTGCAATCTCTACATTCTACACATGAATGGCCCCAGCTTTAAATTAGTGATGTTTCAAAAAGTCCTTTTCAGCAGCCAGAAGGAGATTGTACTGAAGCCAGAGTGTTGCTGGTGCTTGAGCTGATGCTGTGCCACGAGGATCTGCTGGGAGGGCCTGAGCCCACAGCACAGGCATGGGGAAATATTTTAGGAGTAGCAGGAAGCAGCTCTACTGTCAGTGCACATCACAGACCCAGGCCAGAGAGCCACCACTGAGCACTCAAAGTAGCAGAGCTGAGGGGGACAGCAGACTTTTAAACCAGCTGTGCTCCTGGCAGCATGATTCAGCTGCCTGCCACTGCCAGGCACATGGCAGAGCCATCGCAGGTTGGCATGCAGGACACTCTGCAAGCATATTCGGAAAGCCAAGAGTTATTCTGAAGTGTGATCTTTCACTCAAACCTAGCTCAAAGAGCCTATTCTGAGAGCACTGACTCAAATGTGACTTGTACTGTGAAGACAAGCCCTGAGTGAAGATGGCCCATGCTGTTCTCATGGTATTTCTTTCTGTTATTTGAAGCATTGAGAGCCTGAAAGAGGGTTACATATGAATGAAGTAATTTCCACTTGGATCACTATGTTTAAGATTCCATCAGTGTTTGAACCATAAATCCTACCATTGCTCCTCAGATATAAAAGCTTTACTGCCTGTTGAGGCTTGGTTTATAGCAGTGTTTTGAGTTTTTAATACTGTTTGTTGGAGCAAACAATTTCCAATATTTTAGTTATTATTGGATTGACTCATCCATCACTAGATGAAAGGTTCTGATTTTAGAGGGTTTGTCACTCTCTGTGGCCCCAAGTGAAGCTGGTAAAAGGTGGGGTAGGAGACATCCTGCAGGGTTTCTCCCTGCTTAGGAGAGTTGCTTGGACACTGCTTTAAATGCTTCACAGCAAACTACATTAACACTCTTTTCAACAGAGTTGTGCAGTACCTCCCTGTAAAATGATGGGTGGGCTTGAAATGCTCCGTAGAACTTCACCAGGTTTTGTCACTTCATTTTGTAAACACTTACAGAACACTTCATGTGTTCTGAAGACAAAAACAAGGAAGCTCCTATTACAGACCCTTTCTGCTATAAAGGAGGAAAGAAAAATGGCTTCTCAGTATAATCTGGAGAATCTTCCCAACAGAGAATGAGACTGGACACTGCATTATGTTGTTTGGATTGGTGTGGTTTTTCCTCCATACCAGCTGCTTTAAGTTACTTGCTATTCAGACAGTACTGGCTAAGTAGCCCTGCTAATGGAGAGTTAGGTTTCCTTGGCACAGTGGGAGGTGGGTGGAGGCTGCTTTCGTCATCTCTATCCATAACTGCAGTCAAGATCTGAGAGGACAGATGGCAAATTGCTACCGGACTGCTTGTCATGTTATTTTGTGGCAGTGCAGTTAATGAAGGGAAAGTAGCTGACATCAGGAGACTTGAATAGTCCTTCACTCGTTTTCAAAGGTAGCGGTAATAACTCCTGCAATCTTTGAAGGAAATTGCACTGTCTCCATTCTTCCAGTTCCCACTCCTGGTTTTGTCTGCTTTTTCAATTTATACAATCCATCGGACTGGTCACCTTTGGAAACACAGTTACCAGAGTCTCAAATTATCCTTCCCTTATCCTGTGTTCATCAGAATATATAAAAAAAAGAGAGAGAAACTTGATAATGCTTTGTGAAAGGTGTTAGTCTGGACATTATAAACTCTCTAACAACAGCTGTAGACTTTCAAATGGATTTCAGCACATGTAGCATCCACACTAGAAAAGCTACGTGGCAACTGCAAGGGGAAAAAGAACTAAATTAAAACTGCATGCCTAGACAGGTGCAGTCCCTAGCAAGAAACATATACTTCCCAGGGACTAGCATAAGGTGATATCCTGACTAAAATCTATGAGCTGTAATTTCTGCACTTCAAATTTAGATTCTTTATTTTTATGTGGTTGAATTACAGAAGTACTTATGGCTCTTTGAACTGGGCTTCAATTACTTTCAACCTTAACAAAGACTTTGTAAGAACATTTTAAGACATCACTTGTTACATCATAATACTATTTTCCTGATTGGTACCCTCTAGCAAAACTGAAGCTAATAACTGTACTCTGAAGTTAACAACACTCAGACAGACAGTGAGAAACATGCAAGACACTTTCTTTACTGATTTTCACTTTTGTGTGCTTGAATGTCATCCTCCTGAAACCATCAAGTTAGTCAGTTCATTAGCTCTTACTGTCTCAGCACATGCTCATTGAACATTCTCAACATCTTCTGATGCACAGTGTCAAATTACCTGTGCCTAATGGCATTTCCCCTACGTCATTTAAAATCCTGTTATGTTTGATTTTTGCTTCACACAGCTTGAGGTTTTCTTCCTGCTCCTTTTTAGGGTCATGCACTGAGCTCACTAAACTGTATCAGCTGAAAAAGCCTGAATTCCTACAGAATTAGTACTGAGAGGATAGGCTGAAGGGTGAGTTAAGCACTCATAAACTGGCCAGGTGACAAAAGATTGGTGCTATGTCCATATTTCAGGAAGCCATAATGGCAGGATGAATCCAAGATCCTCAAAAGCCATGGGGAATTGTGAAAGGGCTGCACTTCCACCCCTGCCTGTGATGCTGGTGCACAACAGCTCCCGGTGTGGCCAACCTGAGGAGAGGCCAGAGCAGTGTCTGCTCCAGCTTCACGCATCTGCAGCCCTGAGAGCACCACAGTGACCTCTCAGTCTTCCCACACTGACTCAGCCTGGGGCTCTATTGCAAATATCCTCTTCATGTACCAAGGTTAAAGCTAAACTTTTCTATTAAAGGTGGCTCAGGGCTTCTTAGTCATGCAGGCAAAATTGAATTTTGCTCTCTCAGTAGTGAGGATAAAAATCAGTTACTTTAAAAAGCCATTCTGGTGTTTCTGCAGGGATACTGAAATGAAGACTGCAGCTGCTGGCCAAGGACTACCCCTAATCACCCATAGGTGTGGGCTGGAGCTGCAGCCAGTGTTGGTCTTGCAGAACGTAGTACAGGGAAATAAGAATTTTGAGGAGGTTTGTATAGGACTAAAAAGCCAAACGAAGAGTTGTCAATGTGAAAAAGGTTGTTTAAGGAAAGTAAAGATGAAGAAAAAGTCAGTGTACATGATTTGTGACATAAAACATTGGAATTCCTGATGCCTCTTTCCCACTCGACTTCCTTTTCACCATGAAAGGAATAAGCCAGTGCAATTACCCTTCACTTCTCCAGTGGTCAGCAATAGACCTCTTTATACAGTAAAATGGTTTTTACTCAGCTTACAGTACATATTTCCAATTATGCAGAAAATGCTGTGTAAACAGTTATTACCACTGCATAAATAATATTAATAATGTTCCATGACCCAGCATGTGAGATTCAACATCAGGAACAGACAACAGAATGTTTCTGATTTCTTAAAAATAGGTGCAAAAGACAGAAAAATATTCAATAAAATGTCAGAAATGGAAAATATAAATTTTCACTGTTGTGCCACATCTGCCATACCAGTGACATTTTTGTATAAAAGCAGAGCTCTGGTGTTTATGACTTAATCTTGTAGTGGTACAGCCTCCTGCTGGGAAAGCGAGGCTCCTTCAAAACTGCAACAACTATTGCAAACTGTTGTTCAGCCAGAGTTGAACAGCACATGCCTTGCCAGGATGCTTTGCCAGTTCTGCATGACCTGGCCTTGGGGTGTTAATGTAAAACGAGGGCCACTCCCTTTACATCAGCTGCTAATTTGTCCTGATTCTGTTGGTGCAAAGAATCCCCTGGAAGCTCTTGTTTATTATTGTGTACTCAGCTCCTAACTAGTGATGTTGCTGAAAGCTGAAGATGTTTAGGACATCACCTTCTTTCCCACATTCCACTACAACGCAATTTTAGCCCGAGGCACCTTCACAGCTAGGATGACACCCGCCGGACTCTTGGCACCTGCTAACTCAGACTCTGGCTCCTTCAGACCTTTAGGGATAATTGCAGCTGTGCTCAGGATTTAGTCAAGTATCTCCTGTAGCATTAAGGTGAGTTTTATAGTGAAATCCCCAAAGCCCAGCCTGAAAATATCTTCATTACTTGGTATGCTTCTTGATCTTTGATTTAATTTTTTCTAGCTTTTTTTAATCAAAGAATTAAACTATAAAGGCCAACCAAAATGTGAGTAGTTAATTAAAATGAAATTTGAAAATTTCTCTTCCGCTGAGCTCTTAAGTTTTTCAGGTTTGTGATGGATGGCATACAAATGGATCTTCATGCAGTCTGCATGCTGGAGGTCTTTGAAATAAAATTTGGCTCAGGAGAGTTGCTCCTGACTGGGAAAAGTGGAGTTTTATTGATAGAGATAACACAGACTGGCACAGATTGCTGCCATTATCTGATTTGATTTTTTAGGAAACCTGACTTTGGACTGTAAATTTAATGAGGAACAAGGCAATAAATGGCTATTCTGGGGCTGAAGTACTTAATTGTTATATATGGGAAACAGGTAGAATTTCCCTCTGTGAACACCTCCTCCTCCCATTAATTTGTGATACAGTGAATAAAGTTATTGAAGTCCCCTAATCTTTAGCATTTTCCTGGTTTGGGCTGGTTTCACTTATTCAGTTGTTCTTGTTTCAACTCATGTGTTTTACCTTTTCTTTCTGATTCTCCTCCCCACCAGAGGAGAGGCCTGAGTGAGCAACTGCATGCAGTGTTGTGGTTTCTGGTTGGGGTCAAACCATGCCAGGCATATTCTTAACTCAGCCTGCTGTCCTAACCCTGTTCCATAACCCTGAAGGGCAGAGTGGCAGTACCAGATGCAGTGACAGTTCCTCTGTTTCCTGTCTGAATCCTGTGAGTGGTGTGACAGATCTGAACAAGAACCAAGGCTAGAATGTACAGCAGGAAAAGAGAATGCAGAGGAAGACTCTGTGAAAAAGCAGAAAGCAGAGTGTTAGGGCTACTGACTGTTGTATGTGTAGGCTCAATTTTATAAACAAATTTAAAATATTTGTAGAAGAGGGCCATCATTAATCCAGTGAAGTTTCCTGCATGGGACAGGTGGGATTAAGGTCTGATTCTGCACTCTCATTCTATTTATTTTTTGTTTTGTTTTGGAAATGTGTCCTACATTCAGTAACTCATCTGCTTGGCCATGTTTACTAGAATTATTTCTTCTGTAAATCAATGAGTGGGCCCCACTTACTAGAAATAATGCTGGATAAACCAAACATTCCAGCTCAAGTTACCTCTCCTTAGCAGAGTGTTCTGTTGGTGTTGTTACTTCAATTTTGTGCAGCTTCTCACCTTCAAAATATGTCCTATCCTATCATAAATGTCTCCTTAAATAGCCTGTAATGTTTGAAGTTCAATATATGGAAGCTTTATTTCAAAACAATGCCTACTTATATCATTTTCCTCTGAAATGCACTCATCCAGGCTGGCCTATGTATATACATGTAATGCCATTTTTAAATTATGTCATAGAATATGCTGCTTAGTGTTTATTGAGCGTTTTCCTGTCCTGATAGCTTGCAAACATGTCCCATCCCAAACACGTGAAATCGTTCAGACTATTTATTCTCTGGTGGGGTTTTTGTTAATTAAATTATTATAAGTGTGAATATATGAGTAGAAAATCAACAAATGGATTTTTTAAAGATTACTTTGTAAATCTTCCCTCTAACCTACAAGCACATTCTCTTCAGCAAATTAAACACAAGGGAAATTGTGCCTCTCTAGCAAAAGAAGGGCCAGGCTGGGCAGAGCAGTGTGAGCTCAGTGTGAATGGAAATTGGCCTCTGGTGCTGGGTGCAGGGGGTCCTGGGACAGGGGTTGCAGAGGCTGTGCTTGAGCCATAGCGAGCTCCAGGTTCTGTGGGATAGAAACTGCAGGAGGATGCTCTGCAAATCACTCAGCCACACACCTGAGGAAAAGCATCCAGCAGCTGGGAGGGAGGGAACGGGAGAGGAGGAAAAGAAAGCTCCAGGTGTGAGTGGTGGACAGGTTACTGTCCACCCTAGTTTACAGTTCTGGTCTGTATTTAACACTTGAGCCAGTACATATTTAATACATGGTTTACTATGAGCTTACACATAGTTACAATTCAAATTTTAATAACTGTAGAGTTTGACCTATGTGAAAGTCAAAAAAATGGGGATTTTCAGATATGTTCTGCACAGGTATTAAAGTCTGGAGTTCCTCTATCTCATGCACTGTTCAGGTGTACATGGAGTGAAACAAAATAGTGAGGAAGTAAACATGAATACAACAGACAAGTATACTTCTGCTTAGTGCTAAAGTTCTGAGAAAGTTGAAAAGTTTCTGAAGTTAAAATGCTAAAATATTGGTAGAGCATTCTGTGCTGCTGGAATAGGAGTAGATGTTCATTTTTGGCTTTTTGAATATCTGGGGGTTTTTTCTTAAAAATTAGAAAAATACAATTTGAATTTTACCTGGATTAAGGTTGAGTTTGGACTATGAGATAGGGGTCTGATTACTTTGCTTAACCTAATTCAGGTGAACTCTGAGGGGGGGTTGTTTGTTTTGCTTTTATTAACTTGCGCTGTTTGTGTCTGAAAAAAGTCAGCATTTTCTCCACAACAGCTCATCTTACATGCTTTTGCAAAAAGTATTTGCTTTCTCCCCAATTTCTTTATACTGCTTTAAAAGAAAGGCAGTTTGCTCAGACCATACACAGGTCTCCCCAGATAGATGCAAACCCATCACAGCAAAAAGCTGCTGCAGAAAGAGTATAAAAGAGTGACCTTAACTCTGAACAGAGCATCTGTGTGTAGAGCCTTCTTAGGAGGTAGGAAGGTCTTTGTGTCCCAGATATGCTCTATGAGATCTGAGAGCTGTTCTGCCATTGGCTGCACCAGGGCTTAGTCCTGGCAGTGGGATGGAGAAGTGGCTTTCACCAAGTTCCAGGAAAAAGAAGTTGAGATTATAAATATGTGTGAGAGACTCATGATGTACCATTTTTGTTACCATGGAGATGTAATTGTAACAGCAGTCTGTCTTCTTTTTTTTTTTCCAGTACATCATTGTTAGCAAGAGATTGTATTTAGATATGAATGCATTCATCTTTGCAAAGACAAGCAGGGATAAGGCATATGAAATGAGCAGAGTACAGCATCACTAATCACATACATCAGCACATCTTGCATGAAAAAATGTATTTTGAAGAGCAAGTTGCATTTTTCAAGTTACCTTATGAATTTCTGTGATTAATTGTAGGTGTTTCACTCAGTTCAATTTTTAAATATAGCATAAAGCTTAAAGTGCAGCTAAATTTCTGGCAAATGTGAAGTAATAACTGTCTTCTGTTGCTTTATTTACAAATAATTCTTTATTCCAGTGTATTTTGTAGCAAACTCCTGTTGAGAGGACTGAACCCTGAATTAGTGTTAAATACTGGCTCTGGGTGCTGATTACCATTGCCAGTCTAACACAGATAGGCATCCCAGCTCTGAACACATGCTGGAACCTGGGAACTACCCACAGTACCACAGATAAGATCAAACAATAGAGCCCCCATAGCCCCACTCATTACATAGTGTTAAAACCAGAGGGAATCAAAGCCTTTGAACTTGATTTATTTCCCTGGAGGTTAGCTGCAACTGAAATTGAAAGGTCAGGTTGTTGCACTTCAGTGTACCAACAGACTGAAGTGGAAGGAAAGTGTGTGTGTTATTTCTTCAAGGAGAGAAGAGAAAATTATGGGAGAACAGGGAGCTGAACCCAAAGGTGTCTCTTCCTTTCCCTCTGTGTGATCAGAGCACACAGCTCCAGCAGCACTCCTGATGGCGTTCATCTGTCCTATTTCTGTGAGTAACAGCAACAAAAATTTCCACACCTGACTAGAGCATATTTTCCATGATTTATCATCAGTGAAACCTTTGAGGAATACCAGAGCCACAGAGACAGAGGCATCTTACACAACCAGAAGGAATAGCTCTGTGCACTACAAACGGACATAGGTAAAGCCAGCTTCAGAGGGTCAGATGGTAAAATGCTGTTACTCATCCCAGACAGTCTCTCTAACTGTACTGCATCCTGCCTCCATCTTCCCAAGTATAGGAAAATTAAGCAAGGAGGAGTTGCTCCAAAATTCCTGCGAGATGTAACATTATGCATTATCTTGGATGTCTTGGGCTCTCTGGTCAATCTAGGATACAGAACAGACATCACCATGGCAATTAAAAAACTTCCTGGGGAAGGGTAGAGTACAAAATGCATTGCTTATCCTGCTGAATGTCTCTGTAACTCTTGATACAGAAGTATTGCAAAGACACTTCAATAACTCAAGAAGATGAGCCATATTACAGAGGTTCTAGTTATTCCTAACCCATCCTCTGATGGACACATTTGAGAGTCCTCTTTTAAGGGTCTTCCTTTCCTGCTTTCCATGAAAATCCATACTGTCCCCATCACTCTGATATGCCTGTAGAGAATCACTTACAAAGGCACTGAGAAGCTGTGAGCTTAGCTGAGAGGAATACTTTGATGGAAATCAACCGTATCTCTGTTTCTTCACAAATGCAACAAGCATCATGACTGAAATGTCAGAACACCTACACGGTCCTTCAGGCTGCTTTTTCCACAGCACAAAAGAGCCAATTCTCCTCTGTGAAAAGATTATTTCTGTCTGTGGGGACAGAGATGGAGTGAGCACTCCAAAATCCATAAAAATGCTCATCTGAATTTCTTGAGCTCTGTCAGTGCACATTACTTTTTCTGTTCTCGTTCTTGCATTTAGTAGTTTTGGAGATGGTGGGTAAGAGGCCTCATTCCTTCCTTCCTGCCTTCTTCTCAAACCCTAAACCAGCATACCTGTGTGGTTACTGAGTAATTAAGGGGATGCCAAGCACAGAAATGTGCAAACACTTCTGACTAAACGCAGAAAAGAAGCCAATAAAAGTGCAAAGTAGCAGTGCTGTATAATTAAACATGTGCGTGGGTCCCCCAAGTCTGCACATGGTTATTGATCATCTTCCCTTCAGGGGAGTTTTTTATGAGAAGCACACAAGGAATGAAGAGACAGGTTTATAAACCATGCAAATGTAGCTTCACATCACTACCAGAAGATTTGGGAGAGATGAACTGGATGAATATCATATTCCTAGTGCTTCACAGTTAGCTGTTGTTGAAGCCAGGGTTACCAGCCTTTCCTTTTTACAAATCAAATTCTAGATGCAGTAAGAAGCATGAAAATGGAAGCACAAGTGAAGGTTAAATCTGAATAGACATTTACTTCAGGCTGCTTCTGGTTATTCTTGGAAAATAAATCTTTTCATTTTTAATAAATTAAAAATAAACTGGTTAACACAGTAAATTATTTAATTAATTAAAATTCTAAGTGAATTTTAAAAGATTTCTTTTTCTATGTAAGTGTACAACTAGGCTTCTTGCTGCCTACCCATTGTAAGATCTTTCCTTTCTTTCTTTTTCTTCTTTCCTTTCCTTTCCATTTTTGCAACTCACATATATATTTAGATTAGGAACAGTTGGATTGTTTAGTAATCTATTCAGGCTACTGAATATGGTGAAGAGTTCAGGAGAAACAAGAATTTACATCTGTATCATCTAAATTTGAAGTAATTAACATTTGAAGTAATTAACATTTGAATGTATTTATGTTAATATGCTGCTCAGAGATACAGAATTGTTTGCTTCCAATCCATTGACAATACTTTGTTCAACTGCTGTCAGCAATATTAGATTTGTAAATGACTGGAAACTTTTGCTAGTGTGTGCTTTGCTGAGAGAAAAGCAGGCACTGTATCCGCAGGGCTCTGAGAATGCAGCCCTAGCAGAGACAGAGGACAGGAACAGAAATACCGCGCTGCTTTAGCAGCATTTCCTGCCCTCCCTTACCATCATCGCCAAAATTGCTGCAGCACAATCCTGCCAACTTACAGACCCACACAGATCACACTACAGGAGTGGGGCTGGGGCTATGATGGTTACTTGGGACTCACTTTGCCCCACATCATTCACCCAGCCCACAGCATCCTCCCACAGCTCTTCCAGAAGCCTTCCCAGAAAAGAAATGGGTTCAGCAGGGGCAGCCCCCTGTGTTTGAAATCCCTTCTTGTGCATGCTGACACTGCAGTCTGAGGCAAATCAAACCCGGGGGAACCAAGGGCTGCCATCTTTCTGTGCACAGCAGAGGAGGCTTTCCCAAGGAGCAGCAGGTTTGTGAGCAGGTAATTGCTGTGTGGGAGCAGAGACCAAACCGCGCACAGGGGGTTCCCCTGGGCTGGGACTGAGCCTGCAGCTCTCACCAGGGAAAGCATCCTCCAGGCACACAGGCTGCAGAGGCTCAGCTAGGGAGCCTTGGCCAGTGCAGGTCAGTGTGTTCCACCAGCCAAGGACAAGAACATTTATGAAGAAATATGGGTCTTTCCAAACAAATTACCACCGATCATAACAAGCTGATCCATATTGGTCA
Organism: Irena cyanogastra; assembly: GCA_013397155.1. NCBI lineage: Eukaryota > Metazoa > Chordata > Aves > Passeriformes > Irenidae > Irena > Irena cyanogastra. The sequence continues at coordinate 180,013 of VWZV01004326.1, read as the reverse complement.
AAACAAAACATGTGAACTTGTGTATCAAATAGTGACATCCTGTCTTGTCTAGTATTTGAACATGACAGTCTTTTTAAAAAAGGAACAACTCCGACTATTATAAGGAATATATTAATTTCAGTCCTAAACTTCTGTGAATTAAAAGCTTTGTATAAGACCAAGTATTATCCAGATCTGACTCGCAGGAACTACATCTTGCACTGTAATTTTGTTTCATTAGCTGATTACTGAGGACTACTAATAATTACTGGATGATGTGACTTTACAGGTTCTGTTGTTCTACTAAGAAGCCCTGTGTAAAATGTGAAGGCTTTATGCAGTGGTCCCTGTGATCTACAGCAGTGTCACAGAGGAATCTGTTTCCTAGCACCTTAGCCATGCTTTTCACATGAAGGTTACCAGCCCTTTTCATCACCACCAACATAGAAGTAGATGTTTAGTCACTTCTTAAGTTAATGGGGTGTCCATACCAATGCAGTTAGAAAACAAAATATGAGGTACTGAGTTTTTATTATTCAAACTGATCATTTATATCACAAAGAATAAGAAAAATATCTGAGAAACTGCTTCACTTTATTCATATTAGAAGTCCCAAACAGAACGAATAGAAAAACCCAAGCTGATTTGTATTACAAAAATGTTCCAAACCTCTCTCCTGTGGAACCAGAAAGCAGAATATAAGTTTTGATTTTTCACATACAATGAACATCTCTAATGTCCTCAAGTGAACTATTATCAGGAGGAGTTTTTATAGCCTTTAGTCAGTCCTTTTTTCCTTCCTGCAAACTGCCTTTAATTACTGTACATTCATTGGTTCCCATTCCATCCTACACATCCTCCTGTGTTTAAAATATCTTTCCAGATCTAAATACTGTTTGAGGAGACTAGGTAAAATGCTGACAGAAGAGTTAAAAAATCCAGAAGATTCACAGAAATAAGGGTGCAGTTTCTCTTAGTTTATTAATATCCCACCACAGTAGGGTAGGAAGAGGTGTCTGCTTGTTAAAGTAGAGCAATTATAAGAATATTTTAGACTCTTGTCTGATCTGTTTTTCAGATTTCATGGAAAAATAGAATACTCTGTTTTCTGTTATAATCCAGTAACTTTCGTGGTATTAAACTAACTAAAAATACCAGAAGGCATATCCCAGCACATTTCCAGTTTTCTAAACTCTCAGGAATAAATTATGGTGGAATGGAAATGGCTGCAAGATGAAAGTGCAAACTGTTTCTCTCTTTAGCATGGTGGGAAAAAAGTTCAAGCACCAAATTGAAAATAAAATAAAGCTCAGAGAGATATTTTCTAATGTACACAAATGAATGCTAAAATTAAAAGAATAATGCAGATCTGATGAGCTTTTGCCACAGCCATTGTTTGCAAAGAAGCTGCTGAGGTCTGATAAACAGCTTAAGAACTTCATTAGCACCATTTTTCAATGAGCCTCTTGATTTGGTTGTTTTATTCATTTTTCCAGATGTAAATTTCTTTTTTTTCTTTTTTTCCCCTTTTTTGGCGGGCAAGATGTTTGTTTTATAGTCTGTTTCTTTATAGAAGCTGTTATGCTTCTTTGAATGACAGCATAATTTTCTTTTCAAAATTTCAAGATATTTGACATTACTATCTTGCCCAATGGTTCTGGGGCATTGGATTGCAAGTACTGAATTGCAGATCCTTATTCAGAGGCTTTGCAAAGCCTTGTATGTAAGTCATTGTAGTCAGCTGGATCACTTCACTGTGTAAAACAAAACAAGGACAAAAGCCCTTGAATATATAAAACTAAGTCATGCAAGTAACCAAGGGCAATGTAGGATAAGCAAACTTTGACTAAATTCAGATAAATGTAAAAAAGTTTGCATGCTTTCATTTATCCTTTGGTCTGCACAAGTGAGTTGAACAGCCTAAAGGAACAGGATTTCCCTTGAGATTCTGCTGCTGCTTACTACATACAAACAACTATCCAGCACTTTTCTTTCCCCTAACTAGAAATTTTTAAAAAAGAGAACAGGAGAAACTGGAAAATAAGCAAAAACTGTTGTGTAGTAAATTATTTAATTAGCCAGCAAGTGTCTTCAGGAACCATGAAAGATTCCTAAGCAGTGTTATGCAACATAAGTAAGAATTTGAACGTTCATGTAGATAAGTAGCTTAATTCAACTTTCTTAAATAAATTATTAAATGTTGATTCTAAAAAATTAACTAATTTATGATCAGAGTAGACCAAAATGGTCACACTCATAGCCACCAAAATGTTTGTCACCATGAGTCTTGTTGAAGAAGTCATAAGCTAAGATGGTATTGATCCAGCATCCTCCCAAGTTTTGCAACTTGAATCAGAGATAGAGATCACAAAGCTGTGAGAGCATGAGCTCAGAACTCAGAGAGATTTCTTCCACTAGCAAAGGCTGAGATCAGCTTAGGACACTCCCAAAGTGCTGCCCCAAATTCCATATAGAAAGCTGTTAAAAATTCTAGATTCCAGACAGAAAGCTGAAAAACTTAAATATTGAGAGTGAACCATTGACAGCTACTCTGAGTTCTGTCATGGGCTTTTACCAAGATTTCATTCTCTAGCTTTCTGCTGTGTTATTCAGAAATACACACACCTTGCTGCAAATTGTCAAGGAATCTGGAATACTTCACCAAAAGTATCTTTTTTTATTATTATTATTCTCCTGAAGAAGAAAAGGTGTCTTATTTTTCTAGAACTATTTTGTACTGTTCCCAAGTTGAAAAATAGGAAGTTATGCTTAGATGTTAGGAAAAACCTACCATGATGGTAGTTGAATACTGACTGCCCAGGAAGGTTGTGGAAACTCCTGGACAGGAGCCAGGAAGGCTGTCAAAGTGGTCAGCACTTGACTGGACACAGTCCTGAGTAACATGATCCATTTAAGACATCTTTGCAGTAGGGGAGTGGACAAGATGACCTCCAGAGGCCCTGTCCAAACTAAAATAAGATTGTGATTTTTCTACTCATTTAGATAGCAGTAAAAATTGTGTTTGAACTATCACTCTGAACCTCAGTGTATTCCAGTTCCTTATGCTTGTGTCTCAAACCAGTCATTTGCAGTATAAGTGTGTGACCACTTAATTTCTAAGGTTTCATCTTTGGACTTTTGGGGATGAAATGCCCTCTGATACTTTCTCTTAATTGTGTTAACTTACAGTTGATACAGACATGTCTATTGTAAAAATGCTAGGCTAGGCACAAACTTCACACCTTCATGCTCACTGCATTTGTTTTTCTATGCCATTCACTATTCTGTATGAGATGTAGCAGAGTAGGAAAAGCACTGCTGCTGTGTCTATCCCTAGTGTTCCCTCCAAACTGGCTGAATGTTCTCCTCTGATACTCTTATTGGGATGGATGTTACAAGAGAAAACAACACTGTTAGAAGGTATTTACTTCCATGTGTGTTTAAAAATGTGGTGGCTGTAATTTTTTTTAGTGTGGAAATTATATCATATCAGTATATTTCAATAATCTGTTTTTCAAAAATGTATATACTGGAAATTTTCCTAAGCCTAAGTTAGGTTAAGGTTCCATGCTAGCACTAAAATACCAGACAAGCAGAAGCCAAAGACCAGTTTCATGTGCAGATTGAGGGGTATCCATGAAGTGAGAAGCAGAGAAAAATAAACAGTTTATCTACATCCTACTCTTTATTTTTACTGCCATTGTACTGAAGCTATGACCATCCATTAATGCCTTTTCCTCTTCTTTCACTAAGGTATGCCTTAGTCTTTGTCTCTTAAGATTTTTCTTTTTGAAGTCCACTCGTTCAAACCTCTTACTTTCCATTTTGCATTGCATCCTCTTCCATCTAAATTCCACCTCTCTTCCAAATTCTTTTGCTGTATCTCAGGCTTACCATGTACTCCCACTTCCTCTCTAAGCACTCCCTTAGTTCCCTAGTTCTCCTCTTCAGTAATGCATTCCCAAACTGCATTTTTCTTATGCTGCCCCTGCTTTTCCTCCTCATTTAGAAACATTTTGTATAATTTACTTTGCCAGCTTGCATTCACATTAGACAATTAACTAATTCTATTTTCTAGTGAACTCCACTGAGCTGGGGCAATTGGCACTTACAGATCCCTCATTATGTACTGCTGATACTAGCATGCATATTAATGTGTAATACCATTAAAAGAAAAACATATCTAAAACCATGGGGCAGAAAATTTCTAGTTTTAATAGAACAGGTTAAAACTAGAAATACAAGGTAGGGAACATCTATTGTATTTAGAAAAGCTTTCCTATACTGTCTCCCTTTTCCTGTCAGCAAAGTCAGAGTGGAATGGAAGAAACTTCACCTAAGGAACAGCAGCAACCAGGATCCAGCCTGGCTCAATCTGTTCTGGCAGGGATTTGATGGATTGGCTCTAGAGAGGTCTAACTCCCAATTAGACTCAGTGGCTATCAGCTGAGAAGCCATTAAAGTGAATATATAAACTAGAGGAAAGTATGATGGTGACATGTTTTGTTTCTAGCTTGTTAAACCAGTAATTGTTATTGCAAGTAGCTGTCATTCCCACCAGCATTTGCTTCTTGTTGACAATGAAGAAAACTCATTTGTTTTATAGCGTGAAGCTTAATTTACTTCATGGTTGGTTTCTTTCTTTGGCTGTCAATCCCAGATCTCAGAGAAAGAAATGCAGTGTGTTTTATGGCAAGCAGAATGAGCTGTAACTAAAGAGCCAGTAAAAAAAATAAGGTTTCTGACTGACTATGAAGGGTGGTTCTTGAAAGACACATAGGATCAAATTTTGAATCATATTAGCCAAGACTGCCAGTCATTGACTACACCCAGATTGGCTAGTGATCTGTGGATATTTTCCTTTTGTTTTGTATGGGTCTTAATTAAATTTGACAACTCCAGAAGAAATTAATTCTGTGTCTTGAACTTTACGCATCTGATGAGAAGATTATGGAATTTTAAGGTTAAGTAGATTTTTAAGACTTTAACTTCCTTATTTGTTGTCATAGCTAGTTGAATTCAGTAAAAACAAATACTTAAACCCACTTATATGCTGAGTTTTATCTCTGGTCCAGTGTGACAGAGTGAAGCTTAAATCAGTCATATTTGAACCCAAAAAATCCTACAGTGCATTGTGCAAGTACAGCACAGGAATACCTATTGATATACCAATAAGTGTGGTTGTAAATACAGTAGCTATTTAAGCATATGAAATGTAGCAATCTTGTCTATATACCAAAGGAAATAACATAACTTGGATTTTGGCCAATTTGGTGATTTCCTCTCACCTCCATCTTCCAAAACAGGCAGACTTAAGTGACCACCAGAAATCAAGAACTTTGGTTTTGCAAATCCCTTCCAGACTATACTGCTTGTTGGTTCTAAGGACAGTTAGGGATTTGAAAGGCAAAATGTGCATTTTGAGCTCCCCTTGAAATATTTTCTACTGCTAAAAATGTTGTGAATTTCTGACCAGAGATCTAAGAAATAGGTAAATTGTACTTCTAAGTTTAGTCCTTTAAAGATGCAGACAAAATTTGTGCCTTGAATTGGTTGTGCTTTCCAATTTCTTGTAATCTTCCTTTGCTATCTCAAATGTCCCTTTTTCAAAGGAAAAAAATCCACCCTTTGAAACAGTTTCCTGGAAGGTTACAGACTTACCACATCCATGATCTGCATGAGGCTGAGAGTGAAATAGACAGTGAGTGGCTGGGAATCATTTGCAACTGGTCGCTCCAGCGGATTGTAATTTTTCAGCAGCTCCTTGTAAAGCTTCCTTTGGAACTCTCCTTGCAGAGATTCTTTGGGCACAGGAATAAAAAGATAAATAATAAGGATTCTACATCAGAAAAAGCTTAGGCATGCTTGTTCACTCCTATCAGATATTATGTATCTATTATTATACCTGCTGTATTCCCAGAAAAAAATGCCACTGTATTTAAAGTAGTTCATTAGCTACTACAACAAAATCCTAATCACAAACGTTCATCCCAGCCTATAAGAGGGATTACCTCTTTGATCATTTCTTGACTGGCCAGGAGTGATACATTCTAAATGCTAATGATGCTTTCTCAATGTACACACCCTTCGGTCCAGCAGCAAGAAGTGATGAAGAGGAAACACAGTACCTGTGATTTGACACCTGTCCTGGCAGAGCTATAACCAGAAAAGCAGAACAGAGGTATAGCAGAAGGCATCAGCAAGACAATGGGAGAAAAATGGCCACAGGTTAGACTGAGCACTGCTCTCGGGCTGCTTCCGACAGAGAACTCTTTGGGGCAAGTACACTCCACTTTGTTCTCTGTCCATGCAGCTATAAATGAAGTGGGGTACGGGCTCCTGGCAGAGATGATAGACACTACATTAATACACATGCTAATATTTGGGGATTTCTGTCCTTTTTACACTTCAAATCCAGGGAGGATGCTGATTCTGTCTTTCTGTGGAGAGAAGGAGCAGGTCTACATGAATGGAGCAGAGTAGACTAGGGACAGAGGCAGTTTTCGAATGAAGGGGAACGTGCGACAGGGTAGGAACACATTCTCTGGGTGTGAGCCCTCCCTGTACCACTCCAGACGAGTGATACCCTCTTCCCAGTTTTCTCGTCCTCAACTCCCCTCACAAAAAGCCGCAGCCTCTGCCCTAGGACAACCACCATTTAAGTCCCTTGACAGAGTTCGCTCCCCCATCCCCACCGTCCTTCTCCCGCGTCCCTTCCCGGCTGGCCAGCCCTCAGAGCGGCCCGGGACGGGGGCGAGCCGGGGGCAGAAGGGGGCGGCCGGGGCCGGAGAGCCGCCGTGCCGGGGAGGACCCGGGGCTGCCGTCCCCGCCCGGCCCACCCGCCCC